>CM046872.1:12591488-13191488 GCA_025617745.1 Heliocidaris erythrogramma | reverse complement strand
ATTAAAGGGTTAAATTATTGTTCTCGTTTTATTTTTTAAATTTGCAACATGGTTCTAATAAAAAAAAAATTAAATACATGGTTATAACATTTGCTGAAAAGCTGATATATTGCCAATTTTGACAAAAATAATGATTTTGAACATCTCGATGCGTTGACAATTTAAGGATTTTAAAGATTATTCTCCTTTTTAAAATTCCTGGCACCAAACGCAATATGGTCATGCAACAAAAATAAACACAGTGTGCGCAGAAATTTTTGCTATTTCTACCTGGTATATTTTTGGGGCTCTAAATCAAAAGTTATTGAGCCAAACCACAAAATGTGGTCAGTTGTGGTCAACATTGTGGTAAAAGCTTGTGGTAAGAAATTGTCGGAAAAGAGTTAAGCTTGAACGTGTAATACCTTAGTATTGGGTGTGCAAGCAGCATTGAATCAATGCAAAACACTTAAGTAAAATTCTGAAATAAGAACTGTAAATAAACGCATTCGTTTTGTATGTAATTCATTTTATTGTAGTCTTATTAATGAAGCTTTTTTCAAATTTTATCTATTTAGTTAATACATGGAGTAGAATATTTTGATACTGGTACTGGAAAATCAATCGGTTGTTTGAAAATTGTCTTCCGAAAGGTAAATAATTACAACTGTGACCTAATAATGACTCTCGTAATTTGTCTTGCGATATGTGAAAGTATTTACGAATAGGTGATATAATCATTATTCAGTATGGTTTTACTTACACATTGATAGAAGTATTGATCATGTTCTTTTAATGTTTTCATATACATGTATAATTGTACAAGAAGAAAATGTCGATAAACGGAACAAAATGTAACACATTCATCGACTGAACCCTTTTTTTTCTGTTTTCGAAAGTTCAATTTCACACATTTCTATACAAATTATATTTTATTACTCTAACTCTTTACCTAATTTGACCGCATTGAGAAAATGTGAACATACAGGTCCACAGTCTACAGCATGAAATTATTAGCAGAGTCTTTAGTTATTAAGCCAGCAGGAATTTGGCGCGAAGTTTCTTCGTTTATGGTGTCAAAGTGATGCTCTGTCTGCCTGTCCCTCGCCCACCTGCACCAAGCTAAGCTTTTCTTCACTCTGTTTCACGCCCTCAAATCACCCTCTCAACAAAATCTTCTGTGACGATGAGGTGTGAAGACTCTGTCAGGTCGACCCTTTAAAAATATGCATTTAGACGGAATTCGTCGCCACGCCGTAACAAAAGCTTGTTTCGAATCAATGATTCACTTGTTGCTTAGCAACAAACACCAGGCCCAAATGTCGATTCATTAAAATTGTAAAAAGCACAAGCCCTTAAAGGCAGAAGCATGGAGTCAAAATTAATTTTTGTTTTCGTCGGACTTCCGATTTCCTCCCGGTCCTTTTCTCTTCAAAATCCTATGACAAAAGGTGAAATTTTGTTATTGATTTGGGGATGGCGAAGAGGAAACGGTATGAAGACCAGGCAATTAAATTTGATTATTGGCCTAGTCTTAGTGTCAAGTTATCAGAAATGAGGGACAAAAGAGCAACCTTGGTGGATCGTCACCATCTGTCAAGGTGCTTCAGAGGTCTCATCCCGATTCATTTGGAGGGCACGGGCACCGGAAGTAATGTCTCTGGAAGGAAGTGACGTTTGACCTTGATCCTCATGATTTCCATGTGGATGCATTGATGAAAAAAGTCACTCTAATTGAACATGGAGACCGTTCTAGCCGCTGACAGCGACTGAATTTGAATGTTCGGACTTGTTGATTGATTGGGTTCGATAGAAACATAATTGGTGTACTTGTAACATATTTGGGGGATAATTGTAAACAAATGCAACTTATCTGATTTTTTGTTGGCCTCTATGGCTAGTTTTTTATGGCCTGATGGGCTCGGTGCTATATAAGCCAGAAGTGTGCCACCGCTTCATGATCAGATCATTATATCTAATACAAACCACATGGGGATTTTAGGTTTACATACGTTCTTTGAAAAATAATTCTGGTTTGAATTCAATAGTGGTTGTTACAGTTTGTAGAGGAAAATGAACCTAGAATGTTTGATAGATGAATTTAAAGTCTCATACATATTGATCATGATTTTCAGGACTTCCAACTAATTTATTTTACAGAGTAGTATAGCACATAATCGCATTTACCCACGCTTTAATAATTGTTTTATCATGCTTATTTTAAACCTGTCTAGCTGTATAACACTTATGAATTATGAATAGCATTAAACACTTAAACCACTGAAAACTTCTAAACATAACAGTTTATTTATTTACATAATAAATAGCTCACATTTGAGATGGGATCAAACTGGATATCGGGCGAAGTAATTGTATTGTTTCTATCTAAAGGCACCCTTTGAAATAATAATATAATAGAAATAAGTCAAACGCCACTCGGGAGCGTTTTTTGTTAAACCTTCTTCCTATAGAAGAACTTTTACTTGTCTCAAACTTGTGGCTCTATATCTTAAGGATATGGCCATTAAAAAGAACATTATTTCTCTCATGAGCAAGTTTAAAAGTGCTCCATGACCGACAATGGGGCTTTTTGGGGGAGCTGATAAAATGTATCGGAGCTGGTTAATGCGTCATTCGCGCGAACGTGGTCGCACTCGTTAGAATTAATGTAGTGGGAATAATTCGCTTGATGCAGAAAGCGAGTTTGTACTTTTCCCTTGTTGGGACAGGGCGAAATCTTCGAAGCCGGGAAATTTGTAGAAAGCCACTTCATTAAGAAAATCAATTACAGTCAAATGAAATCAAGGCCTGCTCTTTTCCAGTAGGTCAGTACCTTTTTTTTCTTTTAGCTCCTATAATGTCAGGGAAGCGAGCCCCGTTTAGGTTTTGTAATATACCTTCTTCCCAGAGCTGATGAAATGTGCAAATACTTAGATACTCTAATGAAATTATCTAATGAAAAGTCTCATTTATAAGCAAGTAAAAGTAAAAATGACCGTTATTCAAATTCATATTTTCATGAATAGGCTCTTGAAGGATAACGATATTGTGTATCTATCTTATAGAAAATCAATTTTGATAAACGCTCACGATTTATAAACCTTTCAATTAAGGACACAACCTTGTTTAATGCAAATTTGCGATGTTGCTAAATGGGTATTAAATAAATAGTTGCCGATGAATCATAAAGCAGTCGATCATACAGTCATTCATTAGATAGGATAAGTAACATTTTTATCCAAAGTCCACGATGGGATCAAACAGCTATGAGATGCGTCAACATGACTGAGAATGGACTCTAATAGTCAAGGTCCAAAAGGGTTTACACCGACACTAATATTAATGGAATAGGTTTGTTGGGTTTTTTACAAATCGTGCAATGATCGGGAAAAAAATCATCGTTACGACTGATTGATGGGTCGAGTTGATTGAGGATGAAGTGCGGGGATGGAGTTTTCGTGGGTGGAGTTCTGACCAGTCCTTAGAACAATATGAGTGAGTGAGTGGGCGGATTGGAGGATGAGTGAGCGGGCGATGCGTAATCTCGTCGTACAGAATACAATTAGGAATGATATCTAGAGCAGGCCAGCAATAAATTGTAGCAAATTAAATCAAGACAGAATGACTAAAATCGGATGTATTACAGGTATGATGAGACAAGAATGTGAAAAGGTGTATAATGTGGTATTTGAACACTATCTAATTACTAGTATCTAATGTGTTAGTTGTCTTTTGCTCTCGCGATTGATAAGAACAAAGGAAATTTTGACATCATTATACGCATTGAAATCAATACTTGCTGTTATCTGTGCATTTGTTCCTTTTTAGACAAATTAGTGGCAAGTATTGAGTCAAAATGAATACATCAGGGTAATGACTGTGACGCACGAATGAATAAATAATAGTCCACATAAAATGACTATTTTCTGGTTCTTAAAATGATTCACACTATTTTCTTTGAATTCATCGTACCGATTTTCAAATAGATTTCATTAGTTCTGTGTAGTATGATATTAATAGAAACAGTTACTAATGGTTTATGATCAAAATAGTATGTGTTAAGAGATTTTGATACACTCGACAGTATCGATAAAACCTATATAGCAAATGCTTAAACTTTTGCTTGCAGCTTCAAAAAATCAACGTAGAAGCAATGGGCCGGATAAAAAACACACACGAGCATTTACTTGGGTTACAAGTAAATGGTTAGAAAAGGCATTTGCTGGTTTTTATCGATACGGGCATTGTCTCCCCCAAATGAACATTGCCTGGGCCTTAAAATTGGCCTTAAAATTGGCCTTCCTGTCTAATTATTCTCCTCTCGATTCGTAGTGGCTGACCTAGCACCCTCTTGATGCAGCGCTGATAGACCTGTTGCACTCGAATCCTCAGTTGCACGTGCAGCAGATGTAAAATTCGAGAGATGTCAGAAATAGGACGCTTTCTGGTCTAGCATTACAAGACGGGATCCAGATAACGTTATCGATAATATGCTAATGAGCAAATTGGAGGCTATCGTATTCACACTGCATGAACAGTCGGAGTATTCATAGAAGATCGTTCCAAACAGATTATGATCGGACCTTTGCCGTCTGATTAATTCTAACATGCGGGAATAAAGCCTTATAACGAGATTCGCAGGATGATAACTTATAAATGGTGCCTAAGTATTCCATGACCACCATATTGTATTCACTTTTTAATAGATATTTTCTGTTCGATGATGAGCGCTGTTGAGCAAGGTTGAGTGGGTCCGCATATAAACAATTCTTATGAACTGGGAGGCAGATTGTTATCATAATTATGGTCAACTCTTCACTGCATAACTTATCTCATCAATCACTTTAATTTCTGTATTTTTATCCCCCCCCCCCCCCCCTCTCTCTCCCTCCCTTGCTCTCCTGGACTTCTCTTTCTCTTTTTATCTCTTGTTCTGTTTGTATATTACACCTTTTCTATCTTTAATGCTCGTTTTTATCTCTCTCTCTCTCTCTCTATTTCTCTGTTTATCTCTTGTTCTGTTTATCTATTACACCTTTTTCTCTCTTTATTTAATCTCTTTTTATCTCTCTCTCTCTCTCTCTCTCTCTTTCGTTCCCATTCCTGACCATCTCTCTCTTCTCTTTGTCCAAAAATTCCATCTGCATTTTCAATTCTCTTTCCTTTTTCTTTCACTATATCTGATGTTGTCCGATTCTGAAGTGACCCTTCTCATTTCTCTTGACACTTCTTTCTATATAAAGAAACCCCTTTCTTGCACTCACTTGGTCTTCAATATCATTTATTCGAAAGCGAAAAAGAATCATCTGTTTTGCTTGTTTGTTTGTATCCTGAATTCGTAACCTAGAAAACCCGGCTCAAGGGGTTGGTTTAAAACAAATTACCCCTCTTCAACGAGTTGAAGACTTTAACTTTGCCGATCTGACAACTCCTATCAAAACGATCAAAGTATTTCCCGCCGAAAGAAAAACTCTCCCCTCAATTTCAAACGCTGATACCGTGATAAACCATTGCGGACCTCGTCTTTGTTTTCTACTCGTCCAAAACGGAATCGAATCATTCCACATTACCGTATATTCTCCCGGTAATAACACTTGATTGATTAACGATAATCACGAAAAATTGGCCCGTTCTAGAGTTTCTCCCAATTCAAATGGCATGAAGCGGGGGACTGAAAGGATG
Source organism: Heliocidaris erythrogramma (assembly GCA_025617745.1). Lineage (NCBI taxonomy): Eukaryota > Metazoa > Echinodermata > Echinoidea > Camarodonta > Echinometridae > Heliocidaris > Heliocidaris erythrogramma. The sequence continues at coordinate 13,185,827 of CM046872.1, read as the reverse complement.
ACCCCCGAGATCAGGTTATTACAGGTGATCTCCAAAGATTTGTTCGAATCACGCTGATGTACCACAACTTCTACCGGAACCAGAGATAATGGTGAATACATAGTCAATTCTGATCAGGTAGAAAACACATTTTAAAACCGATTGATTAATTTATCCAAACTACTATTAATGAGCAATTTGTTCACTTGTCCCCTGTTTCTCCTGAATCTGCCACTGTTATTCTCACTGATAAATCCGCTAAGACTTTTTTCGAAGATAAATAATATATTTTTTTAAATTTTAAAATGAAGAGGGTGTTGTTGTCAGACAAAATTGAAAGCATGAAAACGAACTTCTCAAGAAATCTTCATATTTTTAAGGTTATGAATATTGTCGGCTGGGTGAGACGTTTTCATGCCGCGAGAGGGCACCGTGATCGTTACCTGATCATGCCGTTGCCCCGCGGGGCGCAAACTTCGGACAGACTGGTCGCCGCACCACAAGCTGCACGCTCCGCTTGAGCTCGAGCTCTCGTGCCAGATTCGGTCGGCTTCGTGCAGTCGAAATAGTCCAACGGACGCGTTCGACGCACAAACATCGTGTACGAGTGAATGGGGCTTACGCAATCCTGACTTTCCCCACGGCCGCCTGGTGGGGTATCCCTTTAAAATGATTATTGTGTCGGGAAGGTGGATGTCATTGTTCTGTTTTTCAGCAACATTGGCGATATAGGTCTCCCAGGACTTTAGTTTCAAAAGGCGAATAATTGCTTGGAGGTCGTGTGGGCACTTTCTTTTAATGGCTTACACTTTGTGCACTTTGAATTTCCCTCAAGAATATTAACATATTCATCGGAGTAGTTCTATTCGTGTGGATCCCAAGGGGTACTTACCAAAAGAGATGTAACCCTTAGACAGGAGCTCTTAATGGAATGGAAGCACCGAGCTTTGAAAAGTGCTTACGAGATTTTGGAAAATGTAATGACCAAAGTATGTGTGACATTGGTAATGTTTAAGAGTGTAGTTGTAACGATTCTTTCCCCTTGACCATTATAATTCCATGCGATTAAAAGTCGTGAGGTAACCGAGGGTCACTAAAACATTTACAATGGGGAAGGGGAGAGAAGGTGGTGTTGAGCAAAATTTGAGCACAAGTTAGGAAAAACAAATAATGTAACTGGCAAAATAGAAATAATATAAATTACCTCATGAACTTCACGAAAAGGGGTAAGACATATCTCTTTAGTTAGTGACATTAAATATTTGCCAACAACAATAGGGGTACCTCCTTTAGCAACGCCCTCGGGCGCAACTCTTGTTTTAATTCAGCTAGAGCACTTAATGTGAATTACCATGCTTTCTTCACCAAAATCCCCCTCAACACCCCCTCCCCCCTTCTCATCGCACTTTTCGTCACCTGATCTTGCCATCTGTGCTCACGGTGATTGGACTTTGACTGTGTAACCCAAGCCCATCGTAACGAGAGTTTAGGGAGTTTCACTCACTGATCTGTCAATCACCAAGATCTTTTCAAACGTATTAATAGTATTAATATTAATATTCAGAGGCGTATCTACGGGGATGCACAGGGGCACCCCCCCCCCCCATTGATTGGCAAAGAGAGAGAGAGAGGGGGGGGGGGAGGAAAGTGGAAAGACAATATGAAAAGATGGTGATACAACACCCACCGCACCTTCCCCTCACTCTGTGTAACCTGGTAACCTAGTTCTCGCATTTCGTACCAAGATAATCGGAATAAATGAACTAATTGGATTTGATGGTTATTCACGAAAATGGTTGAGGGAGAGAGAGAGAGAGAGGGGGGGGGGGTCTCAACAGATCAACGATCATTGATGACGACCCCCTCCCCCTCCCCCTTATGAAAAAAATGATCTGAACATAATTATGTAATCAGAAGTTGCTAATGGCCATACGGGGAAATGCAAGAAGCAAAAATGCCAAGAATGACTATGATTAAGTTTGTGTATGGAGCATGGTTTAGTTATAATTATTGTAATGTCATCAATATGAAACGAGTTTTAAAGTGCTTCATAATTGCATGAAATGAGAGGCAATGAAAAGAACATGATAATGCAGTATGGGCATTTATTCCAATCCACTTGTTTCCGTAATCATGATTATCAAGATGAAACGAAACTCATCTCAAACCCAGTGCTTGAAAACGGACACCACAACGCTGATTCACTCGCTCATATAAGGTGAAAGGTTTCCCTTAATCACTATTCATCCACGCTCTCGCAATCCCGCCATCGCGATGCGCTTAAGATCGGAAATTAACTCGCCCGATTCGAGGATCCGTTTCTAATAAATAAACTAATGCTTCCCCTTTTCACGAAGACAAAGGCGTACAAAAACAGATTGGCCCTTTTATTCACTTAACATCTAATGACGATGAAAGGGCTTGAGTATTTTTTTTTTATTTTTCTCCCTTTCCTTCTAGAAGTCGAGGGAGGAAAGAAAAGGGGAGAACGTAAACCGGCAAATCTCGCATTTGCGCGCGAAACAAAATTGCAACTGGTGTGCCTGCCGTCTGCTCACGGGGTTTGGTATTTCAAAGTGGTATTGAAACCCTTGAAAGGAAAGTTGATTAAAGCTATAGTTCTCAAGCAAAACTATTGTTGTAAACATATATAAACTTATCTCTGATAATAACTTTTTCGACTACTATTTTAATGCAGTCTTTTAGTTTCTCCATATTTCATTAAACACAAAATCTAATCCATAATTCAAAAGAAATAAAGCGGAATTAGCTCTGAAAGAAACCTTCCCATAAGTCAATAGTTATGTTCATACGTAGTACATAGCATCGATGCTCTGTAAGTCTCGAAACTATTTCCAGTACGTTCAGACAGGCCATGATCGACTTGCTTCTATCACCCACTCGTGACTATTCATCACTCACTCGCTGCCAAAACAATAATTACTGCGCCACACACGGTGACCCGAATTGCATGGTCAAAACGCGCGGAAGTTTGTGCACAGGGGTCATATCATGCAAACTTTTTGTTTTGAATAATATTTTATTTGTCTTCATAAATCAACATAATAATACAATAACAATTCATTTGTAATATCGATAATACAATCAACTAGCAAATACATGTGTTAAAATAATTAATAATTAAAAAAAACCCTCCCTTACCACACAGTATACACAGTAGCCTACTTACCCCGACATCACATGAATACATATAGTTATTACAGCACCAGATGAAACAGACAGAATGATAATATAAAAGAGTAGGGAAGAGGGTACATCACATGAATACATACATTGTATAATTTACAATGTAAGTTACAAATAAAAGCATCAAGTGGGCCATATGGAAAAAACGAAAACAATATATAAGTGTATACACTTATCACTGCGTATGGATGACTCTATGTGCATATCATTAAAAATACGTGTGTTGTCGGGATTCTGTAATTAATTGAAAGCAAGCAGAATGCATCGAGTTGATTGTAAAGGTAAATTGTACTGAGATTGCTCATCAGTTATATTGAATAAATCTGTACGAGTAAATTCCGGGATCTCATGCCACTGATATGACCTTAACGTGGGATAATAGATCACCTTCAGACAAATTGAAATGAGGATAATGTGGAAAGTAAATAGGATAAAGAGGGACAGATACAGAGAGAGAGAGAGAGAGAGAGAGTGAGAAAGAAAGAGAATAACAAAGAGAAAGAGGGAGAGACATAGAAATTTAGAAAGACAAAGAGAGGGAGTTGGGGTGAGTCTAGTCTAGTTCTGGACTCTTTTTATTGATTTTTTTTTATTCGCCGACTATACGCGATAAGCCGAGTGATGGCACGATCGCGAGAACCTGTTGGCCCCGAAAAAAGAGTCCAGTGCAATTGCTCCACGCTGACGACTTTCCCTGAGATTTTTCAGGGAGAGCAATTAAAATTGGCCGCACCTCCCCATGCTAAAGCGCTAGTGAACTTTGGACCCCTGACGTCAGCGTGGAGCAATTTCACTGGACTCTCTTTTGCTCTGGCCATCAGGTTTCCGGATCGCGCAAATCACTCGGCATAATACGTACAGTCGTCGAAAAAAGAATTCAGTAAAGATAGTCCAGAACTAGACTAGGGTGAGTCAGAATGAAACAGAAAGAGACAAAGAAATAAGAGAAAGAGGGAGCGACAGTAAATTAAGACAGAGAAAGAGAGAAAGAGAGAGAGAGAGAAAGAGAGAGAGAGAGAGAGATAAAGAAACGGACTGACTGACTGACTATACTATATACAATGTATATGCATGGGGGTGGCGAGGTAATACAACTTAAGATAAGATAAGATAAGATAAGATACAACTGTAAAACGACGTTGATAATAAAGGATAGATAGAAGGATACGACTACTAGTATCTTAGTCAAGAATTCTGGCCTCTGGGGACAAACATTTCCTATTCCATGAATCTAAAACCATTGATTAACCTTTTCAAACCGGGCCAGAGCTGAGTAGAGAATTTGACAAAATTGGACCATTACATACTAACGGCTGGGACATGCATTGATAGAATGTTGAAAATCGTTTATGTTGAAAAGGAGCAGACGAGATCTCAATCGGTCAAACACTTCCGTTTTTCGCAATTGGCTAGAAAAAAAGTTTAGAATCGATTAAAAAAAGTTTTAAAGACTCCATTTTAATATCCCCACCTATGTATTTTGCCAAACATAAATATACATTTGATAGGCTTACACTCGACCCAGGTGTACATAATTATAATTAGTGCGTAGGCCTATGTATAAGTGAGTTACACTGCCATGTCACTGACGATTACTTACGCAACTCCTTATTCGCATTCGTACGCATAGTTCAGCTCGAAGCGCATATTCTGTATAAAAAAAATATTGGAATTCAATAACACAAGCCTCGTTTTCTATTTTACCTCTTGTATTTCACTTTATTCTCTTTGCTAATATGAGTTATTGTTTTGTGTTTTTTCAAACTTGTCGATTGTTTTATCTTCTGTAAAGCAAAGTTGGGTTGATAATTGATATGAACAATGAAAACATTGAATTGATTTGAATTGAAATGAATTATCCCCCCCCCCCCCCCCGTTCGCTGATAATGGCTGCTAGGACTAAGGTCTGGGTGTAGACAAGAGAGAAACAGGGAAAAACAGAGAGACATAGAGGGAGACGGACGGACAAAAAGACATACAGAAAGAGATTAGAAAGAGAGAGTCTAAAAGGACCCGAAAACGGTAAAGACTTGAAAAAAGAAGAGGAAAAATCATACTTGAACACCAGGCAAGAGAGAGACAGAGAAATACAGAGAGACATAGAGGGAGACGGACAGACAGAAATACAGACAGAAAGAGAATGTAAAGAGAGAGTCCAAAAGGACCCGAAAACGGTAAACAATTGAACAGAGAAAAAAAATCATAGTTGAACACCAAAGTTGATAATAAAGTAAAATGACCACCATACCACCATCATCCATACACCAAATCGGGAAAGAAGGGACCGAGGGGAAAGAAGGGACCGAGGGGGTAGGGGGATTGGGGATTAATTTAGACCGTAGACAAGACAGAGGAACCTAAGTAGGTCAGTATATACAGGTCTAATCTATTTGATTTGTAAAGTGCCTTGCTACTGATATACATGCATTAGAAAGATTTTCGTCGTAATGTCATGAGACCGTGGAATGACGGGGCTTATATGATGTGAGGTCGGGGGAAATTACACTGATGGAACGTGGTGAAATTCAATCACGAGCTCCAAAGGGAGAACACTGAGGTATGTCCCCACGGCCTTATTTTTAGTTTCTCATGGGGCACATTGGCAAGGGCGTTTCTGCACCCTTAGCCGTAGGTAAAGGTGTTGTGATCTAGTGGATAAGTTACCGGACTCTGAATCACGAGGTACAGGATTCGAATCCCTTGTTGCAGCGCAATAATCTACATTTTAGAAACTCGACCTAGGAAAGGCAAATTGGTACCTGGCACGATTATTCCTGGAAATGCACTGTGCGCTGGTAATTATTTCATTTGTTATAATATTTACGTCTATAGAACAAGATCTATTTTGGGGGATACTTAAGATTAAAACAGAAAGATCTCATCATGCTTGTGGTTTTCCCTGTTGCACTTTGTATCCTTAATGTCTCTTCATTCTCTTTTGTTTCTACACCGTCTTGCACTATCACTTTACTTTCACACTTTAGTTTTTCTTGTGGGCAATAGTCCTTTTACCTAAACTCACTTATCATTAATTCGCTTCTCGTCATGATGCTTTATGAATTTAATATTATTGAATGACTCAATTGTGATTAAGTAATATAAGTTTCTGGACAATGTAATATACAAGCTTTGCTTTTAAACATGTCCAACTCTGTTCAACATCACTATAAGCATGATAAGGTCAATATTTGTGCATCATATATCATTGATATTTAATCATGTGCCCATATCGATGGAAAAACATCATTGTTGTATTATTATTGCTATTGCATTTATTTTATGTTATGCACTAGAGTATTATGTCAATGTGCCTGAAAACGGTGAATAAATCTGAATCTGAATCTGAAATGTAAAGTTAATTTTGCATAACGTGAACATAAGATTTAAAACAAGATGAATGCGACTGCGTCTCCTATATGCCTCCGCCTAAATTCAGTTGATGACTCAAACTGTTCTAGAAATATTTGATAACGAGGCTAAAAACCAGTAATTTCATGTAATTTCATGTAAATTGACCTCTGTGACCTCTGACCTTTGACCTACTTACCCCAAAATCTAATCAGTTCATCTTTCTATGGGGATGCATACTGGTACCAAGTTTGAAGTTCTCACCTCAGATAGTTCTTGAGATATCGCGGTAACGGTGCTAAAAACCAGTAATTCCATGTAATTTCATGTAAATTGACCTCTGTGACCTCTGAACTTTGACCTACCTACCCCAAAATCTAATCAGTTCCTCTTTCTATGGGGATACATACTGGTACCAAGTTTGAAGTTCTCACCTCAGATAGTTCTTGAGATATCGCGGTAACGGTGCTAAAAACCAGTAATTCCATGTAATTTCATGTAAATTGACCTCTGTGACCTCTGAACTTTGACCTACCTACCCCAAAATCTAATCAGTTCCTCTTTCTATGGGGATACATACTGGTACCAAGTTTGAAGTTCTCACCTCAAACAGTTCTTGAGATATCGCGGTAACGGTGCTAAAAACCAAGAATTTCATGTAATTTCATGTAAATTGACCTCTGTGACCTCTGACCTTTGACCTCCTTACCCCAAAATCTAATCAGTTCATCTTCGTATGGGGATACATACTAGTACCAAGTTTGAGGTTCCTACCTCAAATGATTCTTCAGATATCGCGGTAACGAGAAGTGGGACGGACGGACGCACGGACGCACGCACGGACGGACAACCCTAAGTTTTAGAAACTCCTTCCTTCTATCATCATCTAATTTCATCGAAAGTCTATTTTCTCTCTGCTGAGAAAATTTTATGAAATATAACCTTTAAAATTATTTATTCAAAAGGAAGGTGTGACAAAATTAGGATTTTCTTACTTTCTCAGCCCCGTTTCTTTGTTCCCCTGACATTAATTATTTGTGCTGACAACCTTACTGAGAAGAGATCATGTACAACGGCATGTAGTGCATATCCATTTCTATCACTGTGACCCAAATTGACACGGGAGAACTAACACGTACCTCCCTTGAAGAAATACTTATATCTTAAGGCTTTTATTATAATGAACTTACTGTTCCACTTATCAACGGAAATCCTGTCCTGAGACTGATGAAAAATTCATGAACTTGAGCTTTTGAAATAACTTGATAAGCTATTATGTCGGCACCGTGAATGAGTTTTTGTAGGATGGACTTGACTTCTCTATACTAGTAGTTTTGAGGTCTTGAAGGACACTGGGTCAATGACGAACGTGTCATCGAAGTGAGAGGTCCGTAGGCTACAGAGTCTGGTCAGTAGTTACAATTCAAAACTAATAATGAAAATGATTGTGTAGTTATGTTCCACGGGTTACGTCACGAAGCTTCGGTTTCCTAAACTAGTAACCACAATGACATTAAAATAAGCTCGCTGTACAGGTCTCTCTCTCTCTCTTTCTCTCCGTTTGGTTGAGGTTTGGGGGTAGTTGCCCCCTGTGCCCCCGTATATACATCACTGGACTGGCAAATACTATAGTTAGCTTCCAGAAGTGAGCTCAATTCCTCACGAACCCTCTCCCCCTTCAACAAATTCAGACCATAAAACTCTCATGTACAATTTGCGAGTTAGATGATGACGTATTATAATGGCGTCCCTGATATTGATAAACACCCCTCTCCATGACAGACAGGTAGCAATTATCGTATTAGCACGCATCGCGATGCTGTCAATACAAGCGCGCTTGATTGATGTATCGTCATCACTTTAAATCCGATCGATCATCAAGTACACGATCACTAAAATGTCGTCGGCGCACATTCTCGATGTTATTCTTGAGACCGAGATTTTCGCTCACAGGGCGTTGATTTTGAGGTGCACTCGGGGTAGTACCCCCCCCCCCCCCCTTCCCCCGACCTCCTCTACATTGATATAGGATCAATGTTGTATTCTCTAAAATGTATACGATGTATTCTTGTCCTACAACCGTAGCCAATATACGTGCTTGGCTTCTCTACATGACTTATGTCCGACACCCCTGGTTCTGTGGGTGTTTTCTGAAGTCAGTTTAGCTTGGAGAATGTTTTGTGGGAGATCTAAGACTCTTGATACTTTCTTGAACGCCTTAAACGAAAATGTTGACGGCATGACAACGGTACTGACTAACACCCTTATTCTAGTACTTTACACGTATATGGCATGTTGGTTTTATACAGTGGAAGTCCGGTCCAAGAATCAGTTTTTAACAGAACCAGAAAATCAAACAAACAGATTAAAATTGGACAACTCGTTAGAAAGTTATGGGTTTTTTTTTAAGGACATGAAAAACTAGGGAAAATAGTGAAAATCATTAGACAACTTGGCAATTCGTTCATTGAATTCTTTTTACCGGACTTCCTCTTTAATGTGTTTAACGATCTAATTAACCCTGATTCTGAAGTGATCGCCTTAAGTTTGAATTTTATTCCATGTTGACATCATGGACAGTGGCTTAGATACGGGGGGAACGGGGGCACATGCCACCCTCCCCGATAAAATGGCGAAAAAAATAATAAAGAGAGAAATGGAGGGGGTGGTAGAAGGAGAAAGGGAACTTGAAAAGAAGATGACACGGCCCCTTCCACATCCTTCCTCTAATCAATATCTTTGTTAATACGCACTTCGTTCACCGAATAACATGCCCCCCCCCCCCCCCCCATGATGTCTGCATGGACCCACTTTCACATGAGAATGAAAGAGAGTATGATTAATCGGCTTACTCCATTTTGGCATTACAAACATCTTACATTAATTTACTTCTTATGATTAATTTTCTTCTTCACTGACTAAACGAATTTTGATCGTTTATCCCAATAAAATTACCTGGCCGTGAGCGTGTATTCGTAAGGTTCAATGAACATGGCAAACGGCGGGAGATTTCGGTTAGAATGAGAACATTAATGACGGATCATGGCTGAAAATAGGGTGATCATGTTCGTTAATTCCCACGGGGAAAAAAAAGACCAGCCCGCTCGCATTTCAGCAACAACAAAAGTGCAGTCGTCTTTTCAGCTAAACGAACTAGTTTTCAATCATGTCGGAGCGCGTCATTGGCGTGGAGAATTCTATTTAGGATGATTAAATACATGGGCACGTGTAATTCCACTTCAATGAGTAATAATTATGGTATCGAATTTCAAATCGCACTAGTTGTGAGTTCACTCGAGTGAAGGCAGAAAGCACTTTCCATCCATATATTCCCTTTTAATTCTACTCATACTCAATTATTTAAGTATTTCATAGAGTCATGTGATCAGCAAACATTTTCCTGGGCAAGACGTGTTCGTTTAGTTTGAATTATTTGATTGCTCTTATAGTCTAAAGTCAATTGTTCGACTCATGTTAATTCAGCGACAATTGCTCCACGATCAACTCCAAACTCTAACCGAATTCCTTACTTCAACCATAGACCCATGTCATACCTAAAACTAACACAAACACAAAACATAACCTTAACATTTCATACCCCTTACGCTGCTCTATATTTGACGAAATATAGCTAGGAGCAAATGTCACGTGATAAGTTTTGTTCTTTCAGGAAGCGCAGTTATTTGTTTGAGCATCGTCTGCGCCAGAGGTTATGTCCAAATGATGTTCTCTCTATTCTGAATGTAACCTTGCGCAAAAAAATAATCATTTACCAATAATATCGACAGGAAATGAGATGTTTTACTATCGAATGAATCTGGTTCTAGTTTACGTCATCAAAATGTCAAACCGGTCTAATAAATTGCTCGATCAATAACGCAAGTTTTAGTTTCAAATCAGAATAAAATCATATTCGGTTGGGGATACATTAATGAATAGATTATGTAAATACTGTCTCGGCGCGCAGTACCTTAATGGGGAAACTCCACAAAGCCTCGAATTTGCATTTAATTATATTAAGTGGTATTAAAACTCAATTTGGATTATCATACTGGAGGTTTATTGAGGAGGAGATGTTTGTTGCAAATCAGTTAAAATAGGATGTCCAAATAATAATGCGATTAGTGGAATGACATCATGGACTCTAGTAGCAGGAGTAGGAGGAGGAGGAAGGGTGGATGAAAGGGCAAGGCTAGTCTGGACATGAACGTCATCAGCTAAAGAAAATATTGGGGTAGACTATCCCTTTAAGAAACGATGATGGTGATGGTGGTTGTGGTGTTGTTGTTGTTGGTGGTGATGGTTGTGATGATGGTGGAGTTGGTGGTGGCCTTATTGATAATGGTTGTGGTGGTGATAGTGCTGCTGTTGCTCATGTGGTAGTGGTGGTGGTATAGTGTTGATGGCAGTGTTGTTGATGATGATGGAGGAGGAGGAGGAGGAGGTGATGGCGGTGGTGGTAGTGGTGGTGCTGGTGGTGCTGGTGGTCCTGCTGCTGGCGCGTGTGATGATGTTGGTGATGATCTTCAAGATGATGTTTGTGGTGGTGGTGGTGGTGGTGGTGATAATGATGGTTATGATTTGATTGATTTGATTTATTTATGATGATAGGGAGGTGACAGAGATGAAAGAAATATAACTTAGTGGATGTCATAATATGGTGTTAAGGATGGTGTTAGCGGAGGTGTAACAGTGATGACAACTGTGGTATAGTGATGTACTGTGAAGGTTTTTGTAACAGTACTTCACTTAAATTGGCTTTTGTTGTATTGCTATCGTCGTAAACTATGATGATATCAGAAATAGTTTTTGAAGGTTTTTATTAAAACGCTTGGTAGTATTTGATCCTAGTAATGGATCCTAATGTACTATAATGGAAAATTTACTTGTCAACAATGAATATCATATTATAATTCATTAAGTCGGATACATGTAGATTACCAGTTTTGTATAATTATAGTTATGGGGTAACATCTGATGGGATATTTATGGCATGAACTAATACAATGAGAGCGTTAAGGGCATACTCCACCAGATGGAAGCACGATACAAGACAATGATAAATGATGATGGATAATGCAACTCCGCATGGAGTGATAAAAATGCGTGCTAAACGTCGGTATAACTAATGTTGGTGGTGCCCTCACAAACGCTAATGATGGTGGAATTACTACTATAAATATCCTTGAGTAGGCGGGAACATGGTTTAAATTTCGTGTTTAAGCAGGGGCTGCTTTACAGATATTGATATTTCAATAAATCATAATTTATAAATTATTTCCATAAAACTGGATGAGTAAGAGTGCACGTGTTCTATTCAAATCAGCGATGTGAAGAAAACAAAAATGATACCTTCAAGAGAAAATCCTTCATTCAAAAAAGTTAAAAGGGAACTGTCCTTCACCCGATATGAAAACATCTGTAGAATTTAGAGTGAGTTATTAACATGAACATAAACCGCGTCACATAAAACATGTGTTGACAAAAATAGCTAGAAATTTTATAATGCACTATTATAAGAAAAACAGTCATTACAAATAAATCATTCTATTAGATGCAATAGATTAGATTGAATTTAAATGAAATTGACAGTGAATTTGATTTCAATACAACAACAACAACAAAATTAGTGGGAAAAGCGGAAAAGTGGAGCCCTTGTCACATTTATACAACAACTTAATTTTTCTTCTCTACTTGATTTTAAAAAATATATATATCTAGATAATCTTTACCGAATCTAAAGACTACATAAACTATACCACGTCTATACAGACCCTCTAAGAATTGTGATTATCCCGAAATCAAATGATTTTAGCTTTTCCCAATGTTATATGGGAATTCCCAAGGCTAACATTTATCGTCTGGTACTCACTGTTTACTTCCTTTTTTTCAGCAGAATATCACTTGCATATCAACCGTATTTTTATGCGGTTTTTAAGCCAGTTCCTATGAGTATATGTAATCAAATTAAATGATTCTCTACATTTAATGCAATTTACTTTAATCTGTTTACGTTGCCGTCATCAAAGATTTACGTGGTCTTTGAGGAGTTTAGATTTGTAATGACTAGCGTGACTTAATCACCCAAAAGCCCTAGATTCGCTTTCAGCTGATTTAGCTCTGTAATTTAGTTTTTTCATTGAATTATACCGACGACTTAACTTGAAACCACTGGACCAAAATGGAGAAGCTTTGTATCGTAAAAGGTAATGCGAGTGAATTATTTTCTTTATGATATGTGGACATTACATGTACATTATAGTTGTCAGTTATGAAATTGGGAGGAAGACATTAGGGATATCTCGTTAAGGTGCTTGCTTTATTAGTACCTCCTTGGTCTCACCGATGGATTTCTGCTGCGCAGTACTCCTGTGAAAACAGTAAGGTCAGTGTTGTTGTTTTTGTTGTCGTTTGTTTGTTTGCCGTTGTTGTAGTTGTTGTTGCTGCTGCTGTTGTTGCTTGGTTGCGTTGGCTTTATCGGCTTCAGCTTTAATCTGAAATCCGTGGAACTGTATCCTTTATTATTGATTATTCGAAAATGTTCGGATTACTTTGAAGTATATTTGGTCGGACACCGCCCCTACTCCTACCCCGGTTTTTTCTTTTAGTGACAACCCCGAGATTATTATCGATGAATGTTATTAGTTTATTATAATAAAAAATCTTTTCATGGTAATGATTCATACTCCAACCACAAGCAACACGAATCTTCAAAGAAAAGGGTACCGTCGGCATGATGTTCTAATCTTCAAGGCGTTATTATCAGGTCTGTTTTCCGACGCCTGACTTATAGGCATTGTGTTCGTGTTCTCTTTTATGGACAAGAAGAAAATTGTCCAAATAAATTTAACAAAATAAGTGTAAATATCGGGTAAATGTCTTATGATATTGAATCCAAAAATATAAAAACTGACGTTCCTTAATGTACATTTGTATTTGCTCGGATCGAGCACTAATACCGCCATTTCACATGCAGCGCCATCTGAAATATCATAATTAAGTAGAATAGTAAGGATCTCTTTTTTTTCATAAAAACTGGGGAATATTTTTTTCCTCAGCATAAAGTATGAGCTGGTATTTCAGAGAGATAAATCAAGCGGTATAAATGGAGACTGAAATTTCACCACACGCTCGTCTAGACCTGTACATGTCATTATGTTTTGTTTAAATTGAAAAGCATGTCGCATTTTATGGCTACATTGCATCTCGATGTTTCGAAAAGAAGCTGCCTCTTGCGGCGACCCTCGATTCCATTTACGGAGACGGAACCAAAGTTTGTAGACTATTTGTCATCTAATTGAACTCGACATTGAAACAGTGGATGAGTGTTGAAACAGTGGGGTCCAGCATCCTTCCAATTTGCATTTTTGAGGTTGGAAGAGGTGCTCGAGAATTATGCACCGAATCCGGAGATATTCATCCGAATAAATACCCCGCGGCTGGCCAGCCGGAGCACTTCACATGTGAAATGTTACTTCGTTACCGTGCTAACTTCTAGTTAGCCTCCTTCATTCCCACAGAATCGATTGTTCTTTGAATTATACACATTATATTGAAATCTTAGTTTCCTGCAATTACCAGAGGAAAGTGATTCAATAAACCTAATTTGGTGTCTCCGACCAGGGGCGTCGATCCTGGTGGGGGGGGGGGGGGGGGGGGGGGGGGGGGGGGGGGGGCAAACATATCGTTTTGCCCCCAATAATCCAGAGGTGGAAATAAGGAAAAATGATGCAAAACTCGGGAAATGAAACCTTCCAAACAATGAAATACAAAAGGTATTACACGATCAGACTTCAATTTCGCCGCACGCTGCGGGCGCAAAATATTTACTTTTCCCTCCTTCGTGTGACCGTAGAGAAGCAGGTAATTAAAAAAGGAGTTTTTAAACAAGTCATGAAGGTTACTATATACCTTCATTTGAAATGACGCCATTAAAAAAAAAAATTCTGAAAATAAACATTAGGCTGTCTTCCCCCCCCCCCCCCCCCCCCCCCATCCGAAAACTGATTGACGCCCCTGTCTCCGACTGGACGTAATAATTCCTTTTAAAGAAAAAAATCCACCCTGATTACAAGTTGATTTTAAAAGAAGCAGAAAAAAAATAATCAAACAAACATATCAATGAAGGTTTGAGCAAAATACGATAAGAGAAATGGAATTTTCGAAGTTGTAATCAATTAAACACAAATTGGTAACTCCGTGACCTAACTTGCGAGCGCCTCTTCCTTTTTTCGAAAGAAATTATTCAGTCAAACACTTAGATAATATCATTGCTCTTATGTTTTTACACAAAACCTGTTTGAAGCAAATCTATTCCTTCATCAAAAACTAAGAAAATCAAAATTTATGAGATTTTTCGTATATACTCAGCAAATGGGAGAGGAGCTCGCAAGATACGTCACGGAGTTGCCAATTTGAGTTCGATTGCTTACAACTTTTAAAATCCATAACTTTCTTATTTCTTATCGGATTTTGTTGAAACTTTCACTAATCTGTTTCTCTCACTTTCTTTTTTTATTATTCAAAACAAATTAATACCCGGGTGGACTTTCCCTAGGGGCTTGTATTTCAACAGACCTATATTAGTTGTATGCACGTGGTATAAGACTCAGGTGTTGAATAGAAAATATTCTTGACAATCTGTTCGGCGAACTACGGGTACCTTCAAAAATATATATTTTTACATTTATTTCTCTATTAAACGCATTTTCCCTCCCTTTTGTTCGTCTGTTTGCCCCACCCCCTCTCTCTTTCTCTCTCTCTCTCTCACTCTCTCAGTCTCACACACACTCTCCCTCTCTCATCTCTCTCTCTCTCTCTCTCTCTCGCTCTCTCTCTCACTCTCTCAATCTCACACACACTCTCCCTCTCTCATCTCTCTCTCTCTCTCTCTCGCTATCTCTCTCTCTCACTCTCAATCTCACACACACACACTCTCCCTCTCTCATCTCCCTCCCTCTCTCTCGCTCTCTCTCTCTCTATCTTTATATCTCCCTGTGTCTTCGTGACTTCTCACCCCTTCTCTATCCTCTCTGTCCCTCATTCTCGTCTCTCTTCTCTTTACAAGCCAAGCCACCATACACAGCAAAAATTAATTATTTATTGTCTGAGTCCATTTATAGCTTTCTTTCTTGTCTCTCTTCTCTTTATAAAACTAAAAGCCACCATACACATCACAAATTAGACATTATTATTGTCTGAGTCCATTCATAGCTTTCTCTCTTGTCTCTCTTCTCTCCATAACATTAAAAGCCACCATACAAAGGAAAAATTAAACAATATTTTTATTGTCTGAGTCCATTCATAGCTTTCTTTCTTTTCTCCTTTCTCTCTATGAAGGTCAAAGCCACCATACAAAGCAAACATTAAATAATTATTGTCTGAGTCCATTCATAGCTATCGATGCAAAAAAGTACACAAATTTATAAATGACTTCATTACTTATACAAAAATCTAGTTTATCAAATTGAAATTCAGTTTTCAGGTAGGATCGACGGAACTCACACGTTATATGACTGTCTGCTCTTATCGGATGGAGATATGAACATATTGCAAAACAATATTACACTCTTCAACTCCCTTCTCTCTCTCTCTCTCTCTCTCTCTCTTTCTTTCTATGTCTGTCTGTCAGTCTGTGTATGTGTGTTTGCCTCTTTTTTCTGTCTCCATCTCTGTCTCTCCCTTTCTCTCTCTGTCTGTCTCACCCTCACCCTCTCTCTCTCTCTTTCTATTCCTGTCTGTCTGTCTGCCTCTTTTTCCGCATGTCTGTCTGTCTGTCTGTCCCTATTCGTCTCACGCTCTCCCCTCTCTAGCCCTCTCTCCCTCTCTCTGCCCTATCTCCCTTACTCTTTCCCCTTCATTCTCGTTACTCCGCTGCCCTTGCTTTGACTATTCTGTCATAGGCTTAATACAGGAGCCACCGATAGTCAATGGGTTAATTCCTTCAGTGCTCGTTCTTACCCCGTGTCTCTATTCCTATTTCAAATCATACGGTGCAAGATTCAATTTTAGTATGTATGTGACTGGTATATTATATTTGGTTGGAATGAGGGAGATGGGAATGACATGTACGATGTGGGGGGGGGGGGGGGGGGGTTTAATCATCATTTAACAAGTACACTCATTATGCTAATGTTGGTGAAAACCGTATAATTATGCACGTTAATGTTGCGAGAGAGGGGAGAGAAAATAGAGAAAGATAGAGAGTGGGAGAGAATTAAAGAAAAGGAGACAGGGAGAAAAAAAGAGAAAGAGATGAAAATAAAAATAGAAGAGAGAGAGTGAGCGCAAGGAAAGGGAAAAGAAATAAGCGACACAAAGGAGAAAAGAGAGAACAACAGAAAGAAGGAGAGAGAGAGAGAGAAGGAGAGATGAGAGGGGAACGAAAAGAGACAGACGGCCGGCAGCGACATTCATGGACATTGAAACGACATAAGAGAAAAAAGTGAAGGATCGACTGTGAAAGAGATAATGAGAACGAAAAAGAAGAAGAAAAAAGGTCGTATATTTCTTCATTGTCCATCTTTCATGTCTTTTCCGCCATTCTATCAGTCATTGGTAAATGGATCTATATCAAGCCTAACGGGATGCGCATTAACTCTGCTAAAAGCTGATTGAAGCGGACACGGAGTCCCCCGATGAACCGCTCCTCTCGGCTTAACAGGACCGTGTGCTAATGGTACACACGAGACTCCGTTTAAAGCAAAAATCCATGTTCAACAAGCTGGCAAATTACTCAGATTTTTAAAAAAGATTTGATTATTATGATTGTGCCGATTTGCTTCATGCATTTATCACTTGAAATCGATGCGATACTAACCTTGATTCCTGCTATTCCAAGGTGCTTCCTTGGTCGGTGAACTGGTGAAGGGGCAATTATTGATTCCGATTTGTGATTTCAAGGCGATTACTTTGCTGCAAAAGAGAACATAGTCACAAAACAGACATTATCATTATTATCATTAATCGAATGTTTGCATTATGTCACTTTAAATCATAAAGGACGAAACATCGCGAGTCAGTATTTCCTTTTTTGATAAGAGATCCTAAAGATACTTTCATTCTAAAAACAGTTGGGTAAAATTTTACCCATGCATGTTGAGTAACAGAGGAAACATGCATGTTAGTTTGTTGGGTAATTTGGTTTCCAACATTGAGAAAATTTTACCCAATTTTGGGGTACATCTCAACCAATATTTGATTGAATTTAACCTAACAAACATTCATGTTCCCCTTTTTTAACCAGCATGGGTAAGATTTTACACATCTCTTTTCAGAGTTTTGGCAGGTCTCAATGTAGTTTCCAAAGACAGAGATCGATCTAAAGTCAAAAAGCCTTCCAACTAGCTTCTTGATATTGATGTGTTTACCATCGTACGGGGATGACAACCTCCTGGACTGTTACCCCCTATTTTTATTTGTTTAAACTACCCCATGGATAGCTGCCCTCCGAGAAGCGACGCCTCCGGGCACCTTAACCATAGGACAATTACCCCTGGACAACTTCCAAAGACAGTTAACCCTGGAAAACTATCTGGGTGCAATATGTAGTTTAAGCTTCTATAGTAGGCAAGCTTTCATCCACTCATGTGGACTTTCTGAAGCCAAGTGATTGCCTACTAAATTTCAAGGTTGGTACAGAAGCTTAAACGACATGTTATGATAGGGGAGGGGGAGGGTACTCGTTTTTCCGAAGGTTCATAATTCCGAAACACAAATTTCCCATAGAAGGGGGTTCATAATGCCGAACAGTTGAATTATTTCTCCGAATGTTTGTTATTCCAAAGGTTCGTAACTCCGAAAATGAAATAGGGTTCATAATTCTGCAGGTTCGTAATTCCGAAATTGAAATAGGGTTCGTAATTCCAAAAATGAAAAAGGGTTCATAATTCCGAAAACGAAATAGGGTTCATAATTCCGAAAATGAAAAAGGGTTCATAATTCTGAAGGTTCGTTATTCCTAAAATGCAATAGAGTCCTACATAACTTTCGGAATTACGAACCTTCGGAATTATGAACCCTTTTTCATTTTCGAAATGAAAAAGTTCTACTTTTACAAAAGGATAGACTATATAAAATACACATTTGTTATATATGTTTTTGTTCACCAAATATATATATATATATATATATTTAGGGGTATTGTATTGTATTGAATATTCATCTTTATGGTTTACTATGTAATTAATTGTTATACTGTTATGATGTTAAGTCGAGTTGAGTTGAAATAAATATAACAAACTTGAACTTGAACCTTCGGAATTGCGAATCGTCGGAGTAACGACCTGCGGAAATACGAACTTCCTGGCGTTTTTTACAGTCCGGTCATTTACAAACTAAGGTCTTTGAAGATGCAGCATATATTTCTGACAGGCAAGCCAAGCACACGGAGTAACATATATTAAATGTTAAGATAGTATTTTATGATCCCGAGTTTCATTCATTTTTTCCACAGTCCATGCAATTAAAAAAGGGGGAAATATACACGTTTTGTTTCCGCCCCTCTTTCTCAGTCTCTTCTCTCACGTGTCTTAAATGATACAATATATATTTCTGACAGGCAAGTCAAGCACAGGGAGCAACATGTATTCAATGTTAAGAAAATATTTTACGATCCTTTGAGCTTCATTTATATGCAGTAATCTCTATGGAGATATATTGTTGTTTTACATCACTATGCGAAAACGACTAAAAAATATTATTCGGTTGTACTAACGGAGACATTGATGATTTACATCATCAAAATTGTCAAGAGATAAAATTCAAAAAGCTAAAAGATAAAGATAATCTCCCTGTCGAAATTATTCATCACACAAAAATAAACATGTTGAGTATTTTGGTGATTTTGAAACCCTTAAATAATTATGACCAATGTTAGATTAGGGTAAGGGGGCGTGCCCATTTTCCAACCAATGTCATGAATGTAGCATATCGTAAATACACAAAAAAGAAAATTGTGCCCCCTCTTTTTTCAAATATTTGACCAAAATATCAATTAATGACCTTTGCTTGCCCGACATTTTTCGGAACTGTGACCCCTCTCTTTTACAAATCCTTGATGCGCCCCTGACTACGACTGTCTTCTGTCACAGGGGCGGCTATCCAGGGAGGGTATAGGGGCAGCTGTCTTCCTAATAATTACGAGACTGAATGTTTATCGCTTTTGGGTATTACATAGAGACAGGGGTGGATCCAGGGGAGCGTTTCATCAAGCGTTTTGTCAGTGATTTTGACCGACAACTGTTATAAGCTACTGAAATCCTTGCATCTAATTGGTTGAGAGCAAATTTGTCGGTAAAAATCACTGACAAAACACTTGATGAAACGCTCCCCAGGATTCTGTAAAGGAATAGGGGGTACAATTTCGAAAACCTACAGAATTAAGGGGTGAAATCTATTCGTTTTGTACTTAATGTAAGCCAATTTGGGGTTCGAAAGTGTGCACCCTCGAGCTCCGCCACTCCACCACAGCACATAGGTACATAATTTTGCGAAAGTATGGATGAGAGAGCCGTGCCTCCTCAAAGTGACACCAATCATAAATCTATTTTACTCTTACAATACAGACAAAATAAAATGTATGTTTAATGGACCGTTTGAGCATGATGAGTGAGATTCGGAAAATGCGACACAGAATTAAAGTGATTTGGTAACATTGTAGAGGCTTGATAAAATATGAGCTGCCTGGCCTTACATGCTTATCAGTGTATGTAATATGGTGTAAAAATGAAGCCCAGGAAAAAAAAGCACTTCAAAATCATCATGTGCTTCACAAAAGTAAATATATGCAGGTGACCGGAAATGCCTGACTCATTTCCCCCATAGACTCAGTGTTAGACTAAAGCGTATGGCCATACGCTTTCGTAAATGGGAGTATTCAGTCATAGATATCTTAATAATAGCATTATATATTTGAAAACCTTTATATGCCTGGCTATTTATTTATCCTTCCGAACATTATTATACAAGACAGATATCAAAATTCAACAATTCAATTAAAAATCAAGCCTCCACAAAGTTACCGAATCCCTTTAAGTGACAATTTTGTTAAACTTAAATTTGAAATTATGAATATAAAGTCCTCAATTCTAAGAGAATTAAAAATGTTAAAGTTTTCATTCATGAACGGCTTGATAATATACTGCAATATAGATGATTCCATTTTCTCCATGATTTTTGCTCTTTCTGCTCACGTATCATATGGAATTTCGCAGCACTCTAGATCAAAGGAAAATGCCAAAAGTCATATTTTATTTTATTTCATTTAATGCATGATATGATTCATATGGAGATTTAAACAAAGAAGTTGGTTGATTTATTTTATAGCATCAGCTGAAACATTCGCAAACACACGTAGTCTCCATATTCAAAATCAAAACAACCAATCATCTTTTTCGCTTGATGAATCCATCAAAATGAAGATATGGAACATAATGCTTGCAGTTGTTTTTTTCAAGCAAGTTGGACCATACACTCAGTTTTTGTTTTTCTTTGGCAAGGTTGAATTAATTTTGCAAAAGTTCCTGCATGCTTTCAGTGATAGCGATTTAGCGCAACATTCTTTACGGTATAATATACAGAAATGAGTATTGCATTATGACTGCTGCATTATAGAGGGGGGGGGGGGGGAGGGGGGGGGGTGGATGCAGCCCCCTCATGTCCCCTGACCCCACCTCGAACGAAAATGATAATAAGCTGTCGTTTATAATTATATTTAAATGACATTCATGTAAGTGCGGTTATAGTTCAAACATCTTCTTCAAAAAGAACACAATATAAGACAGCTTCTCTGCAATCTGGCTTAGCAATTGGTACAAAATACACCTCGCACACGGTCATGTTGGCTTCGAGATGCAAAATGGATTATTGGATTCGTTTTCTGGTTCCATTCAGGCACGCGGCCTGGAGGCGACAAAGGAAATCATGGACGATTCCAACAAGAATATGAATACAGGGGAGCGTTTCATGAAAGGAAGTTGTCAGATATTTCATCCGACAACTGTTATAAGCTACTGAAATCCTTGCATCTGATTGGCTGAGAGCAAATTTGTCGGACAAAATATCTGACAAGTCCTTTCATGAAACGCCCCCCTGTACTCGAAAATCCTTGTCCGTTGGCACACAGAGTTTGTTTAGTTATGCTGTTGGGTAATTGATTCTACACTCGTACGGATCAAGTATCAATGAAAAAAAAAAGAAGATTCCATTATGGATATTACAAACCCGCTATTTCTTAATTGTCTTCACTCTAAAAACTGACATTTTAAAAATCAACAGTAAAAAGGTTGAAGGAGTGACAACATTTTCGAAATGTTAGTTATACACTTTTAACATGCTGGATTCTACCCATGGGGTTGCATCGAGAATGTTAAAGGGATACTCTACCACAGATTGTGGACGTTTTTATGCCGCGAGAGGGCACCGTGATCGTTACCTGATCATGCCGTTGCCCCGCGGGCGTTATTACCACCGCGCGAAGCAAGGGCGGTACTAATTTCAGTCGATTCTGTCCCGATGTTTGTTTGCTTGTTTGCTTGTTTGCTTGTTTGTTTGTTAGTGCTCTAACGTTTGAATGGTTCCATTTCAGTTCACCAAATTTTCAGCGAATCTTCATCTAAGTAATATGCGATTTCCTATTGAATTCCACGGTCACAAGTGCATCTGATTTTTTTTAATTATTTTTTTTGGATTTTATAGTGCCGAAGGTACATCCCTTTATATACACGTACTGTGCATGCAGTGTACGAAAAAGCACCGCAACATAGTATATATTGAGTTATCGTATCCGCGCGCGCGCAACGGTGTGGATCAAACTATTTTTGCGAGCTGTACGTAATCTGCATAAAAATCGCCGAGAGCTCTATGGCAATAATGTGTATCAAGGAAACGTGATAGACAGTGACCGTGAGTGAGACGATAAAAACAAAGGAAGCAAGAACCAAAATCAGATATTTTCATTTTCTTGGACGCAATGGGTGCAAGAACAGCATGATATAATAAGGTAAGACACCTAAAAAACATTACAGGTAAAACCTGATAAAACCTGATAAAACTGCGCGCATTTGTGCCCCCAGCAATCGCCGAAGACTCGTTGTGTGTAGTCCCACATGTTTTTTTCACAGCCAAGGATAGTGAGTGGGCCTATATAACTTACAGCCGAGTAGATCTAGACCTAGACAGGAATAACTGTCTGTTCTGGGGATTTATTTAACAATT
The DNA here is from genome assembly GCA_025617745.1 of Heliocidaris erythrogramma. Classification (NCBI taxonomy): domain Eukaryota; kingdom Metazoa; phylum Echinodermata; class Echinoidea; order Camarodonta; family Echinometridae; genus Heliocidaris; species Heliocidaris erythrogramma. Next base: position 13,163,078 of record CM046872.1, on the reverse strand, counting down.
TCTGATATTTTTCGATTCTATCCCCAGTACAGACAGTACTTAGTTACCGCAGGCCTCAGTAGAGGCTCATGCGAGTGCTAACCATTCAGAGCACTCGGAGCTTCATTTCAAAGATGATTTTTTAGGTCAAGTTCATACAAAATGTGAATTTGTATGGAATGCATTTAATAAGTTTACTTTTGAGACGCTGAAAAGGTTTTTCATTTAATGAAAATCATAAAAATTAATACATTACCGAGGTATGGCCGCTCACGGCTTAGTTAACACCCGACCAAGGTTCCCATCATGGGTAAAAAAAAGCGAGCGGATAAAATGCCTTGCCCAAGGACATAAACACCAGACATAGTAGGGTTCGAACCCGCGACCCTCAGATCCAAAGACGAGAACCCCAATCCACTACACCACAGCGCATCTGCAATTAATTCTTAAAGGAGAATTAACCTCAAACAATAAAGACGATAGTGTTCAAAGGTGTTATTTATTCCTACTTGTTAGACTATATGGCTTCGCGTCAAAATATACGAGATCGATACGAATCAAAATTTTCTGAGCAAAATTTATCATCTGCTAGCAATATGTATCGTCTGCTAGCAATACATGGGGGCTGCCATTTTTTATGTGTACAAGAAGATTTTCTTAATCCAAATGCCCAATTGCCTTTTTCAAAATTGAAAACCCATTTGAGATTAAAAATATAGAATAGATATGTCAATTTATTTTTAAACTGAAGATTTCCTTATATATTTCTGTTGAAAATCGATATTCGCTTAATATAAATCTATTTTCTAGATACTGTGACGCAATGGACGGAGCAAATTAATTCAAATTTTATGGATGCTTCTTCCCTGAGCATCTATAGCGGCAAACTATGCATTCACCTGCTTTCGGATAATGGGACTTCAAAAGTCAGAATGCATGCTGCATATATTATGTTCTGCTCTGTTTGGCAAACCCAAGAAAATAGATTTTTGTTAAGCAAAACCAGACAATTTAAAAGTATCATTATAAAGATTTAATTTTTATAAATCATGTAAACACCCACTTTATATTTTTCGTCACATATGGGATTTTAGGTAATGAAGAAAATCAATTTAGGTCTTGGATTCAAAATATCTTCCTGACTGGAACATTTCTCAATGGTTCATGTACAAATCCAAATCAGCAAGAAAATGGCAGCCCCCATGTAAATGAGTAGGAGACGATACCGGGTGTTGGAATATCTTTATTTATACCCTTTTCTAATATCTTATTAGAAAATGATTTAAGCCTATAAGTAAGAATATATTACACCTTTCAATATAAGTAAATTTGTACTCAGGGGTTAATTCTCCTTTAATGAATGGTAATGAGGTGGGACACTACATCGCGCAGGCGCGGCGGTTCACTGTTGCTAAACAGTATCAATCTACATGCCTAAAAAATTGTTTACAAATTAGTATCAATCTAGTTTAGTATAATATTGTGTGTCTGTGTGTGTGTCGGGGTGTGTGCGTGTGTACATGTGTACGCATTCAAACCGATGACATCGAACAAAGAGAACAATGGGTCATCGGTTGTCAACAATTGGTGAGGTTTATTCCATCAATGTATTTTGTGACGCAATTCAATAGTGGAGTCATCGGTTGAAATTCAAACAATAGAAAACATAGATGTATGTGCATGTGTATGTGTGTGTGGGTGTATGTATGTGAATGTTTACACGTGTACATGGGTGGTTTTGGAGATAATCATAATGCCATGCACGTCATTTTCCGGGATTCACTCCAAGCACGATCTTAATGGTTCCAAATGGAGATGAATAAGATCTGAAGAAAAAATAGGACTCACGACGTTCAAAGCCTATATTTGCATTATACATGTAATAACATTTGAAGTTGAATTTTCACAACTTTAGAGTCATTAAATATGGTTTATGTCGAAATTTAAAAATATTAATTTCCCCTCAAAAGTGGGGGGGGGGGGGGGGGGATGCATACCCCCATCCCCCGGGATTTACGCCAGTGCACTCAACACAGTAGTTAATTCTCGCTACCCCAAATACGCAATTTCGCCAACAGATGGCGTTTGTCATGCAAACCACGCATGCGCAGTGCTGACAATATCCCGATTGGGTCGACAAGTGTTTGTCTTTTTTGCATTGAAAATGTACACAGATATTACAAAAATCCTCGAGTTTGAGTTTAACCGACATGTTTGAAAAGATACCATGATTTATTCAGACAATTGGTTGCATTTTCAAAATTTGAGTGGTTTGTGTCATGCGATCCAAAAATTAAGCATTTTAGCACTTATTTTATTCATAAGCCGTAGTATTTCAATACGGACCGGAAGTGAAGTTAACGAAGATGCGGACCATTTCCATGCATAATATTGCCCTCTACGTCGAAAATTGCATATTTGAGGTAGCGAGAATTGTTCACTCAAGCATACGATGTTGACGAGATGTGTAAGGATATATAGAGAACAAACCATGTTATAAACCCTATTATCGATTAGCATAATTATGGAGATTTCTAAGCCTTTTCATGACTCTCGGCTTGGCTAATACCAGCCAGAGCCAATATCAGTTCTTGTCAAGTCTGGATTTTGCACCCTTTACAAAATTACTTTTTTACTCACTCAAGCGCAAAATATCATTTGATAGAAGAGACCCTAAGCTATCCACAGGCATGAAACTTTCCTTTAAATATTTTGAAAAATTTATTTCGGGAGACTTTTTCCAACTGTTAGTTTTTTTCTGGGACGCACTGTAGAGAGTGTATTAAACAGGCGACTGGCTGGAATGCTCCCCAGAGGAGTGGAGAATGTGCACTGTAATGTGCAGAATCGCAACTGAATCCAGTGACCGGGGTAAAATGCTGTAAGCGCTTTAGTCGGTTACATTGTAACTATAGTAAGACGCTATAAAAGAAACAGCTATTATTATTATTATTACTAATGATCATGATAAACTCTTTCTCTGTACAAAATGTACCGGGCCCAAGAAAATGGGTGCTGAAAGCTCACTCTAGTATAAATCGATGAGCACCGTACAATAGAACAATTTTATTGTTATTGATATCGTTGATATGTGAACAGCCCTTAATTCGGGTTGGTTGTATGACAAGTCATAACGTTATTCGATACATACATATGAATTCTTCACTGATACATGTATTTATGAATGTCCTTGATTGCAACAATAGCATTGATGCTTCCTCTGCAATCAGCATAAGACCTTCTTCACACATGATGCAGATAACTGCCTAAAAGTGTTACGGAGAAAGCATAGTGCGTTTCGCATTTATGAATGTTATAACACACAGAAATGAGTACACTCCATAGCCTCTTTTCACGCTCATTATTCATTTACAAGTATTTTTTTCTGCAGCAGAACCTTGAGGTGGTTTACTTTGTCAAGTATAGACAGGGCTGCAGGCATAAGAAGTTCTGTAGAGGGTTTACAATACTTTCTCTTGGGAGTATAGACAGGGCTGCAGGCATAAGAAGTTCTGTAGAGGGTTTACAATACTTTCTCTTGAGAGTATAGACAGGGCTGCAGGTATGAAGTTCTGTAGAGGGTTTACAATGATACGTTCTCTTGAGAGTATAGACAGGGCTTCAGGCATAAGAAGTTCTGTAGAGGGTTTACAATGATACTTTCTCTTGAGAGTATAGACAGGGCTGCAGGTATGAAGTTCTGTAGAGGGTTTACAATGATACGTTCTCTTGAGAGTATAGACAGGGCTGCAGTATTTTTTTCTGCAGCAGAACCTTGAGGTGGTTTACCTTGTCAAGAATAGACAGGGCTGCAGGCATAAGAAGTTCTGTAGAGGGTTTACAATGATACGTTCTCTTGAGAGTATAGACAGGGCTGCAGGCATATGAAGTTCTGTAGAGGGTTTACAATGATACTTTCTCTTGAGAGTATAGACAGGGCTGCAGGCATATGAAGTTCTGTAGAGGGTTTACAATGATACGTTCTCTTTAGAGTATAGACAGGGCTGCAGGCATATGAAGTTCTGTAGAGGGTTTACAATGATACGTTCTCTTTAGAGTATAGACAGGGCTGCAGGCATATGAAGGTCTGTAGAGGGTTAACAATGATACGTTCTCTTGAGAGTATAGACAGGGCTGCAGGCATATGAAGTTCTGTAGAGGGTTTACAATGATACTTTCTCTTGAGAGTATAGACAGGGCTGCAGGCATATGAAGTTCTGTAGAGGGTTTACAATGATACTTTCTCTTGAGAGGAAATAGATGTGACCACTACATACAAGACAGGCGGTCTTTATAGTGTATATGATATTTCCATTAATTTTCATCAAATCCAGCTTGAATACAAGAAAAATTTTAGAATAGCGTATTTGTACGCAAACAATGAAAATGACATATACTCCCCGTCCCCCCCCCCCAATCCCCGAATTACACACATACTGAAAAGAAGTTGTATTTACATTTTGTACAAGTACTGAATTTAAGACAGACATTCCTTACAGGCTCCTCAAAACTAAATTACCATTCACGAATAGAGCATTTCATTGAAGAATGACACTGTAAGAAAATGCTTCAAACTACATTACAATAAACATTGCACACACAAATGATAAAAATAAAAAATATTCAAATGTAAAACATCAAGGTTTTATCTCATCAATAAGCTGAAGTTCAAGGTAATCAAATGCATTTATTTCTGTGGCAGAACCAATTCTAACTACAAATATAGCTCATATACCACAATTACTATTCAATGGGTGGGATTAGTAAACAAACGTACATATATTTACCACCATGCTATTAAAAAAATAATCATGTAATTTTTAAATGATTACAAGTGTATTGTTCACTAACATAATCTACATTGTAATTGATGGTATTTTTTTAATACTTCTATGTCAAATTTGTACCCTTTTCAGGCAATTTTAAAAGATATTTGTAAATAAAATATCAATATAAAAAAAATCGTAACCATCTGGTCATGATTGGCAAGGGTATCCTGTATTAATTGGAGAAGAATTAAAAGGTTACCGACATTACAATCGCTAAACACCCTTGGGTCATTATTGAAAATTATAATTTTACCTGAAAATTATCTACGAATGAATTAATACCGGGTTCCTTAAAAAAAAAGAGAAAAAGCAATAAACAAAAGGAAACACAGCTGTGGAAATTTACATAAATATACTGTAAAATCACCGACCATAAAGTTCTATGCCAGAACATACTTCTTTAGTCATTTTGTTCTTATGAGATTTTGGGTAGATTTCCAGGATCATGTTCTAGTTAAAGTGAGAAGAAATGCCTATACCTATATTGTTTTATCTCGTATGTTGCAGGCACCTGCAAATTTCAGTCAAAATTCATAAGTGAGATTTGCGAAATTCAGGACAGTGTTCAAGCACAAAAATCTTGCTTTTTTTCGGTTCATGCATGCGCTGGTTCCTTGATTTGCCCAGACCCTCTTGCTTGCACAACGTTTCCCATCTCGAAACGTTGTGATCCCTGGGCCCTCTTGCATAAAAAGTTGCGTTTAATCGCAACTCAAAAAAATTAAACGCAAGTCCCAAATACTCGATCCTGATTGGTTGAAAATCAAGTTGCGTTTAATTTTTTGAGTTGCGTTTAATCGCAAGAGGGCCCCGGTGTATGGGTGGATTCAACAGTATTGCCCAATATTTCTTCAACACAAAGTTGAAGGAAAAATCAACCATGATGACAAATGGTATAAGTTGAGATTAAGAAGAACACAAGGCATCTCCTAATTGTCATGCCTGTAATTACAATTTTATTACAGTTAACTACAACTGCAATTTCGCACTAAATTGTCAGGACAATGGCGATTAGTGACACGCGACCCTTGAAGCTAAATACATATAAATCATTCTTTCAGATGATATGAATGTTATTAATGGTAAACGGATACTGTATCCATGATTAAATATTTGAAGTCGGGTTTCCCTTCTTTTTTTTTAAACGCTCTTTATATTAATCAAAAAAATTTAACAATCAATTATACCTCCAGAAAGATAGGGGTATACAAACACCTTCAGCACTTGAATCGTCACAAGCATCCTTGGAAAACACGGTTTCCCTTTATTATTTCGTTGAAACGCTATGTATATTAATATCTAAAAATCAATTATACCTCCAGAAAGATACGGGTATACAAAAAAGTTTACATTTGGAAAAAGTCTCCTCAAATAAATATTTCAGAATATTTTCAATAAATTTTAATTCTTGTAGATAGCCTATAGGTCTTTCCTATGCAATAACACTAAAAACAAAATCTGACCAGCAATTACGTTTGAGTGATCAAAAAACACTTCTGTGAAAGGATGCAAAATTAAGACTTGACAAGAATTGGTATTTATTCTTGCTGGTATCAATTAAGTTGAAACGGTTCAAAATTAACAGTTGAAAATAATCTCCCGAATTAAATATTTAATACTTTCAGAAAACTGTCATATGTCATGTGGATAGCTTAGGGTTTATTCTATCAAAGGATACAACATATCTCACAATATTTTACGATTGAATGAGTAAAAGCCACTTTTGTGAAATGTTGCAAAATTCATACTTGAGAAATGTTTATGTTCTGGCTTGTGTCAGCAAAGTTGAGAGTCATGAAAAGGCTTAGAAATGTTATATTCTAATTAAAAGACTATTTATGAAAGAGCAGACTTTGTTCACTGTATCTCCTGATATATCAATCCCATATAAACTTTATGGTTGATTCAGCAAGCAAGGTGAAATTAAAAGATTCACCAAAATTAACGTTTTGAAACACTCAACCAGTGGCGTAAATCCGTTCCGAGGGGTGGGGGATGATCGGAATCAGGCGCCGAACTCGCACGAACACGTTCACAAAAAGTGTAAAAACGCACATACGCAGATAGCCACACGCACACGCACGCACACACACATTTTATGTTTGGCAAATTGGTTATAAACGAAATTATACTATACAAGTACATGTTAAAGGGATACGCCACCAGGCCGCCGTGGGGAAAGTCGGCATTGCGTAAGCCCCATTCACTCGTACACAAACTTTGTGCGTCGAACGCGTCCGTTGGACTAAGTGGGATTACCTTTCGACTGCACGAAGCCGACCGAATCTTGCACGAGAGCTCGAGCTCAGGCGGAGCGTGCATGTTGTGCGGCGACCAGTCTGTCCGAAGTTTGAGCCTCGCGGGGCAACGGCATGATCGGGTAACGATCACGGTGCCCTCTCGCGGCATAAAAACGTCCACAATCTGCGGTTGAGTATCCCTTTAAGAAGAAAAAAAAATGCTACGTACGCGTATACGGTCTGAGCTCCGAAAGAAAGACTACATATACAATCACTCAGGCAGTCACAGGAAAAGACCAGATTTTAATTAAACTCATACAGTTGGAGAGCTGTGAACACATGAGTGTACTGTTTATATTAATATATATATAGCATCCATCATTTTGGATGCACTTGTAAGATTTCACAATAAACATGCGCAGATATAACAACCAAAAGTCAACCATATCATAATCATGATGGTAATTTTTCTACCAGGTCTCCTCACGGTAACACGTACACATTTAGTCTTAAGATAATATTATACCCTCCTTGAATGTTAATTCATTCACAAGACCAGAATTCCATTCCCCCAAATTCCACGGTGCATCTGATTTTTTTAAATTATTTTTTTTTATTTTATAGCGCCGAAGGTACAGCCCTTTATATACACGTCCCGTCATTGGCCTGTGCATGCAGTGTACGAAAAAGCACCGCAACATAGTATCTATTGAGTTATCGTATCTATTGAGTTATCGTATCCACGCGCGAGCTTTTAGTATGATTTAATTAGAGCGCAATCGGAGAAACTGCTGGGGTTTTGCCGGTCACACATGCACTGTAATGTATTGGTTTTTTTTTCTTTTATTGTTTTTATATTTATTTCTCCTGGCCTACAGCCGACTACAGGACTATAAAATATTTGTAGTCGGCCGTAGTCGCAACCAGCCTTGCTCGCAACATTTTATCACTAATTATCTGTCATCAGTGGCGTATCCAGGGGGGGGGGGGCGCAACAGGTGCGCGCACCCCCCCCCCCCTATTGGCCGTCGTTAAAAAAAAACTAGCAAAAAAAAAATCCTCATACCAATTGAAAATATTGTTCATTAAATAGGCTTCAAAATTGGTCACATATAGCACTATTTTGCATCTCAGCCCTTCTTCAGAAGCAAAAAGTTTCCAAAGACCCCTCCCCCATGACGGCGATCAATAATTTCTGGCGCACCCCCCCCCCCCCCCCCCTATTGGGAAATCCTGAATACGCCCCTGGTCATTCTGTGTTCGTGTGTAGATCTGACTGTTAGGTCTAACGACGTTACATCCCCGGTTACATCTGTGCTGCTGCACTGTAAGATCAGCCATCGTTCGGGTGTTGGCTACGCTGACATTGGGTACGACGACGCTCCGCTGAAACCCCTCGCGAGGAGGAGTGCGACCAAAACAATAAAGTGACAAAAGACTCCTCCAAACAGAGGGATTTTTCCGTCTAGCTGCAGTGTAACTATACACAGCGCTAACGCAACAGAAATTGGATATGCGATAGCACTTTTTTTAGCAGCATTGAAATCTGCACAATTTTTCACGTAATGTGGCTATGCCTAGGCTATTATAGTTTGCTGCATGGATGCAATTTCCTATTGAATTCCACAGGTGCATCTGTTTTTTCTTAATTTTTTCTTTGTTTTGAAGGTGTGTATAGGCAATATTTAAGTCATAATATTACTACTCTAGTTAGACCTAGATCTATAGTACAACATGTACAATGGAACTTATAAGGTAGCCACTTCAGTTCTAAGAACTGTTCTCCCAGATCTTTAACACTGGGAGTAAAATGCCTACAAATTTGTTTACAAATTAAAAATTCCTCCCATCAAGCTTCTTCGTTTACTAACCATTGTCTACGGCGGACCGTTGAATATTAATGAGTCAGAAAGAAGAGGATCTTGGGTATTTGATTCCAGTTCATCGTGACTTGGCCGTGAACCAGAATAGCCTGGTGGTTAAGTCGCTGCCCGGCAAGCAGTAGATGACAGGTTCGAATCCCGCTGGTTCCAATTTTTTCTGACTTGTCTTTTTCATTATAGATCGAGCATACGATCTTTAACACTGGGAGTATCAATCTAGTTGTTTTCTGCGGCACAGATTGGGGCATGGTGCGTGTTGAGCCTATGGGAAGTACGTTCTTTCCCTTCTGAATAGTGTCTGAAAGAGACTACAAGTATCGGACTTGTATGTCTTTTCTATAATTCCTGCAAAATAACTTCAATTCAACCTTCCTAATCCTCGTACCTGAACTCCTTATAAGTACATGACACAACATATTAAACACGCTATTATATTATATCAAAATATTAATGGGATAGCCTTGCCCAACGACTAGGAGCCGCTCGTTTTATTCGATATCGATGCGATTGCGAAATGCGCATTCGAAATAGTTCTGTACATATAAACACAAATGTTATAACCACAACTGAATAGGCCCTAACAGTTATTCTGCGACAAGTAGGCCCAGGGTAAAAAACCAGAGATAAAACTCAAGAAAAAACTCTGGAAAACCTTCGGATCCACTTTTGCACAATAAAAATTTCACAAATTTTCACAATAAAAACAAATTTAAAATTTGTCGTGATGAAAGAGCAAGCTAGAATGACTCCTCAAACATCTTCTACCACACCCTAATGCTCGTGTCGCACCACCTGCGGAAAACATTCTTGCATAATCACTTCTTACTCTTGGACAACCCTTACCAAGCATAAGTATGCATACATTAACGAGACAAACAACATTTACCTGCTATACAAACGTAACGCAGGCAAATAATAGTCTTTTCTATAATTCCTGCAAAATAACTTCAATTCAACCTTCCTAATCCTCGTACCTGAACTCCTTATAAGTACATGACACAACACATTAAACACGCTATTATACCATCAAAATATTAATGGGATAGCCTTGCCCAACGACTAGAACTCAAAGAACGGGAGCAGAAGCTGAGAAGAATGACAATGTGTGCACTTATGAATTTTGTTCCAGATGTTCTCAATTTGACACAAAATTATAAAACGATAATCAACTTAAATACAAATTATGTACATTTACTTGTAGATACGATAAAATATTTCTATGTTTTTGAATGAAATAAGGGCGTATCTCTCTTTTATCTTGTATATTTTCCTTTCGAAAATAAATCCACAGAAAAAAATTGTAAATTCATTATTTACTTATTATCATATATATATATATATTTGTTAACTTGTTTCGTCTGGCTCTAAACAAAAGTGATCGCTCGCCTACAAATTTCTAGTTTCAAACTGCAAAATTACGCGCACTTCATATTATAATGAATTACATTGACCATGAGAAAAGAAAACTGATATGTCTATCTCATATAGCACTTCCTTCTTACCAGATTTTATTATTCTGTACATTATTTTCTTTATTCAATGTTTCATAACTAATGTCATCTATGTGTTCACTTATCTATAATCTGTTCACTTATGCTCTTGAGCAAGGCATTTCATCTACATTTCCCCTCTCCACCCAGGTGCTAAATGGGCACCCGGCAGGATGCAAACGTCACTGTGGCTGGATATAGCCCGTGCGCGCCTGGAAACAGGCGACTGGCTGGAATGCTCCCCAGAGGATTGGAGAATGTGCGCTTTAATGTGCAGAATCGCAATTGAATCCAGTGACCGGGGTAATAATACTGTAAGCGCTTTGGTCAGTTACGTTGTAACTGGTAAGACGCTTATAAGAAACAGCTATTATTAAACAATCTTTTTTTCAGTGTGTTTGTGTATTACAAAATAACAGAGAACTACATTATACACAACAAACAAAATATTTTTGGGTTTACCAGTATAATATTTATAATATTTGTTTATAAACTAATGAACTTCTGTAACTAGTACACCCATGTCGACCTTCCAATGTTCCTCAAAAATTTCAGTGATTATGTGAACGAAGCTATCGTCTATAGAATGATCTTCTGCCTCTTCATTTATGCACCGTGCCTGTTACATAACTGGCACAGATGGTAGCGGTTTTAGCACCGCCAGCTGGAAGGGAACTGAGCTACAATATTGTACCTGACCATATACCGTCACACAAACGCGCTAAAATCTTAAAAATCCTTCCTTTTCTTAAAAAATCCCTCTTTCCCTTATCACAATAAATGTTAAAAACCTGTCTTTTCAATGTAAACTCTAAAAACTCTAATAGAACCATTCCTTTAAATACATTGGCTTCTCAAAACCAGTATGTTTCCGGTATTGATCAGATTTACAGCTACGCAAATTTACAGAGATAAATGATACCTGAAAATTTATATCAAAAAACTTTGAAAGACTGAAAGGTTTGTCAATTGAAGAATCATGTGAAACTAAAAAGATGTAACCAAAGTATCTCACGACCAAAATATCTGATCTCGGTCATTCTCATGCTTAAAATGATACCAAATACTTTCTTATCCCATTCTGACTCCAATGAAATTGCTGTGCTAAGACAGACGTCAGTCATTAAAGAGCTGTCAGATCGGACTCTTGTGACTCGTGTTATACCTCCGTCAAGCATTTTGATGATTGTGAATGCTGCAAAAAAAAACCCTTATTCTCACTAATCTGACTTGGGTTTCCGTGCTGTGACGAAATCCCGTCAGACCCTGCAAGATGTAGTGTCGTTTACTGCACTTTGCTTATCCCTCCATGTTGTCACATCAGCCTGAAAATAACAAAAATAGGTGTGCATTTTGTAGCAAATGGATTGGATCCTGAAATCCCCAAGGGCACAATAACAGATCAGAGCATTGATTGCGTTTTAACCGTATGATCTTTGCGGTTCGTATCACTAACACTATGAACACGATGACAAAGAGAGGACAAAATATACAGCTCCTCATTGTACCCTCAATTGTTCTGGTAGACAAAAGAACATCCCTTCATTGCTATTATGTAAAATAAGTAGAACAGGTGAATATGCATGTGACACCTGTTCTACATATTTTTACATAATATCAATGAATGGATGTTCTATTGTCTAGCAGAGCAAATGTGGAAGGTACAATGAGGAGCTGTATATTTTGTCCGCTTCTTTGTTCGCCATGTTTAGTGTAAAGAACCGACTTTCAAACCGATAGCATGGTATTACAAGAATTAAGGCCAACAAAATTCCGACCTTGCCTCTATTGTACGAAAATATTCAATCTTATTAATTGAATTCTTTAATTAAATCATGAAGCTTTGCTTTCCAAAATTTACAGCCCACTAAAAGCAAAATTTCTACAATTCTGAATGTGAAACCCGGTTTAATCATTTTCTTTATCTTTCTTTGTTTTAAGTAATTTTAGACATTCCGAACTTGATGCTGCGATAGATTTACTTTCTGTCTTAGACACCATTTACATTTAATTATTAATTTACTCGCATCATATTCACTATTAAATTATCTCAGATTCGTATTAATTTATGCTTAGTTTTGAAACATTCTGTTAAGATGTCAAACCCAGCCAGCACATCTGGTATTATGAAGAAATGTTCCCATTTTGCTTAATATTCACTCCAATCTCTCAACGCTATCAAGTTATGTTCCGATAAAAAAAATATGTCAAAATACATGGAAGTTACAATGACCGTGGCCTTGATTATTCAGTGAACATTACGAAGCGGTGTTTTAGTAATACATGTATAATATTTCGATCCCGACTTGCCAATAAGCAGTTCGTCTGAAATCTTGAAAAATATCCTTCTGTAAATGTACAAACTTTTCCATGCAGAATAATATTTCTGCAAATATATAGCTTCCCTAACCTTCAGAAATGAATTTAATGACAAATTTTAATCTCGTTCAGTAAAATATAATAGATTTGCACAATCTATTTATATCTTTCATTGACAAATATTTTCTGAATTTATGGACACGTATATCCTGCTGTAAGTCGACAAACTTACATCTTTCAATGCAGAGATTTCTGCAGTCTACCTTCTAAAACCTTTTACAATGAATTCCCATGATTTCTGACTTTGTTCGGGAAAATTGCACTTGCACTAATCACCGATATCATCCTTTTCGGAAAGATTTCCCAGTCAAATTGGAGTTTATAATATTCTATTGTTTTGTTTGTTTTAACTTTATATTTCAACGTATCCTGACGCATGCACTCATATGCTCATTAAAAGTTATCTCTCCAATAGGTCAATGGATATTCAAATGTTGAATTGCAGTAGCGTTACAAAATCCTTTTCCCCAAATTTCAAAGCTTCTATAAATTTCTGATCAACACTCCTGACAGTTTTCTCAATTCTTTTAGCGTACGTAATGAGCCCGTCGTTCCAGGCGGTATAATCTTGATATTCACAAAGCCTCGAGCTCTTGCCACAATTTATATCCCAGTGATTTCTTTGTAATTTTCTTTCCAAAGAATGTTCCGTCACAATGGTCACAACAAAATCAATACACATGCAGGCTTATTACCACACCCTGTATACTTTCAGTTTTCTCAATACCTTTATCGTTAGTGTACCTGTGTACACCTCGCCATTCCAGGCCTTACTCGAGCCATTCACAAGGCTTCTAGCTCTCTCCACCATAGAGCCTAACTGAATCCTCTTACCTTCGGAACAAAATCTGAAGATTCTTTCAATTTTCTTCCCCTAAACAAAACTCCACTACATCAAGAGCTGCATTATGAGACCACACAGTCCCGCATTAACATACTGAATCATGTACGTGGATTCCCTTGTCACCAATTTACTATTCCAAGGCTAAAAAACCCAACCCTTCCTACATGTATATTCTCTTTAAAGTAGAACGTTAATGATTTTAAATATTGGCTTAATACTTATTATTGCATAGATGGCATAAATTAAACAAGGTTATCGAAATTCAACGCTTGGAAACATTTGAAGTAATGATTATTATCAATTATAAAACGGTAAAATACAGCCCCCGATATAGCAGCTGAAGAGCTCCTCGAACGCTGCTGAGATATGTGACGACACACCATGGACCAGTCCTGTCTAAGCAGACGATGTCCCATAACATCTTACACATTTTTCAGAGCCTATTTTGTCATCTCCTCTTCACTTATTTCTCTTCCTTCACTAGCGTCAGTCTTAATGTTAGTCGTTGCCTCACTCTTAACTTCGTGTATGGTATTATTTTGATGAAAAATGCAGCGTTAAAAAAATAAAAGAATCAGTCACTTGTAAACAAAATAAGACGCCATTGTATTTTCAGCTGCTTGCACCGGGGCATGTTCGGCGTTTCAAGAGGGAACGAATACCATCCTGCTATTATTCGGAGGGCTTTTCAATTTGAAAGTGGGGTTTATTTCATTGATCATTGACCCTTCTGTGTATTTACAATCAAACGGTTTTAGCTATCAGAATCAGTTTCACTTTCCCTTTGTAATGGTGTGAAATAAGGTCATGTTTAAATACACCAAACTCTTTATAATTTGATAAATAATTGCATTGCAATTACGTTCATTCATTATAGGACGTCGTCTGCTTAAGCAGGATCGATCCCGAGTGTGACGACATCAAAACATCGCTATATTTCTGGCGAATCCTCGGATATTCCAGATGCTGAGAAGAGCTTTTATTTGTGTTGTTTTTATAATCATCAGATACGCAGTTGACATAAAACTTATACGATTGCCATCTGTAAGCTTCCCAGTTTCTAGTGATACACTAATTGCCATATTTGTGATTTTCTTTGAATATCTACTTTAAACGCTTGTCGATCGATAAACTGTAATGTGAAAACAATATCATCCAACTACATGTATTCCAATGATTTATTTCGTCGATTACGAAATTGGATCTCATTTTCAGAAAAAACATACTTTAAGATATACAAAATCATAATTTTCCACTTATTCTACACTTTCAAGTCTTCTAATTGGATTCCTTATAGTCACCAATTTACTAATCCACTGCTAATTACAGTAATAAGCTATGCATTAAAACTGTTCTTCCTGTACCATTAGAAACTTGCCAATCGAAAAACTATTGTGAAAACAGTATATCAAATCATGCGATTTATTTCGTCGATTAAGACGTTGGATCTCATTTTCAGAAAAAGACATTGTATTTTGCAAAATCATGTTCCACTTATTCTACACCTTCAAGTCTTGTAACTGGAATCCCTAGTCACCAATTTACTATTCCACTGCTAATTACAATAAGCTATGCATTAAAACTTCTTCCTTCACCATTAAAAACTTGCCAATTGATAAACTGTATTGTGAAAACAGTATCAAATCATGCCAATGATTTATCTCGTCGATTACGATGTTGAATGTCATTTTCAGGAAAGACAACTTTGTATTATACACAATCATAATTTTCCACTTATTTTACACTTTCAAGTCCTGTAAGTGGATTCCTTGTCACCAATTTACCATTTCGATGCTCATTAAAGCAATTCTTCCTATTCCCATTAAAAACCTGCCAATCGATAAACTGTTATGTGAAACCATGATTTATTTCGTCGATTACAACTTCTGGTATCATTTTCAGGAAAAACGTACTTTGTATTACACAAATTCATAATTTTTTCGTTTATTTTTCACATTCAAAGTAGAATGCCTTTTGTACAATTTTATATTCAAATTACTGCATAGATAGTCGTAAACTTTCCTATTCCCCCCAAAATAGTGATAAAATATCTTTCAAACTTCCGACTGCACTGAAGACTAAAAATCTTACGAGGACACAACATGCACCTACCTACGTACGCAATGCTATCACAGACCTAATTTAATTTCTCAGACATGCACTTTCAAATTAATATAGTATAAACTTTAAAAACGTTTCACTTAGCTCAGATTACAGCTATCAACACATGCCTCTCTGGGTGCGAGGTTCAGATTTTCGTGTTAAATCAGGTTCAGCGGGCGGCTCCGTGCTGTCGTGATGAAAGAGCAAGCTAGAATGACTCCTCAAACATCTTCTACCACACCCTAATGCTCGTGCCGCACCACCTGCGGAAAACATTCTTGCATAATCACTTCTTACTCTTGGACAACCCTTACCAAGCATGCATACATTAACGAGACAAACAACATTTACCTGCTATACAAACGTAACGCAGGCAAATAATATTTCTTACTCAGTTTCACCTTATTTTTAAATCAGCAAAAGAAAATTTCGCAATATATTCCTCTGCCGAGATTCGAACTCACGGTCCTTTCATCGATAGCGCACCAGATTATCCGATTGCGCCACACAGAACAGCTGCTCAATGGCCTTGCTCGTTTTATCATATCCCTACAGTTCGTTTTCATGAATATTCACGCCGACTAGTCTTGACGGAATAAACCGTAATATGAGCAATTTGACGCATTAGTCTGTAAATCAAGGCCCCTTTAAAAAAAAAATCTGTGCCACAGAAAAAAATAACGCGCCCCGCGGGACTCACACTTCGGACAGACTGGTCGCCGCACAACATGCACGCTCCGCCTACGCTCGAGCTCTCGCGTGAGATTCGGTCGGCTTCGTGCAGTCGAAATATAATCCCACTTAGTCCAACGGACGCGTTCGACGCACAAAGTTTGTGTAGTATACGGGTGAATGGGGCTTACGCAATCCCGACTTTCCCCACGGCGGCCTGGTGGCGTATCCCTTTAAAAGTGGAAATCTAACATTTTGAAAATGTTGTCACTCCTTCAGCCTTTTTGATGTTGGTTTTACATTTCTAATTTTAGAGGGTAAGAAGCAATCATTAAATTTAGGAGTGTGAGCTGAAGATTTTATATAGTCCTTGGAATATCGCACCAAATTCGCTAAAAATCAACCCTGAAAGAAATGTTGACATTTAAAACTTGCTAAAATGAGTCAAAGAGATGCTAATTTGCCGACACTTACGAAGTTGATGGGGTATCCCTTTCGTGACGTCCGTGGTTGAGAAAAGTCAACTTTATCATGGAAAATCACCATGTCACTTAATTTCAAGGGTTTCCTTCATTTTTGTATTGGGCACTCAAGAGGCTTAATGGCATTTGTTTAGAGCTTAACTGCTTCAATCAAGAGGTCCTAAGTTTACAGCTAACGTAGATGTATGACTAAGATTTTATGAGTGCCTCGGCAGTAACTCTTCTCAACAAATTCGTTATTTGTTTTAGTTATTCAAACGAGACTATATAAATCGTATGCCAAAAGAGAGTCAAGAAGAAAAAGGGATACTTCGTTCGACCATTCCGGTTGTCGGGATTCGGACACATAACTATGGCGAGATTTAGGTACTTCAACAGACTGCTCTTCTAATCAAGAAATAAAAGAAAGGGGAACGGGTATAAAAGTCTGGTATTCGATTGCTCAGGGACGAGCTTCAATGAGACCTGATATATTTGTTTGGAGCCGTTAATAACTCATCATTATAATCCAGGATGGGACTGGACATACTTCGTCCGGTGGGTAAATCGGAGAAATCTTCTTTCCTCATCATTCTGTTTCGACCCCAAATGAAAAGAGTCGGGACTGAGAGCGCGTGTTTAAGAATATATATGGTTGATTTGCTGGACTATTAAACGTCTATTGAAATATATTTAGAGGTAGGGAAAGCTAGAGAAAGAAAGAGAGAGGGGGAGAGAGAGATAAAGAGGTCGAGAGATCGAGAGAAGAAGAGGGAGAAGGAGAGGAGAGAGGGAAGAAAGTGGAAAGGGGGTGCCCTATATAGAGGAGGGAAGCTACGGTTACATAGAGGGAGAGATATAGAGAGAGAGAGGGGGAAGACAGAAAAAGAGGGGTTGGGGAGAGAGAGGGAGAGAGAGAAAAGTAGAAGAGAAAGAGGAGAGAGAGAGAGATGCAGAGATACGTCATAGTGAGAGAAAGAGGTTTGTGTATACCTTCACTGGTAGAAGTAAAGTACAAATTGATGAGAGACTGGGATACGGGAGGGTACGGATTGTTCCTCTGTGTAGGTTATACTGGTTAATAATCGCAACACTTATTTGAACAAAATGGGAATGGGGTATCTTAGTTTTAAAAGACCGCTAACTGTTAAAAATTATACAAATATCAAAAAGACTGATGATTCACGTGTATCACAAGGTTACAAAAAAGGTTATAAATTGCCCTTGGAATGAAAGTGATCACAAATGACGGTTGTCCCAAATGCGGTTACGATGGCGCTTACACCGACCTCGATTACCACTTCGCCTGTTTCATCTACTCAGAAATGAATCCCTGTGATTATTAGCAAGACGGCATTGAACGGGACACGGAGAAGGGGTGGGCGGTATTCATTGATGTCGGGTCGTCAATGCTCGAAGCGTGTGGCTTCAAAAAGCATACATCCTCCTATGGGGCGAAATATACATCATAAAGCGATCATATCTTTTGTGCCCAGTTTCTGAGAAGGATATCGAGTACGTGGAAGAGAGACGGAATTGATGGAGAAAGACGGTAGATTGAAAGAAATCTGATATCTTCTCTGTTTCTCTCACTTCGGACTTTAAAGGTATACTGTTAAAGTTTTTGACATGAAAATGATTATAACCTGGGCCCTGTTTCATAAAACTTGTTATCAATAACAACTGCCACATTTCTATGACAAATTTGCTCTCAGCCAATCAGCCTCAAGGATTTCAGTAGCTTATAACAGTCATTGTAACTTATTATTGATAACAAGATTTGTAGAACGGGGCCCTGCTTAGTCAGAGAAAAAATATCTATGTGACCTTCGTTAAGATTTCATTTCAAGTCAATTCAATGCCTTCGTTTATTGTCCATAAAAGAATTATATTTGTACCAAGGTACAAAAAGCAATACAGACACAACAGACCTATTTACAAAGTTATTAAAATTTATGGATGTTTCTTTCCTGGGGACCTAGTAACGAGGTATTCCATTAACCTTTTATTAATGAATGAACTACAATACTTGAAATCCTGTTTGCATACATTACTTGTTGTTATGTCTGACAAGCCTCTGACAAGCTTTCGGGTTGTCAAAAACAACCTTTGTTTTATAAGTATATACATAAAATTTGAATATATTAGTAAACATGTCTATTAGAGGAGTAAACAATTCCATATAACTATGTATGTCATTTTGGACTGATATTTCTTTGTATTGAGTATTGGAAACTGCTTGATTCCGATTTAAAAAAAAAAATCATTATAAAAGAGCAATATAAAAGAGCAATATTATGCAAAAGCGAATTAAAGAATTAAGGAAATTCTAAGTAATTATGTACATGGGAAACCGTTAGGTATTATTCCTTCAAAAATGCATTATAATTATGCTGATGACGGCTGCCCGAAATAGAAAAAAAATAGGAATAAACAGAAAAAAAAACACACAAACCCCAAAACAGTATGATTCAACAGACTGATATAATGTAGTGCTGCGCGCTTTACGAAAACAGATTATCATTATCATTATGATATTATTAACAAATAAATGGTTCTCGTTTCACTTATCCCTTAATGCAATGGGTCGGGCATAAGGCCAATACTTTGGTTTGGTATATCATCGATTAACAGACCTGGTTATATCGATCTCATCACACACCAGACTGCTAGCGGAAAATTCTCTGAAAGAACTATACCGGAAAGACCTTTTATTTCCCATTAGTCCACCACTCCAACACCCAAAAGCGAATTAGGTCATTAGGCTAATTGATCCAATCGTCTGCTTTAACCCTTTTCATACCGTGACATTTTGGTAATTATCATGTGTATGTTCATTTCTTTAAAAAACAAGATGAATGCGACTGCGTCTCCTATATGCCTCCGCCTAAATTCAGTTGATGGCTCAAAATGTTCTAGAAATATTTGATAACGAGGCTAAAAACCAGTAATTTCATGTAATTTCATGTAAATTGACCTCTGTGACCTCTGAACTTTGACCTACCTACCCCAAAATCTAATCAGTTCCTCTTTCTATGGGGATACATACTGGTAACAAGTTTGAAGTTCTTACCTCAAATAGTTCTTCAGAAATCGCGGTAACGGTGCTAAAAACCAGTAATTCCATGTAATTTCATGTAAATTGACCTCTGTGACCTCTGAACTTTGACCTACCTACCCCAAAATCTAATCAGTTCATCTTCGTATGGGGATACATACTAGTACCAAGTTTGAGGTTCCTACCTCAAATAATTCTTCAGATATCGCGGTAACGAGAAGTGGGACGGACGGACGGACGGACAACCCGAAAACATAATGCCTCCGGCACCCACCTTCGGTGGGTGCCGGAGGCATAAAAAGAAAAAAGAAAAAAGAAGGCATCCTCCTAGATCTAGGTTATACCAATGGTCCGTACTTTCTTTATTGCAAAGAAATGAAACCTTTCATATCCATATTTCTCATACCATAATCTTGTTTCCCATACACTTTCAACTCGAATGTGGTTTTCTAAATAAATGTACCGCAGTACAGTAAATTTGTATCCAAAGAAGATTCTTCTTTATCTATCAAATCGATTGATAAATTGTAGAAAGAAATATTTGAAATAGTTTCGAATAATTTCCAAGATTATAGCAGAATTCAAACCAGAACATCATTATTCTCTTACTTTTTAAAATGATTTTCAAAAGGTGGACTTTTGGCTAAGATGTGCCGAGAAAAGCCTAATTACCAGAAAGGCGGCACAGTTTACTAATGAAGACTGCATAATTATTTAACAGCACTACGGGAGGTCAATCTGAACCTGTAATGTGCCACATGCAGAAATTTGATTAATCTTTCCTCCAAACCGGGCGATTTCAAAAGAAAGCTCAAACATGCATCACATAATTCCTTCCGAAACAGGGGATTGTGAGAGCCTATTCCCCTTCCAATTAAAACTATGGATTTTCAATTCCAAACCTCCTTTATGAATATGTTTTGAGCCAGCTAAGTACTGCCCTATTCCTGCGTCAATGTTAAGACCGTGTTCGTGGTATAAAGTGCGCTCACCTTTCGTGCAGGGAAAGTATAGGAGGAGAGAACAAACAGCAACAGAGAAACAAGAGAGAAAGGGGAATGAAGGAGTGGGAGGGAGAGAGGGGGAGAGAAAGAGAGAGAGAGAGGGGGGAAGGGGTGGGTCCAAGAGAGATGAAATAAAAACGAACAACAATAATGGGAAGGGGAGAGGGAAAGAGGGAGAGAGAGGGGGGGTGAGGGAGGAATAAATGGAGGGGTTGAGGGAGGAGGAGATAGATAAAGATGGGATGAGATAATGAGAAATAGAGAGAGGGAGAGAGAGAGAGAGTAACAGGGGATTTTAAAAGACAAAGATATATGAACAGATAGAAAAGGAGAGGGAGAGTGAGAGAGAATGTGATTGGGAGAGGGGGATAGGAAGATAGATATACTAGCAGATGGAGATAGAGATAGAGATAGAGAGAGAGAGAGAGGGGAGTGAAAGAAAGTGTGGACATTTTTGACATTTACGATTAGTTATGATCTTTTAAGCTTTTCAGAACAATTAAAATTTATTATTACTTTCTCGTTCGTGCATTAGTATTTAAATGTTGACTAAATTAGAGAGAAAATGGGTGCTCTTTCCACGTAGTTTCGCCTTCTAATCACGAATCTGCCAATCGATTGTCCAAATTATGTCTCGTTTTGGCGAAAAGGGGGGAAAAGTAGAGGTTTTGGGACCGATCCTTAAAACTCCTGAGCTGATTGGCTAACCCCCAAGTGACGTATGAAAAGTAAGAGGCACAAGATCTGCAGGCTGCAGCATATAGTATTGTACACAGAATGCGGTATTTGACCCCTCTGTTCAACGGACAATTTATGAAAATAGGAAATTAATCAACATAATCTTAGGAGTGAATAATCATTAGCAATATATTTTTCTACAAGATCAGAAAACGCTTTTGCCCAAATATACAGCTCTTGTTTTGTTTTTTAGCTTTTCTTTTGAACAATGTTCTCCTCCATCTGAGCTTGCCGAACGAAAGTTTTGCATTGGTCATAAACGCGTGCACAGCCGTTTTATGCGTCTGTATGTACAATGTCCTACACATATTTAGTACGGCAGTGACTATATTCCCCTCGTACATAGCGACTGGTGAACGCTTTTGTTTTGTTTATTTCACTTACGGCTTTTTTTTTACTTCGCTTTACATAGTACGTTAGTACTGACTTAGATTTTGGCTGAATTCGAGTAACTTATATAGAGAGAGGAAAAGTGCCCGCGATTCCGAGTTGGAGGACTTTTCTGAGCCATGCAGATACGAACTCTGATTTATCAGATGATTTATCAGACCCCGAAGGCAAAGAAGCTCGAGTGGCAAGGGGAAATTCGACCATAATTTTTATTATATGTTTGAACCTCTCGCAGAATACGGTGAAGGGCCGTGGGTGTAGTAACTCCAGGGAGCTCCAACGCGTTGGAGCTCCCTGGAGTTACGGGTGAAGTACAAGTAGACCGAAAATGCTGTCTCTCGTTCGGTCGTCTTAGCTAACGAACGAGAGACAGAATTTTCGGTCTACGGGTGAAGCTGCTGCAGCTGCTGTCGTTGAAAAACAGATTGGAAGACTTGACTCCAAGTCTGATCGTTGGAATAGCTGAATCTTTTAGCTAGCTTATCCTTCTCTTCATGCCAAATTCGGAATACAGGCCAGGATCCTCAAAATGATCGCTGCAGATTGTACTCCACTCACTTGGCCGGCCCTTGCCACTCTTTCCGCGTGAGCTTTCAATTTGAGACCCACAATTTCCGTAGATTTTCATCTTTAGGAAAATGATGTAGGCTTACACCATCTTTAGGGGTCTTGCTACAGCCCGCAACTATACACCGATTAGGCATTATTGATGAAACTGTGTCCCAAAATCAAAGTTATTGTGAGGAATTAAACACACGAAAATACGCAATGCAAATGGTCGATGCGGTGAATATCATGCTCGGCACCTGGCTGGGCCTGCCGGGGGCCTCCGGGCGCGCACGGTATAGGTTAGTGGAATATTTCCCTTACTTTTCATGCGTCACAGATCACGTGATCACGATGTCGCTTCGATGGGTTTTTTAGGGGCGGGGCTTATGACTGTGTAAATCAGCAAAAATGTACTTTTCAAATGATTATAAAATATGACTGAATGCATTAAAAATTGTGTGATGGATATTTTTTGGCTCCTGATGACACCTTCCTAGGAAAAAAGGGCAATTATTTTTTTATTTTAGTGACCCTTTAAAAAAAGAACTAACATATTTCAAAAATAGAGTTTACCAATTACAACTATGAAATCACAAACTGGCAACTCGGCGACGTATCTTGCGAGCTACTCTCCCATTTGCAACGTACACAAAAATTCATAAATTTCCATTTTCTTTGTTTTTGATGAGAGAATAGATTTGTGTCATACAGGTTTTGAGTAAAAGCATAAGTGAAATGAGAATATCTAGGGTGCATGTATGATTTTCTTCAGAGAAAATGAAAGTTTATGATTGTTTTCAGTGCAGGACAAATGGGAGAGGAGCTCACAAGATGCGTCACGGAGATGCCAATTTGTGTTTGATTGATTACAACTTCAAAAATGCATCATCATCGGATTTTTCTCAAACTTGCATTAATTTGTTTCTTTAATTTTAAAGCAATTTAAATAATCTCAGGGTCGACTTTCCCTTGAAGCTTTTCTCCTACAAGAACAAGTAACGAATCATGAAGGAAAGGAGGAAGCTCAAAAACTCAGGTATGTCAATCTTCAAAGATCCTCATGGAGGCCCTGCGCCATGACAGCGTCAAATCACCTTGGACAATCAACGGGAAGGTATTTACACCGACTTTTTCAAATAGTTAAATCCGAACTCCAAAGTATATCTAATTGGTTTTCTACAAACAAACAAATAATTTTTTTTTAATGACTATATACAAATCATGCTCTTTCAGACCAGCAGCTCCAAAATGTCTCATATTTTGAACAATCAAAATAACTCTAAAAAACTAGAAGAGGTACACGTAATTACATGTTTGGGATACTTGTCGATATCAAATTATCTTGAAATAATCATATTTCAGATATAATGATAAAAGTATGGAGAGGTGTTTGTATCATGAGTAAATTGGTCTTTATTTTGCCTTAAATTGTCGTGTTAAAGGGATACTGAACCGCAGATTGGGGACGTTTTTATGCCGCGAGAGGGCACCTTGATCGTTACCTGATCATGCCGTTGCCTCGCGGGGCGCAAACTTCGGACAGACTGTTCACCGCGCAACATGCACGCTCCGCTGAGCTCGAGCTCTCGTGCGAGATTCGGTCGGGCTTCGTGCAGTCCGAAATATAATCCCCAGTAGTCCGACGGACGCGTTCGACTCACAAACTTTGTGTACGGGTGAATTGGGCAGCCTGGTGGCGTATCCCTTATAAAACAATAGTTCACCCTGATTACAAGTTGATTTTAAAAGAAGCAGAAAAATTAAAGAAACAAATCAGTGAAGGTTTGAGTAAAATCCGATAAGAAATAAGAAAGTTATGAATTTTTGAAGTGGTAATCAATCAGACACAAATTGGCAACTCCGTGACGTATCTTCCGAGCTCCTCTCCCATTTGCCCTGTACTCCCAAAATCATCAATTTCCATTTTCTCTGAAGGAAATATTTAATCATACATTCACCTTAGATATAATCATTGCTCATATGTTTTTACACAATACCTGTATGAAACAAATATATTTCAAAAAAGTAATTTCCAAAGATGATCATTATCACTATGCAAAAAAATATATATATATATCAAGAGGATGTTTGAAGTGATGACTATCATCATGACATGGCAGTTCAGCCATTTGTCAAGTAAATAAACATAAACATGCTAATTACTACAGAACGAAACATTATGCCATTAAAATTATCAATGACAATTATTCATACCGTTAAATAAGCTACGTTTGTCGATCACAGCTGGATAATTATGTCCAAATAAAACCAACGAGTTGCAAATGGATTCCGAACAGCTTTAGTCCATAGCACATGTCATCATCATAATAATAATCCATGAAATGTAATTAAGCGCATTGATGCTTATTTACGACCAGGGGCGTAGCACGGTTCAGACATTAAGGGGGCACCATTAAGGCGCGGGATAAGCGGGGGCTCACCGTTTTGATTTCATGTTCCCTTAATCCTCCCCCTTTTGTTTCTTTTTCTGTATTCTTACTCTCTCGCTCTCTCTTTCTCTGTCTCTCTCCCTCCCTCTCTCGTGCCATTTCATTGGGGGCATATGCCCCCGGCTCCTCCCTGTAGTTGTGCCACTAGTTTACGACATTGCAACAATTAAAGGCTATATGGTAAATTTCGTGTCTGAAATTATGGTGAGAAATATCACGGGCCCTTTGAAGCGGGACGTGTGTGTGTGTGAAGCCTTCCGAGATCGATATAAATATGCACAGCATTTATTGTTACATAATAATCAATATCATTATGACGTTATACGGTATAAGCAAAGAGTTATCACAGATATAGGTATAAGATGACGTAGAACAAAATGGAAACACATAATGTCTGAAGGTTGATCGTTACATCTGTTTGTTTCGTTGAGGTACGGTTGGTTTATCAAATGTTGGAAATCATCCATGGGCAATTCCTTGAGGAAGAGATTCAGTTCACCAAAATAATAGTTATGATAATCATCATCATCATCATCATCATCATCATCATCATCATTAATATTATTATCGTCGTGATTAGACTCAATTTGTATCATTTCACTGAACTTCTAAATGTGTACACAGGAGTGTCTTTCTATCGAATCGACCATAATAATATCATCCAAACTCAGTTGTAAAAAAAGTTACGAAAGGACTCTCGCATTTTTCTGTCTCTAGGCGTCCTGTTGGGTTTTTAAAAAACGAATCAAAGAACAATTTCAATACAATTTGTAGGGTACAAGATTCAATAACAAACGCAATATTCTTGGCCGAATTTCTTCCATTTTGTTCATCGGATGTTAGAGCCGACAAACGGTAGGCAGCAGGGGCGTATCCAGCGTAGGGTAGAGACAGCGTACGCGGGGGGAGGGGGAGGTCAATTATAATCATGATGTGATCTTTACCCTGGGTAGGCTCATCAGTATTAATACTGCTATTTCTAAGGGCCCTACAATCATTATTACCCCCAGCATTGTCTTGTCCATGCATCATTTTAATACACTTTGGTTGAGAGTGCACGATTATGTGTAAATTAACATTGTCCTAGGATGTAGGCACCGAGCGAACAAATTTTGAATGTAATTTCAAGTCTATAGCACGCAAGGCTGCCCCAAAACATTCAGTTCCCATCTGCAAGGCTTCCACCCCCAGTTTGTCAAACGCTGGATACGCCACTGGGGAGGGGGAAATAACGCAGTATTCCTCAACCTTCAGCTGTATAATGAAATACACGCTCCCTATTTCTGATATGTATCTCCGACAACGGCAGAAGCAATTTTTCATTAAAGAACAAATTAATCACGACATGGGAAGAGTAAAGCATTTTTTTTTATTGGCTGGGCAAAGAAATCCAATAAATACGAAATCATGACTCTCAGCCTCTTTTCCTTTTTTTTATTTTTTTATTGGAAATGCGTAATAGTTTCAAGCTTGGCAATAATGCGAACAAACCAGCTGTTGCATGTATCGACAACCTCGAAATAGAAAATAATATTCAATCTTTAAAGGCACTATTCAACATTTTTTCAACCTTCTCCTGTGTTTGAAACGTGCATGAATCTGTATTGATATGACTGATATAGGATGATATCAGACACATTAATTTTGGAGTGTAAGATCGCCGTTTAGTGTGCATGTAGAGCAATTTACCATCTTCTGCTAACCTTAATCATAAATGTACAGCGGAATGCAACTGATACAGGAAACACATTGCCAACACAGCAAAGCTCTTCCCAGTCAGCAGCAAATTTCGTTAATGCATTTTTATTTAAAGCCTTTTAAGTACTAAAGAGTGATACGGGCAATTCTTAACCTCATCTTAGTTCTAGTCCAATGCCCTCTTTAACAAGCACTCATGATTTATCGGGGGTACACGTCTTTCCAAAGGTTCGTTTTTCCGAAGGTTCTTTATTTTCTCAGAACAGGAGAGGGGGGGGGGGTGGGGTGGGAGGGGTCATAATTCCGAAGATGAATTAGGATTAATAATTCCGCACATTTGATGCATTAGGCCTACTCTAAAGGTTCGTAATTACGAAAATAAAATGGGGTTCGTAATTCAGAAAAGGGAAAACGGTTCATAACTCCAAAGGTTCGTAATTCCGAAAATGAGATAAAGCCCTATATATTTTTTTTCGGAATTATGAACCCTTTTTGAATTTTGGAATTACGAACCGTCGAAGTAATGAAACTTCGGAAGTACGAACCTTCAGAAAAACGACATGTAACCAATTTATCATACCCTAGAAAAAATGCGCAACCGGCCGGGCAGAAAAATACATTCTGAGCAATCATGATATTTCTGGCCTGACCCGGTATGACAGTTTACCTTTAATGATTACCAAGTGACTCGAGAGAAGGTTATATCCCCCTTTGTTACACCCCCTCCCCCCCCCCTATCTGTGACCCCCCCCCCCCCCCGCTCTCCACCATCACCACAACCACACCACGTCATCCACCTCATCCGGGCAATGGATAAAACTGGGTCAATCGTCAAATATCATTTAGGATCGCCATCGTGCATGCATGAATTCAATTTGACAAGCAAAATTGCAAAGATCCCACAAATTATGGGTATTCACTAATGTGTTTCATTGTAAACCTTCAGTGACTCATAGATATAGATTCGGGTAACTGACGCACCATTAGGAGGCCATTACACCAGTTAGAGCTTTATGTGCGTTTATTGGTTCTCTCATCCTAGTAATATCCTGCTTAATTTCGTCCCTCTGATCTTATACCTGCTTTTTCTCAAACATTACTACAGTGTTTCTTGTAAAGTTTATCATTATTGTCATCATTTTCATTATCGTTTTAATTATTATTATCACTACAAAAAAATCATCATCTTCTTCATGATTGTTATCATCATCGTCATCATCATCATTTTCATCATCTCCAAAGATTTTTCGAGCTTCGTTTGAATACATTTTACGGTATTTCCGTCCCCTTTTATTCCTTTCCTGCATGGCTTTAGAAATTTTATACAAGTTGTGCTTAAAAAAGGGCGAAAATCTTTGGAAATGTTATTGTTTTGATATCTGAGTAATAAAGAGGAATAAAGAATCGGGCGGATGATAAGAATCAGGGTGAAATCGCTCTTAAGCGATGGCACAAGATAGTATCATGAAAAATGCATACATTCCGTTGTAGAAGCGATGATGAATGGCGATCGTCAGATACACGAGGTCCGCTTCTAAAAAATGACAGATTTGCATGATAACGATAATCCCTTTTAAATGTCAAGAGCAGGTTAATGTTGAAAAGCAAGACATTACTGATCAATCAGCGCGGTGAGTTTGGAGGAAATCCGATCATTTCTTATCAGTCATCACGCAAATCCTGAGGTAGTTTATCGCAGAGCGAGGAACACAAGCTCATGACTTTTGACAGGCAGGCGATACATGGCGATACTTGACGTCACTGCTATCGTATCGACGGCGTGTTACTCTTTCAAATATACATGTATCGTCTTCTTGGCGTGCATAGTCTCTTCCTCCTCCTCCCCCCCCCCCCCCCCCCCCCCCTCTCCCTCTCTCTCTCTCTCTCTCTCTCTCTCTATCTCTACTATTCTCTACATTATCCTTTTATCCATCTTTCCTACAACCTCCAATCGAATCGAACCATGTTTGGTGGGAAAATGTGCAGTAAGTAGCATTTTTTCCATGAAATCAAAGATATACATGGTTTGTGTATCTCTACGCATTGTATACCATAGTAACATCAATTGTATATGCTAAAACCTACATTTACGATTCGATTTGATTTGATTTTATTTTATTCGTCAGGTATATTGCAATACAAACATAACCAGGTACCATAACAGGATAGCCCATGAAAGCCGAAATGGCTTATTTCCAATGGGGTCCTTACCTAAATAACTGATTAAAAAATACACTAAGAAAACACATTAGTACGGCTACAAGACCATCGTACACGTACGACAAGTAATAACAATGTACTAAAGTAGCAAAATACGTAAAACATAACATTTTTATAAAGTAGGCGAAGATTACATAAATGTGAAAACAAGACTTACTCAACGGAAAAAACTATATACAGAAAATCATAATGAAACTATCGATAATAAACGTTGGTTACATAAGTCATATAATATAGGAAAAAACCATCTGAGAGGAGAAATATAGTTATGGAGCAGACACATTTTTCAAATGATGCTTCAATACCCTTTTAAAATGTAAAAAATTCTTAACTGACTTAACATGATTTGGGAGGGAATTCCAGAAAAGAATACCGTTAAAATTAAAGGAATTTCCAATTTTACCTTTCCGCTTAGGCACTACGAAATTAAATTGACTATTTCTAGTGTCATGCCCATGATTCAACATGAGACGTTCGTTATAATTATTTTTCCACTGCGTGTTCACTGTTCTGAAAGTGAAAGAGGGAATGAAAAAAAAGTCCTGGCACCCGTGCACCTACCCCCCCCCCCCCCACCTCCCACACCCTCGGCGAAAACGTTAGAAATCCACCACCGATCGATTGTGGCAGGAGCATTAATTTTGTTGCCTAATCTATGCTTTCATATTTAAGCAAGTAATCAAGTTGGGGTGAACGACCGTTTGTTATATTATAGTCGTTATTACGATGGCAGAATCTTAAGCATTCTCTAAAGATATTACACTTGTATATAATAAAACTCGGAACCCACTTCAAAAGAAACACAATAATACCGCGTTCATACGTGTGCCAAATTAATGTGGTTTGAAGGGTAGAAATACTCGATCACAAGATGGATGTACGTGAAAGCAAAAAAGCGTGAAATCATGTCGAATAAATCCTCCCAGCTATTTACATATTTTTCTACATCATACCAGTCGTGCTATATTTTCTTGTATGTAATTAAAGCCTGCATGCAGGGATATTAATACCTTACACTTAGTCACACCGATTACAAACCGACCAACTCTTTTCCATTTGGGGTAACGTATTTTTTTTGTTCGTCGGTTATCGGTATAGAGTTGGTCTCGTAGGTGTGGCTGGGGTATTGTGAAGCGCCAATGGCTATATACTTCTCTGAAAGAAAAAATATATATGTATTGAGCACTTTCTTTTCATTATCATGTTGATCGAAAAGCAGTTCTCGTTGATTAAAGTATCGCATCTATTAATCTTTCTTACGATTGTGTGAACATGGTTTTATGTCTTATCTTGGAACCACATGCGTCGTTAGATCAGAAGAATAGCTATGAGTGACTGAAGCACATGCATAGAAATTAGTCATTAATAAACGACAGTAATACGAAGTTTCATTCTTCATCACTTCTCACATCCGTCAAATTTATTTAGCACAGTGCTTCCTAAAGCTTTTGCCATCGTCTTTGTTTTTCTCCCAATTCTTATAAAAAAATTGTAGAATTAACACTAAAATAAAGATCGTCTATATTACTGCAATAGTTTATGATAAACTTATGAAATGAAATCGAAAGAAATAGCAACCAATAATACAAAATATAGCACGGACGTCAGCCATTTTCCGTAGACTATCATATTATTATTATGTTTGAATGTTATACATATCAACTTTATCGAGCGCCTGAGGGTGGGCATGGATTATATTAAATTCGAGAGCAAAAATATCGACGGATCTGTTTGAAATTACCAATTATCAGCTTGAAGAAGAAAAAAAATCATCTTACAAAATATATTTTGCTTCATACGATATACTGTACACTCTTTTTTACCCATGCCTTTTCCTCAGATCCGTTTTTAATCTATCTCTCTGTCTCTCTCACTTTCTTTATCTTTTTCTCTTTCTCCTTCTCTCTCGCTCTCTTCTCTCTCTCTCTCAGACTTTTTTCGTTACACCATTTACATCTGACTTCTATCCTATATTCTCAATCAATGTAAGCAATACTTCAGCCTCTATCAACTTCCACCTACCTGAAAGGTAACAGATATGAGCTCTTTTTCGAGGCCATCGTTGCTGTTGAAAAGCCACCTATCCAGGTCCTAAATCTCACTTTTCACCCCATGTGCAAATGTTGATCGTATCCGACATTACAAAGACCGTTATGAATGGAAGTAGGGTAATAAAATTCATAGGGCCCAGTAATCACATACAGTCGCATCTAAATTTGAATTGGCCAATTTACATTTAGCGAATGACGTTGAAACCTAATTCGACGATAATTTCTACCGATCCCCCCATTCCATATTTCGTGCCGTTTGCCGTAAAACTAAATCCGGAATACTTTCACTGACTTTATACCGCTTCGCCAACCTTTTACTATATCTAAGCTACTGCTATACAGTATTCATTAAAATGTTCCATTCTATATGTCCGTGTTTTAACCTCTTTTGAAAAAATCTCAAGAACCATGTAACCCTGTTATGGTTATAGTATTATCATTGACTTTCTCCTTACCTGTCTATCTAATAGCTTACTGTCTATGTCCCTCTCAGTATATAATTATGTTCTCTTTCTCGCTTCAACTTTTCCCTCTACTTCAACTAGAACGTTAATGATTTTAAATATTGGCTTAATACTTATTATTGCATAGATGGCATAGATTAAACAAGGTTATCCAAATTCAACGCTTGGAAACATTTGAAGTAATGATTATTATCAATTATAAAACGGTAAAATACAGCCCCCGATATAGCAGCTGAAGAGCTCCTCGAACGCTGCTGAGATATGTGACGACACACGCATGGACCAGTCCTGTCTAAGCAGACGATGTCCCATAACATCTTACACATTTTTCAGAGCCTATTTTGTCATCTCCTCTTCACTTATTTCTCTTCCTTCACTAGCGTCAGTCTTAATGTTAGTCTGTTGCCTCACTCTTAACTTCGTGTATGGTATTATTTTGATGAAAAATGCAGCGTTAAAAAAATAAAGGAATCAGTCACTTGTAAACAAAATAAGACGCCATTGTATTTTCAGCTGCATGCTTGCACCGGGGCATGTTCGGCGTTTCAAGAGGGAACGAATACCATCCTGCTATTATTCGGAGGGCTTTTCAATTTGAAAGTGGGGTTTATTTCATTGATCATTGACCCTTCTCCTATGTATTTACAATCAAACGGTTTTAGCTATCAGAATCAGTTTCACTTTCCCTTTATAATGGTGTGAAATAAGGTCATGTTTAAATACACCAAACTCTTTATAATTTGATAAATAATTGCATTGCAATTACGTTCATTCATTATAGGACGTCGTCTGCTTAAGCAGGATCGATCCCGAGTGTGACGACATCAAAACATCGCTATATTTCTGGCGAATCCTCGGATATTCCAGATGCTGAGAAGAGCTTTTATTTGTGTTGTTTTTAAATCACCAGATACGCAGTTGACATAAAACTTATACGATTGCCATCTGTAAGCTTCCCAGTTTCTAGTGATACATTAATTGCCATATTTGTGATTTTCTTTGAATATCTACTTAAAGTTTCTCTTAGTCTCTCATTCTCTCATTCTCCCTCTCCCTCTCTTTTTCTCTCAAGTCTATGTTTTCCATCTTATGAATTCTCTCCATATAATTTTCTTCAATTCTGTCCATCTTTTTTTTCATCCGAATCTCTCGATGTCTCTGTCTCTCCTCCGTAATCTCTCTCTCTTTCTCTTTCTCTTTACGATAAAGCCTGAATCCCTTCCTCTTGCTGTCATTCCACATGAGTGCATCGTTATGTCTTTCCCGTTTCATCATCGAACCCGCTCCATCACCCCCTTGCATCATAATCTCGAACCAAGGAGCGCATCCCGGGGATCGCACCATAGGGATCGCACCCACCCATCCCTGCCAGCTCAGCGGTCCATCAGGTGCGATCATTGGCACGACCATACACCCCCATAACTGCGTGCGCCACAGATTTCGAGGCTAATGTAGAGCGGTGATTATAGCAAGAGGGCAATTGTCGGTTTACTGTTGGCACTACTTAATTAAGATATTCATTCATTCACCGGTATTCCCCTAAATGATAATGTTACGGAACATTTGTCATACTTTCTCCTCCTGAAAAACATAACAGCTGCGTGGGCTTGAACATTCGTTTGCGTTCATGATGCATTAATGCACTGCGTTCCCGATAAGAATAAACAAATTACCACATAATTGCCTCTTAATCACTTTGCATTTCCATTTCTGCCAGATAAGAGCACTGATTACCGATAAAAGGATTATGTTCTAGTGAGGAAATTAAGAACAAATTGTAGCATGATAATACATTCATTTCCAAGAAAAGAAAATACGGAAGGAAGGTGAACAGATAATGTTTATGAGAAGGCTTGATGGAGGATGATTGAAGGGGGCGGGAGAGAGAAAATTGAGGGGTAGGGAAACAGTGAGATAGCCAGACAGACATCCAGATAATTGAAGAATGAAAAGAAGAAGAATAAGAAGTAGAAGAATAAGAATTAGAAGAAGAACAAGAAGAAGAACAAGAAGAAGAACAAGAAGAAGAACAAGAAGAAAAAAGAAGAAGAAGAAGAAAAAGAAGAAGAAGAAGAAAAAGAAGAAGAGGAAGAAGAAAAAGAAGAAGTAGAACAAGGAGAACAAGAACAAGAAGAAGAAGAAGAGAGAGAGAGATTGTCATATAACTGGGGGAAGAGATGGAGAGTGAAGCAGATAGGGCCGGTTTCTAGGCAAAAGGCAACATTATCATGATTATAATAAACTGAAACAAATGAACATAAGAAAATGGAATAAACAGGAAGATAAAGAGAGAGAGAGATAGGAATAAAGTAGAATGAGAAAAAAAGAAAGAGTGAAGATTAAATCAAATGCTTTTGAATCTTATAATGAAAAGAGAGTCAGAAAAAAAAGAAAGGAAGGGAGGATAAAGAAAATAAGTCACAGGAGAAGGATAAGAAGATGATGAAGAAGAAAGAGAAGAAAAAAGGGAAGAGACTTCTAAAAAGAAAATTATTTGTATATAGGAAGATGAGTAGTGCAGAAAAAAGCATCAGTATCGGGATGCATTTATTCTCAATACGTTCATATCTTCATCTGATAGCAGTCTCTAAACATACCACACAACGTTCTTCAATTCGTCCTGAAAATTGATATTTGATTTTAAATGCATATCTTTTACATTCAATTGCGCCAAATTTGTATTATTGAATTAAAAGTAGGTAAATCCCGAGAAATCGATAAAGAAATAATTAGAGGGAGAGAGAGAGAGAGAGAGAGAGAATGTGAGGGAGAGCAAATGTAATTAATTCTCAATAAGATCCCATCTTTATCTAATAGCAGTGCCTAAACCCCAAAACTTGGAGTTCATTGAATTCGTGTTAGAATTTTATATTTTGATTAATAGCAAGTTATCCAAAAAGTATCTGGTGAAATCAAGAAGCACTTATTGGCTTCCAGAATGCGTAAAGGACTTCTACGACGAATGCTTCAAGACTCAATAGACAACACACAACGATATACAGCTTAATTTAAAAGAACGCTTAAACATCAATTATTAGAACAAACCACAACTCAGCCACCAATTGTAAGTGTACAATTACAAATAAAGCTATGCACTTAATTAATTTTCATTGCCTATAGTTTGCTCATCAGCCGTCCAACCCAAATTCTGATACAACCTATCCTGAAATTATTCGTGATTTAATTGTGGTTATTTGGTTAATATTTTGAGGTTGAGTAATACCGAGAAATATATATCAAGTCCATTGGAACCCCCCTCCCTCCCCCCTCCCCCAAAAATTAATTAGTAATTAATTAATACTTAGTAATTCATTTAAGCTGAGCTATGCACAAAGTTGTTAGTATAATGACATCGTCTGGAATCGTTACTCTCTCCATTTTGAATCCCGTTTTCAGAATGCTTGTTTTAACTATAAGAAAAGGTCGGATATACCCTCAACATCTTGGTAATATTTGATAACTATGATAAGAACATTGTTAGCTCTCTGTTACACACAAGGGGACTTATCTTCATTTATCTTTGGAATTCGACGCTAAAACTAAAAGCTTCAACTTAAAAACCAACGACAGAGGGGCTCCCATTTTAGGAACCCGAGCAATCAGGCAGTCGCTAGGTTCAGTTTAAAGACGAATGTGAGTTTAGATAGAAGCTTGTAATCACAGCCGTATATCTTTCCCATCATGATGACGTTGCCGATTGATGGATCGTTTTGTAAGCTATGTCAGCGGAGGACATCGTATAGTGATCTCTATCGCTCACGTTATCTTAGTTGGAACATATTACATTGAACTGTTATTGCAGCTTGGG
This sequence comes from Heliocidaris erythrogramma, assembly GCA_025617745.1. Classification (NCBI taxonomy): domain Eukaryota; kingdom Metazoa; phylum Echinodermata; class Echinoidea; order Camarodonta; family Echinometridae; genus Heliocidaris; species Heliocidaris erythrogramma. Next base: position 13,127,768 of record CM046872.1, on the reverse strand, counting down.
GAAGAAGCGTCAAAAAAGCGCGGGAGATTGCGTTTTCTTCTTATCTGACCGATCGCCTGCAAGTGCTTTCATTTTCGCCGCGATCAAGTTCCGAGAATTAATGAGACATACTACGAGTATTGACACGGCTTGTGTCCATACGAACGAATATGAATATATAGTAAGGCATTAACGGTTAAACAAGAAAACAATACAGCAGGTTATCTTCAGAGATAAAATGTAATCTAAAATTCTAAATTAATTTTTAGCAGACGAGTCTTATCATTCCTTTTATGTATTTTCATCTATATATAGATATATATATATATATTGTTTTGGTTGCTTTAGTTTAATGGCTCTATAATATTTTGGTGTCACATTTATTGGTACTTTGTTGACTGTATATTCAAAGCTCAAATTTTTGATCTATAATCTAGTGACTTATCCATTAAAACTATAACATTTCTATGTGGTTGATTTCTTCTTCTTCTTCTTCTTTTCATACATAACACAAACTTCTATTTTTTAATGCAAATGTTGTTTCTGATGATCCAATGAAATGAATCGTTATTATGTGGTCGCTATACGCGGTAAATAGTTTATACTAACCGATTAATTTAATTAGCACTGCATGTGCATATCCCATCACAAAATTAAGGTTGAAAAGAAAAATTTCATATATGAGGAGTCCAAATGTGTACTTCAAATACATAAAAAAGCATTATAACTTCATCACGATATAGAAGTAAGAGGGCGCCATTTCAACCACTTTTGCAAGTCAAGCACTGCTACGTGTATAGTCAATCAAGTACGGGGGCGAGGGAGGGTAATTTTCAAATGTCTTTATATTCTTTATATTTTCCACGCCTGTCATCCCCCCCCCCCCTCTCTCTCTCTCTCTTTCTTTCTCCCTCTCTTTCTCTCCCTCCCTCCCTCTCTCTCTCTCTCCCTCATTGTCTCTCATTCCATCAACCGTAACAGTCATATTTCAGCCCTGATAATTTTCAATTCTTGAACAAAATCATAATTACCCTTCTCTCAAGCTTTTCCCTCTCTTTTTATTATTTCCTGGTTTTATTATTGATCCTCCTCCCCTCTTTCTATTTTGCTTTGCTTCGTACCTTTCTCCCTTTCTATATACCACTGTCATTCCTGCATATACACCACAATTATCTCTTCACACAAACTCATCGTTCTGCTCCTTCTCTATCAATTCCTTTTAGTCCTCCAAACTCCAACGACGTCGGTCCACGTAAAAATATTGAAAGTCTTCGTCGCGCTGTCTCTATTCACTTATAAATGTCCATGCTTCTCAGTCAATCATATTCACAGGTTTTCGCTAAAAACATCTCTGTCAATAGGAGTGATGTTGCTCTTTTAAATGGCTCAATCATACGCCTTGCTCTAATTCTGTCAGAGAAAATTGAAATAGGGCAGACCTATTTGTACTAAAAGCACAACTCACCCGAACTGGAAAATGATGATGGCATCTGCATTAGCATAACAGCATTGATGATTGCTATAGACTCATAATGGCAAAACACATTTTGTAATGCGGCCGTAACAAGCCACTGACCGCATGATATAGGCTAATGTATGCTAGATATACAAATGCCCATTAGATAAAAGCAGGGAGCTAAATATATTACAAGATGCATAACATGTATGAAGGATAGTGAACGAATGATGGAGAAAAGAAGAATAGAAAGCAGGCTAACCTAGATACAGATTAGTATCATGCACATTTCCTGTCGAAATGCATCTTTGTAAGAAATTTCTTGATAGAAAATACGATTTATTGAATTAAATACACTAAAAGGATTAAAATCTTAATTATACATTTCTGCAACCGATACCACCCATCTCGTATACAGAGCATTTGAACCATATTGTCAATAATGAAGATTATTCCTGGAAATGCGTCTGAAGTACAAACCCATTCATCAACATTACTATTAATGTTCTTCGTGCAAAAATGTTAATGCGTAGAGATTGTTAAAAGTCTTAACATCTGCATAATCATGAACTTTCTCATAGAATATTACATACCTTCTAATTTGAAATCAACCCGTTCCGGTGCATTAATTTTGATTTTAGTGATCTCTGTAACAAAATGATGGTCTCTTTATGCCTTGGATTGCAACCTTAGAAAGAGCAAAATAAGGAAAGGAAATGCATGCAGGCCTATATCAACCTGCAGTGTATTTTTTTTACTACATAGAGCAAAGCGTGGGTCAACATACTCTCACGACTAAATGAATGATTTCGTTAGATTCCTGTCTATTTTTAGCTTCAGCAAGTTGCACCGATATGATAGCATCTGAGTATTGGGCGAGACAGAGGCAGAGTATCATCAAAGGTTAGATTACCATATTTAAGAAGATTGAAAGTCTGCAAGTAATGGGGAGGAAAAAATGAAAAACATTGCACTTTGTATTTTACACCATGGCGCGTGTAAAATAAAAAGGCAACGTATTAAGAGGGGGGGGGGGGGGGGGATTCTGATATCTCTGTTTTCAAAATTTCGGTCGGCATATTTTGCATTTTAGAGCCCTGCATTTCGACTAATCGCAAAGATGGATAACCTTGTTCAGTTACCCTTGTCGAAAAATTGTGAAGCCCCCTCCCCTCATTTTCTTTTTTTTGTGTGTGTGTGTGGACAACTTTCGGGTAACTTGCGGGCAAACCACCCCACGCAAATTGCCGACGCGGCAGGGTGTCTTACAAAGTAAGAGTAACATTATTAGAATGCCAAATTTCATTCCATTTTACAGCTTGCATATTAAGTACTTGTACTTTTAATCACCCCCAACCACTCCTGTGCAAAACATGAGATTGGTTCCATCTACATAATTGTGAATGGGTATACATCTACAATGAACATAAGCAAAAAACTGACGAACGATCATGCATCACGATCAAACCCCGAGCGATTGTGACCTTTTTGATTTGTACAGTACAGTCTCGGGGGGACAAGTGTGCTTGTACTTTCTTCTTTGACGAAAAGCGAAACTGAAAGAAGGATGCGGCGAGAGCAAATTAAAAAGGAATAAAAATCAATATGACCCAACAATGATATCATACGAGAAATGCTTGTCCTGGAATAGTCTTTGACAACCTGCGATGCACTTGAAGATTAAATTCTTTTCCACTTTTCTCGAGAAAGAGAAAGTGGTTACTATATCAGTTTCCTCCAGTTACTTGCAGATGTCAAAATGAAAAATTGGTCTTTGTCTGCAACCGTCTGTTCTGTCTTTTCTTTCTGTCTGTCTTTCCCGATCCGCATTCTACAATTCTCAATAATATCATTCTCCTCCTCTTCTGAATTTTTCCTTCCATCATATATATATCTATACATAAAATACAGAATACAGAATATAAAAGCCCTGTTTCTCTCTCTCTCTCTCTTTTCTGTCTCTCCCTGTCTCCTTTTCTCTCTTATTCTTCAGGTCCAATATTTTACTAATACATTTATTCTGACTCCTGCATGGATAATAATAATGATAATAATAAGATTAATTCATAATAGCGCAGCTACTATTTGAATATACTCTATACTGCGCTTTGATGGAGACTCCTTTATGCTTACACTATCTGTAGCTAAGCGGAACTATCCCACTGCCTCTCTTTTGGACAAGTAAAGCCAGGATCACACGAGGCGTCGTTAGCTGACGGTAGGACCGCGTCAGTGTCTTTTACGGTCTTTTTGGAGTTAAGAAAGAGTGATATCGTTTAAAAAGTGATTACAAAATTAATAGTGCAAACAATCCTTTTAATAACTTTAAGAATAGCGTATGGGTTAATTAGGCTCGATTAGCGCAATCGAAATAACGCCTCGCGTGAGCTGTTCTTAATAAATCTTGCGCTAGACCAACGCAACCTGCGTCAGAGATCTATCTTTGGCATTAATGTCCGTAACGACGCATGAAAATGACGTCTCCCGTGCAACGGGTATAAAGCCCGACTCACACTCGTAGGCACACTCACATTTTGCTTGTGTCATTACCTGCGCTAATCGAGCCTTTGAAGGCAATTAACCCATACGCCAGTTATCAAAAGTATTATTTGCGCTCTTCATTTTACAACCAATTTTTAAATGACATCAGTCTTTCATGACTCGCAAAAGACCGTTACAAGTCACCGACGCGCTCCTTACGTCAACAAAATGACGCCTCGTGTAAGCCGGGCTTAAGACGCACACTTCCATGTTCTCTGATGTCAATTACATGACTGACTGTTGCCTAGATTTCATCTAAAAAGGAATACGATGGATGTATGCCTTATCACGATTCGTTTGTCATTCGTTTCCTCTCATCCTTCGAACTCGGGTGTCCTTAAACAAACGTCGTTTTTCGATGTCTTTTCACCCTTCTCCTTTCATTCAAGCAATACTTGATTAATCTAGGTCAAGAAATGAAGAATGTGGCCTCGAAACTAAGAAACCCACGCAATGCGTTTATCTTATTAACCATACCAGACGGGAGTGTGGAGATCACACCCCCATGCGACTTTCTTTTCTCGTCGAAAAATCTATAACACATCGCATGACAGTTCTATTAAAAAATGATAATAATAACGACAATATTTCGTAGAAGCGTAGAAACTTCAAGAAAATCAAACATCAAACTTACTGGCTACAATACATTAACTGTGTGTATACACCTGCTTTGTCTTTGTCTACGTCAATGCCGGTGCGTGAAATATAAACATGTTCAGTGCATATACTAGTACACAACTTCCTTATGCGCTTGCAAAGTGAGCTGGAAACTATAACCCTTAGCTTTATCTCCCACAGCTTTTATCAGCACACTGTGCATTTCACGGGGGAAAATCCTGCCGGTTAACTTAACCCATTGAGTAATGAAATCACTCATTACCATTGGCTTATCACAGGGACCACCCGCTTCCAGTGGGAAATGGGTATTGCCGAGAAAGTCAACTGAGGGTTTTAAAAAAAGTTTATTTGTCGGCAATTCTTAACATCTGAAGACGTTCTTATAGATAATAATAATAATAATACATAACATTTATATTGCGCTTAATACAAATGTTTCTAAGCGCCGTATTATCACCCCGGCTCTAGCTAGGCTACCGAATTCGGTGCTCACAGCATTCAAGGAATAAATTCCTACCGGGAATTTGGATAGATAGATCATAGATCATTTGGTTGTTGGAAAATTGGCGGACGCCCTACCCCAATTCTAGAAAAAAAATTATCTGGTGACTCCCCCATCATCCATCATCATGTAATATTGCCTAGCCTTGTACCTATATGTCCCGAACATCAAGGGGGCTTGGACGTGCATGAATCACGAATGGCTTCCGTCATATTTCGCCGCCAAAAGATGTCACTTTAACGGGATATTGCCGTCATTTTTATCTCATAAATAAGCGTGCTCCACCTCCGTAATTAATCATTCTGCGTGGGTTCCACTTTAAAGTTTGTTTAGTCCATTGAGAATACAATCATTTTTTGCTTAATTACGCCCTCTGTCCGATATGAGCACGATCTAACTACTTTTAAGGTGAGATCTTTATTTGCTTGCCTCTCTTCCTTCCCTTTTCCGGTATAAAGCTTGACGTTTTGATTATATCTTACCGGATATTTGTGAAGTTAGTTTGACACCTCGTGACAAACCTGTATGTTATTCAAAGGTCAGGTTTATGTTTTCTTATCCTGTGGAGTAGCGTGGGTCCAGACATTAAGGGGCACTGCAACCTCAGGTTGGGAGAGGGGTGGTGGCGCAAGGGTGTTACTCGATAAATAAAATGCGAATTAACAAGGCCATTGATTGAGGGTATGGTGCCGGAGGGGGTCCATCTTCTCTCCTCGTCCTTCTCTATTCCGTTTCATTTCCTCTCCTTTCCCCTCTCTCTCTCTTTTGTTTGTTTGTTTGTTTATTTTGTTTTTGATGGGGGGGGGGGGGGTACGTTAAGTTCCCTACCTTCACGAGTGTGGCTACGCTAAGGCATCCATATCCGCTGTTATTAATACGAGATGGTGAAAGTTAACAAAGTGATGCTTGAGGGCCCACCCACCTATGCATCACCGCCTCGCAAGTGCCCTCTTGATCTTGTTGATTTAGTTATGTCCGTTAAGAGCCAAAAGGGCGTTAACCCTGTGGTAAATAGTATACGGGTTAACACCCTTCTTGCTCTGAGGAGATTAATCTTTTCTCTTCGTTTTTCATATATGGGAGGAGTAAATCAATGTTTATTCTACCAGTTGATGCGTTGCTCCAAAACCATATTACAGAATAACCCAATTATGAAAGTGAGGGCGCAAGTCACAGTTCTTCACGAATGACTTCAATACAAAATCTCTTAATTGGAAATTTGTTATAACCTCTTGGAGACTTTGATCAATATTCCAATAGATGTGTTACTCTACCGTGTTTGTGACGGAATAAGTCAAGGGGGCCCGTGTCATAAAACTTGTTATCAATAACAAGTTACAATAATTGTTATAAGCTACTGAAATCATCGAATCTGATTGGCTGAGAGCAAATTTGTCATAGAATTGGGGCAGTTGTTATTGATAACAACTTTTATGAAACAGGGTCATGGGGCACCAGTCACAAAAACGATAACATGATGAAGAGGCAAAGAATATGTTCAATATTTTACTATTCAACTTCATGGATTCATTGATAACAACTTTTATGAAACAGGGTCATGGGGCACCATGGTTCCATTCTCATTCACCTTCACATCTCAAAGCACCTACAATCCCACCGTCACCAGCTTCATTCCTAACTTTATACCACAATGATGTAATCATACAAGCATTGGCTATTATTACCACTTTGCTTCCAGGTTTCATTCCTAACTTTATACCACAATGATGTAATCATACAAGCATTGGCTATTATTACCACTTTGCTTTCAGGTGGAGACGGCTTGTCAAATTTATTCCTTTGAACATTAATTGATGGAATTTGAATTTGAGATTGGGCTCTATGTCTCATGATACCTCTTCTTTGATGACTTTTCTCGCGATATCAAACACCACATTACCTGTCGCCCACGCATCCACCCCCATTCTTCCGCGAATTACCCCCATTCCCCTTTCTTAAACCACCCCACCATACCATGCAGCATCCAGCTCCCAATTTCCAAGTACCCTCGTGATTGAAACACATCCTTGAATCATGTCCGCATGAGATTGGACTTACGGTTCCGCATCACTCATCCTCCCTCCATCTTCCCCGTCAGATGTTACCCCCAGTCGTCCCGCATCACTCGACTGTCTTCCAGAAGGCATCTATTCATGACTCATTACTAGAGTTCGTGGCCGGAGCGCGTGTTTCTTCCACCCCCTCATCATTCTCATCGGAGCGAGATGAAGAGATCGAGAGAAGTCAAATCGTCTCCGACAGATTGCGGTCAATGCAGTATCGCTCGCATGAGAGAATAAATAAAAGGTGTTAACGGCGACCCGACAAGCCAAGCTGCGAATCGATTTTTGTCAAGAATACTAACACGGCCGTCTTCTATACTTCATAGAAAGAGGAAAAAGGAGATAGGAAAATGAGTTTTTGATGCTATGATAATGCCGTATTGATCAGTCGTTTGAAAGTCATAGCGACCAAAACCCTATCTAAGACATTAATTTTCCACGTGGCGCATTTTTTCTTTTGAGTAAACTCGACACGCCACTGTAAATACATCAACATGTTAAATATAAACTTCTGTTTTGGTGGGCATCAAACCTTTATCCAACCTTTATGGCAGGTTGATTTTAAGGAAAGCAGGCGAATAAAATGAATGTATAGGTGGAAGTTTGAACGAATTCGAATATGTATTAAAGTAATATAACTGTAGAAAGCTTTCATCAGAATTAGTTAGATTTACCTGCTTTAATCACTATTCAAATCTTGCACACATGTATATGGGAATTTCAAATTGGCAAATCGGTCATATTACAGTGATGCAATGTCGCTCAGCTATCCCATTATTTCCAAAGAACGGCTGAAGAACAAATTTTCAAATTTTATGACACAGTGAGGTCACATGACTATTGGGTACAACCCCGAGGGAGAGGTGCTTATTAAGAGAAGAAGAAAAAAAAATCACAATCTGTTTATGTTTAATCATATCAAAGTTCAACTCTTTTAAAACTGTACAAGGCTACCGAATCCACCATGTGCACTTAGTATCTGTGAAGATTGGCTATTAATAATACATATCAGTCAGACACAAGTTCGGAAATCCAATTCAAGCACAGGTAAATACGCCAATACGAATATACAGCCCTCATCGTTCAATGTACAAAAAGCAAGGGGAAAATCTTGCTATTAGAGTCATTCTGCTGTTAATATGTGTTTTTTCAAAAATAATGCCGAGTCTTTGAATGATTCGTCACTATAATTTCAAATGACAAACATTAATTTTGAATAAATATATCTACAGCATTATTTAAAAAATATATATCAACGACAGGTCGACTTTGCAAGATATTCCCATGCTTCGCTTTCGGCGGCGTATTTACCTGTGCTCGGTTTCCCGAAGTTGTGTCTAACTGTAAATATTACAAAACACGTTCGGCTTTTCACAAACAAATGTGGAAAATGAATGGAAAGGGGCCAAAGTAAGAAGCATTATTTCTCTCTCCAAAGCTCTATAGACAAGGGTGGTGGTTATTATAGTAGCACCATGTCCTTTCTGTATATACAGCGTAATCTTTGAAGACAATTATCCCTAAAGTAACTTAAAGTAGATATTCAAAGAAAATCACAAATATGGCAATTAATGTATCACTAGAAACTGGGAAGCTTACAGATGGCAATCGTATAAGTTTTATGTCAACTGCGTATCTGGTGATTATAAAAACAACACAAATAAAAGCTCTTCTCAGCATCTGGAATATCCGAGGATTCGCCAGAAATATAGCGATGTTTTGATGTCGTCACACTCGGGATCGATCCTGCTTAAGCAGACGACGTCCTATAATGAATGAACGTAATTGCAATGCAATTATTTATCAAATTATAAAGAGTTTGGTGTATTTAAACATGACCTTATTTCACACCATTATAAAGGGAAAGTGAAACTGATTCTGATAGCTAAAACCGTTTGATTGTAAATACATAGGAGAAGGGTCAATGATCAATGAAATAAACCCCACTTTCAAATTGAAAAGCCCTCCGAATAATAGCAGGATGGTATTCGTTCCCTCTTGAAACCCCGAACATGCCCCGGTGCAAGCAGCTGAAAATACAATGGCGTCTTATTTTGTTTACAAGTGACTGATTCCTTTATTTTTTTAACGCTGCATTTTTCATCAAAATAATACCATACACGAAGTTAAGAGTGAGGCAACAGACTAACATTAAGACTGACGCTAGTGAAGGAAGAGAAATAAGTGAAGAGGAGATGACAAAATAGGCTCTGAAAATGTGTAAGATGTTATGGGACATCGTCTGCTTAGACAGGACTGGTCCAGGGTGTGTCGTCACATATCTCAGCAGCGTTCGAGGAGCTCTTCAGCTGCTATATCGGGGGCTGTATTTTACCGTTTTATAATTGATAATAATCATTACTTCAAATGTTTCCAAGCGTTGAATTTGGATAACCTTGTTTAATTTATGCCATCTATGCAATAATAAGTATTAAGCAAATATTTAAAATCATTAACGTTCTACTTTAAGAATGACGAGCTTAGAATTTCGGCAATCAAGTTCAGTAGAGGGAGTTAAAGACTCATTATAGGATTGATGTAGTCAGCTTTCCTTTGGGTGATGCAAGTGATATAGTCGACAAACTGCACATGAAATGATAAATGGATAAACACCATGTGAATGTGTTATCCTTTATTGTCCTCCCATATTTGTTTCTTTTTTTTGTTGGAAAGATATCAAAAGCCATATTATCTAATCCTATATCTCAGAGACATGCGCTATATTAATCCAGAATTCTACAGGAGAACAGCACACCAATTATGATTATGAAAACGAAATCAATTCAGCCAGTGTTTATATGTAAAATTACCTATAGATGCTCTTACCTATGTGAGTATAGCTGTTACACCGGTGATGAACTTGTGTGTTTTGATACTGAAAGCGAAAAGGAATTGGAATTAATTTGTCGAATATGGTTTCATAGTGTTCCTTTTGTATCATCAGATACACTTGCCAGGTCTGTCTGATGTTTCGTCCACAATTTCCGACGAATTTTTGGTGTTAACACATGAAGTTAACTCGAAATCGAAGTCTCTTTTATGGCTCAAATTAAGAGCTATGCCCAGCTCGGCCCACCACAGTATCACAGAGGTTCGTACTGTATAATAAGTCTATATCACACAAAGCTGCCCGCTGGTTTTCGTTGGTTTTACACAGACTTTCCTGTCACACAATCATGTCGAGTTACATCGCCGGCCTGGATCTAAATCATTTTTTGTTTACTTCCTGTGAGTTTGACTTTCCACTTTACGGAGAAAACATCGCAGCAGCTTGAAATTGTTATTCTCTTACACTACAGATCAATCAACAGAATAATACAAAGAAAATTCTGACGAAATATTTTTGGGGGCTTACACATGGGTTTCTGTCATCCATTAGTAAAGGCACAACTCAGCTGGATACTTCTAGAGTGCTGGAAAAGTCCAGGTCCCACTCAAAATTATTGTACTACTCCCCCCCCCCCCCCCCCCTAAAAAAAAACAAAAACAACAACGACAAAAACAAACAACAACAACAATAATAACAACAACAAACAACAAACAAACAAAGAAAAAACAACAAAACGAACAAATTAGGGTCCAACAGCAGAGGCGTCGAATCGGAGGGGACATATGGGCGCAGTTGATCCCGACAATTCCGTACATGTAGAGCCAAATTCTTCCAAACAATGCGTCTGATGTCCTCTTGATATACTACAGCCAATAAAGGATTCAGTGCATGTATTGAAAATAAGCTATCATCGTCCAAGAGGCCAGACGTTATATCGGGGGCCCCTTTTCGGCAGGTCACGCGTTTGAGAATAAAAAGATGTTACGTGAAGGGAGAGACTGCGTAATGGTACACTCTAAAAACTAAAATGTTAAATCACCATTTAAAAGCGCCGAGGAGTGACCACTTTTTCGAAATGGTAGATTAAAGGAAAATACTCAACTGCAGATTGTGGACGTTGTTATGTCGCGAGAGGGCACATTGATCGTTACCTGATTAGAGTACCTACCTAAAGAGAGTAGCGGCAACTCATGATTTGAACGCCATTTTGTTTCATCTATGCAACATTTCTCTTCAATTCTGAGGAGCACCTGCAGGTGTTCTCAATAGAAAGAATTCAAACGCCATTTTGTTTCACGAAAAGTCAGACGTCTATGTCGCTACTCTCTATATAGAGGTACTCTATACTTGATCACGCCGTTGCCCCGCGGGGCGCAAACTTCGGACGGACTGGTCGCCGCACAACATGCACGCTCCGCCTGAGCTCGAGCTCTCATGGGAGATTCGGTCGGCTTCGTGCAGTCCGAAATGTAATCCCACCAGTCCGACGGACGCGTTCGACGCGCAAACTTTGTGTACGAGTAAATGGGGCTTACGCAATCCTGACTTTCCCCACGGCCTCCTGGTAGCGTATCCCTTTAACACTTTTAACATGCTGGATTCAGCCTTTATATTGTGACATCCAGTTTGTTAAATGTGTTAATTTATCATTTTGAAAAAGCGGTTATTCAACAATTTAGTTTTTAGAGTGTAGAGTTTGGTTGTCCGGACAGGTCATATTTTTCAAGCAATAAATCAAATGATTTTTCATTCAAGTTATCGTAAATCTTGACAAGATAATGTTGACAATTGTAGAATGGCAAATATTCAATATACAATATGCAATTTCACTTGATGTTTGTATTGTTTGTAAATTTGAAGGCGATCGCAACAGCTTAATAATTCTTGAGCTTGACACACACTTTCCCTTCCTAAGAAAAAGGAAGAATAAATTGGGAAGAGTGGTTGCAGAAGAGAAGAGGAAAACAGCCGCAGACTATATTGCTAATCTGTGTTAGGGAATTGCCATTTGAACCGACGTAATATTGCTCGTGTTTGCATCAATTTAGAAATAGTTGTTTGCGAGAATTTTCTTTGAGAATATATATCCTCTCGAGATAACATCAATACATCTTATATCTCCCTGTGGGTCCACAACGGATGTAAACGAATGCTTGGTGCTTAAAAGAGGTGAGAAAACCCATTTGTATTTAGATTGTGAGCGTTTGAAGGCCCCTGACCGGTCAAGCTAAGACTACATATTGTATAGACAAAAAACATTATTCAACGTTACATTGACGTTAAGGAAATATCCAATTAAATTGTTTCGGAAATTAAGATACGAAACGCTCTCAGAAAACAAAAGAACTTCCACATTGGCTACGTTCTCTAATAACACAGTATTTATATTTTTCTCTGAATCGAATCGAAAATGCGTTTTTAAGCAGTTAAAACATACATATGCACATTAACCATTTCCATGCTCTAGTGTAACAACATATATATTATAAGTGGGCCCAACCTTTGGTGATAAGTATGGTTGAAGTATCGGTATCAGAAACATGAGACCGGGGCATTCATTGCTTTCATAACCTGTTCCAGTTCTTAAAAACCACTCGCGAAACATTGTCTGTCTGCGATTCAGAATAATAGGGAAAGGCTTCAGTTCGTATTGTGGCAGCGCCATTTCAAGGTAACATGGTATTTTCGTTAAGTATGCTTTTTTAAGCAAATGCCCTTCAAAAGTTGAAAGGCACAGCCTTCATCAACAAAAGCAAACACTAGCGACTGGAATTTCTCCAAAAAACAATAAATAACGAAAAGAAACAACAAACAAACAAACACATTGCATCTATTTGCATTAGTGGTTGCAATATCATCGGAATTGTGGATAATTGTACGTTTTTCATATGTCTACACTTTGCTACGCCTCCCTATATACAGTATATATTTTAAATCGTAAGATATGTGATTTTTGTCTTCTGCAATGGCTTTACAGGATGTCTAAAACTTTGATTTGGAACTGATTTATTGAAAACAGATGGGCGATTTAAAATTCAAGAAGGGAGTAACTTGAAAATTAATAACCATGCATAACGCAGTATTCAACTTTTAACTCAGAATACTGCAAATATCATTTTACTACAAAACGTAGGTAATTATTCAGTTCTACCTTCAAAAACAAGGGAATAATTCTTGCATATACATATACAGGGCATTTTTTCGTATGGAAATTATTGTTTAAAAATCCAACCTTAATAGCAAGTTGCTCTGAAAGAAAGAGGAAAAAAATCAGAGAAGCAGATTGGTGAAAGTTTGAACGAAAGTGGACAGCAATAAGAAAGTTATGATTTTTTGAATGTTGTAATCACTACACAATCATAACATAGGAATTTCAAAATTGGCTCAATCGGTAATGTCGCGGTGATGTAGTTTCGGACAACTCCCCCATTTGCTCCAACACACAAATTACTGAAATGTCATTTTTTTCAAAATTTATTACTCGGTAGACTATTTTACTTTCACGAGGACCTATATGAACATAATTATGTTATCTACGATACATTTTGAGTACTGCCCCAAGGGAAAAGGCGCTTAGGAGAAAACCGCAAATTAATAGTTCAGTGTACGACAAGCATGAGAAGCGGGAGAGCTGACAACCAATATGTCACAATCGACTCACCATATTAACCAATTTGAGATTCACATACATTCAGTGATCTCTTTTTTCAAACACTCATAACTTTCTCATTCCTTATCGAATTTCTCTCAAACTTTCATCATCCTGTTTTTCTTATTTTTTCTGCTTTCACACAAATCATCTTATTACCAAGGTTGAATTGCCCTTTAAGTGGACTCGGAAGTTTCCACGTAACGACTCCTTTTTTCATTTATCACCTAATGATGAACACCCCCCCCCCCCAAAAAAAAAGAACCAACAAAAAAGAAATGAGAACGAACGTGGATCCGTTTGGTGGGTAATCCCATTCATTATGAACTCGCACAAGTTGATAGTCGTTAAAACTTGGTCAATTATTGACCACTGGTCAATCTTCCCTTCTTTTATCCGTGCTCTAGTTGTCCTCTTTTAAAAAGTGTAGATTTATCTACTTTTTTAATGATTTACCAGCACTCAAAGCGATGATCAACAAAGATGGATATTGCGGCTACTGAGCCGCTATATAATGATCATGAATTAGTCACTGTTGTGAAAGGAATATGATTGCAGGGATGGGAGGGATGGAGGGAGGCGGGTAGCATATAGGAGAAGAGGAACTGAGATTGTACAAGGACTAGGAAAATGAGCAGATTTCCGGGCAGTACGACACATAGCTCTGGCGATATTTCCTCCGCAGTCAATATCATATGCTAACCGAATTCCTTACTTCAACCCTGGAGAACCATGGGGAGCGTTTCTTCAAAGTGTTTTGTCGGTGATTTTTACCGACAAATTTGCTCTCAGCCAATCAGATGCAAGGATTTCAGTAGCTTGTAACAATTCACTGACAAAACAACTGACAAAACACTTGATGAAACGCTCCCCTGGACCTCACCCTATCCTGGGCCCTGTTTCATAAAAGTTGTTATCAATAACAACTGCCCCTTTTTCTATGACAAATTTGCTCTGAGCCAAGCAGATTCAAGGATTTCGGTAGCTTATAACAATTATTGTAACTTGCTATCGATAAAATGTTTTACGAAACCTAACCTAAAACTCAATTTAAACCCTAACACCAACCATATATCTTTGACAGCAAAACCCGAGCGAAGGTCGGAGCACCGATCTGGTTGAGTACAAGGAGGAATTGGGATGGAGAGGAGGCAAGGGGCAGAAAGAAAAGGAGAGAAAGAGAGGGGTGGAATAGAGATAGAGAGAGAGAGAGAAAAGGATGAGGAAAGTGAGATAGACAGTGAGAAAGTGAGAAGAGAGAGAGAGAGAGATGAAGAAAGAGAAAAGGATGAGGAAAGTGAGATAGACAGAAAGAAAGTGAGAAGAGAAAGAGAGAGAGATGAATAAAGAGAAAGGATGAGGAAAGTGAGATAGACAGAAAGTAAGTGAGAAGAGAGAGAAAGAGACAAAGAGACAAAGAAAGAGAAAATGATGAGGTAGGTGAGGTAGAAAGAAAGTGAGAAGAGAACGAGAGAGAGATAAAGAAGAGAAAAGGATGAGGAAAGTAAGATAGACAGAAAAAGGTGAGAAGAGAGAGAGAGAGGGGGGGGGGAGGGGTGAAGGCGAGATAAAAACATTAATTAGTATTTTATCTGGCCAGGTAGAGTAGGGCGAAAGTAAAATGAATGTCGGAGCAGAATAAAAGACACAGAAACTGAGAGAAATATCTACACAAACCAAATGAGAGAGAAAGAAGGAGTTAGAACGAGAGGGAGAAGGAGAGAGTAAGAGTGAGAGATAGAGGGAGAGAGAGAGAGTGAGAGAGAGAGAGAGAGATAGGCAGAGAGACATGCAGAGACAGAGAAGAAACAAGGATGAAGTTGCCACGGCCATTGATAAACGCTCTCATAAGTTTATCACACCTTTGTTCACTTCACAGAGAGGAGGTCTCTTCATTAATGCACGAAGAATCCTCCTAAATTTGGCGCCAAAAATCCAGGTACCTTATTACAAATGCAGACGATGCGTAGATAGTATATCACAGACGAATCAAGTGGTGTGTTATCTTGTGTTTGTAGCTCGAATGGCACGAAGAAATAACCATTATATCCATCGTTATTTGACTGACATTAAGACATATAAGAATTAACAGTCAAGGGGCTTAAAGTTCATAATTACAGTCATGAAATGATGATGATGACTATAATAAGGATCATGATGATTAATGATAAGTAAATTAAAAGTTGATAATGAATTATGACGATGCTAAAAACATAAGCTTTTATAATCATAATCATCAATTTACACACAGTCCATGTGTGCTTTTGATATAATATCATCTGATTCTATCTAAGCAGTTAGTACAAAAAGATAAAAGATCATTCAAATCATTCAACACTGTTTCAGTAATTGTAGGTAGCGATTATCTACACCTGGGTCCCGTTTCATAAAATTTGTTATCAATAACAACTGCCTCATTTCTATGACAAATTCGCTCTCAGCCAATCAGATTCAAGTATTTCAGTAGCTTATAACAATTATTGTAACTTGTCATTGATAAAAAGTTTTATGAAACGGGGCCCTGGGTCGAGGAGGGAACTGTAAACAAACTATGTAGGCCTACAGTGAAACCTGTCCATAAAGACCACTCAATATAATGCTAGGAGTCCACTGGGCCGGCGCCAGTTGGTGCCAGTTCGCGCCAAAGATTATGTCATTGGCGCGTAGTGGCTCGCTGGGGCGCCGAAATAATGTCCGCTCGGCATGCGTCGCCAAGTGAAATATACTGGGTGCCATATGGCGTGCGCCAAATGCCACCCGGCTTGCTCCAAAATGTTGCGCCAGTTTGCGCCATTACACGGCCATTTGATTCCAAAATTCACCCTGTTGGCGCCATTCGCGCCAATAGACGGCTACTTTGCGGCACTTGGTGATTAGTTTGTGCCAAAGGTCGCCAAATTGGTTTGAACTTGCCGGCACTTGGCGCTACTTGCCGACTATATAAATACCGGCCATCGGCTACCTGGTTCAGACCCTCCTCAGCTGCTGTATGAACAACATCTCTACTAAATATGTACAATTTTGATATGTCTGAGGCTTTCGATAATGTTGGAGTGATGATGCTGCTCCATCAGAAGATGATGAGAGATGCTGAGATGGCGCTGAATGGCGGGCAACCAGGCATTTGGCGCGAAGTAGTCACCAATCGGGTGCCGTTTGGCTCGCGCCACTGCACATTTGGCGCGCTTTGGCGCGGGATATCCGCCTCTGTTGGAATTATTTGGGGCGTAGTGGCGCAAACAAGGTGCCACTTGGCGCCATGTGGCGCGAAATCTCATTGGCGCAACTTGGCGCGCACCATTACATTCCAGTGGATTCCAATAGGCGGATTGTTTGCGCCAAAGGGCGATATGTTCGCGCCATTTGGTGCCACTTGGCGGACACTTGGCGCTGACTGCTCGATGCAAGTGGCGCGACGAAGATTTCAAACATTTTGCCACCACGAGCCAGTTGGGAGGCAGTTTGAGCCACTACACGCCACTAGGCACCTTATTGGCGACACTAGGCGCCACAGCAAATTGCATTGGCGCAAACTGGCACCAACTGGCGCCGGCCCAGTGGACTCCTAGCATAAGGGAGACAAGAAAAGCGGTTTTTATGAGCAGGTGGTCTTTCTATACAGGTGGTCACTAAAGCAGGTTTGACTGTACCTTGTACAAAGCGCAATAAACGATAATGCAGGAATGGGACTCAAGACATGCAATATTATACATAGTTGTTCGAAGACGAACCACCCATGCATTGCGTTACATTATAGATAATGTAAAAGGACCTTGTTTGGTATGCTACGTCACTATATTGTTCCGCCATTTAAAATGGTCTAGCGACGCGTCTGCCTCATAATATCATTATGAACAATACACTAGAAAATAGTGCATGATCACATTTTCAGTCAGGCAAGGAGCTGGAACAATAAGCATGATAAGTGAATGCAACAGGTAGGATAGCGACAGTAAGACGAATCCACAATTGACGCAATGGCGTCACAACCAGAAGCGACAAAATACCAAAACAAGCTATCGCTTTTCATCCTTCAATCATGCTTATTTCCGACGCTCCCAATGACAACTTCCCTTCTCCTTTTCTCCCTTTCTCCTCTAAGCCTCCTCCTTTCATTTTCCTTGCCTCCGTAAACAATATTTCTCATGTGACGTCAAAAGTTTTATATGAGCAATGAGCCAAGTAGCGTGTATAATGTCTCCAAGAAAGGACAATGGCGGGTTAGCACTGGGAAACATTCGTACACGGGGTCCCACGAAGGCTCACTTTTGCGCAGCTCGCAGTATACCTTTGCAGGATGTACCACGCATATCTGCATAATTATATTAAGCGGTACCAGAAAATTGCAGCAGTGGTAAAGTAACCTTTTTTCAATATTGGATTCCTACCTTGACGATCTTAATATGAGCAAATACATTTTCAATCACTCTCATGGACATTTCAAGCGTTCGATAACACGTTTCCTAGAACCCTTCTTGGGAATCTTTAGACAACATTAAAAACAATAATCATTAATCAGGAAGTTCTGGGATAGTGTACTTTGTTTTCTTCCCTTTTACGTGATGTTTACATGATGAAATCTGCACCTATAGATCATAATAAAAAAATGAAAAATGATAATGGTGGCTCTAGTAAAGAGCTCAGGTCCGTCACATCGTGCTCATGGAGCTCCAACATTATTACCTTCTATATATCATCTCAAATATGTTGTTCCCCTCGCTCGAGTTATTTTCGTTTGGTCCCCCCTTTCTTAATAAGTTCTAATTCTTTCAAAACCTTTAAATTTTGGCCAGTACTCCATGCTACATTTTATGGGCACTATAATATTTATGTGTTAAAACGGGGGTGGGGGGGTACTCGTTGTTCCGAAGGTTCGTAATTTCTGCTGTGGTTTCATAATTCCGAAAATGAAATAGGGTTCATAATTCTGAACATATTATTTTGATGCATTACTCCGAAGGTTCGTTATTCCGAAGGTTTGTAATTCCGAAAATGAAACTGAGGGCTCGTAGTTCAGAAAATGAAAAAGGGTTCATAATGTCGAAGGTTCGTAATTCCGAAAATGCCATAGGGCCCTACATAACTTTTCGGAATTACGAACCTTCGGAAATATAAACCCTTTTTTCATTTTCCGAATTATGAACCCTAAAGCCGGGGTAATAATAATTATTATCATTATTATTATTATTATTATTATTATTATTATTATTTACCTATCTGCGACTTAAGGCGAAACCTAACAATAGGTTTATTCCGTCACAATAGAAATTCGACGTTAGGGCGAAACGAACGTGGGTTAGGGCGAATCCTAACAATAGGATGAGATAAAAGGTTTCGCCTTAAGTCGCAGTTAGAGTTATATAATTATTATTTCATTTTCGGAATTATGAACAGTCGGGGTAACAAACCTTCGAAAAAATAAACCTTCGGAATTATGAACCTTCGGAAAAACGACATGTAACCGTTACAATATCTGAAAACTTGCGTATTCAGGCCTAGCCTACCTAAGAACCCACGTGCCTCCCTAGCCCTTCCCAGGAAAAACCAAATCTGTTGTTTTTTTCGGACGTTCCCCCCACTTGCAATGGACTGTGTGTAATTGATGATCAGCCACTGCATGCAGACAACGCATTATAACGATATTATTGGAAATTATAGGGATATGTGAGTTGGTCTAGTGGTAATGTCAGTTCTCAGCGCTCTATCTTCGCCTACAAACTGACTCTGATCCGATGCAGGTTCGAATCTTAGTCACGTCTTTCGGATGGTGACGTTAATGGGTTGGTACCCAGACGTAAATAATCATATCTGATTGATACACGTCTGTAAGAACCCAACTACTTTTTTTTTAATCACACACACACACGCGCAAACACACGAGTGACTACATTAAACTTGTATTTATTAGTGAAAATGTCACTAGTTATTTAACCTGCAAAGATCAAGAAAGAATGAATCTTTAATAAAGCATTTTCTTCCACTTGATAAATTTTTATATTCACGTTGCCTGAATATGGAGTATGATATACCTCCATCTGTCGGCAGGAGCCTTAAAACAATTTGCGTTGGTGTATAATATTCCTATTTTAAAGCCAATTTACAATTACTATGGAAATGGCTCTATTTTGTTGCTTACACCAGGGAAATGTTACTTTTGCCTGCATACACAGCTTTTGCACCATGTACATATTATACAAAAAATTCTTCTTGACCATGTTGACAAAAATAACTTATTTGTAGACTCACCTTCTCTATATATTATATTATCTCTCATTCGCTTCCCCATTTCGTTCCACCCCCCCCCCTTCTGTCTTCCTCACTCTCTTATCCTGTCTCTCTCTCTTTTTCTCTCTTCCTCAATCTTTTATCCTGTCTCTCTCTTTCCCACTCTCTCACCCCGTCTCGCTCCCTCTCTCTCTCTTTCTTTCTCTTTCGCCTGACCTTCTCTGCCTGCCTATCTCTCAGGCCACCTCTCTCTCTCTCTCTCTTCCTCACTCTCTTATCCTGTCTCTCTGTCTCTCTCTCCCTTTCTCTCTCTTCCCCACTCTGTCACCCTGTCTTTCTCTCTATCTCTCTCTTTCTTTCTCTTTCACCTGACTTTCTCTGCCTATCTTTCTCTTACCCCCCCCCCCCCCCCCCCCACTTTTCCTCTATAACAGATTATTCCTCTTTTCTCTGGCTCCTTTTATTAATTCACTGATATAACTCCATCTGGCAGGGGCATTTGAATGTTTAACTTTAATGTTTTAAAAAACAAGTTTTATTTGGCTTATAATGTTAATACTTTTCTCTATCATGGAAATCTTTCACCTTTATCTAGGGACAAAATTATGTAGGTACGGGACAAAATACCATATCAATGTTTATTTAGTAAAGCTTGCAGAACTCTGCATGTGAATGCATTCATAATTATGCTCCACATAATTAAGGGAAACGGACAGCCTTTAATAATCGTAATATAAGTCACCATGGATTGTAAAAGTTAAAGACATTTTGGATAAATGTGGAATGTCTAACTTGTGGACTGATGAAAATATTGTTCTGGATGTCAAGTGGGTTAAGTCAACTGAAAGTCTCAGATTAGATGATATTGCAAAACAGGAATGGAGTGCTGAAGTAAATAGAAACCGTTTATGCATTAATTATAGGATCTTCGAACAAGATTTTGGTTTTGAGAACTATTTGGTGAAATTAGATTTTGCAGATAGGATTACACTGTGTAAATATCGTTGTGGGAATCATAGATTGCCTGTTGCTAATGGTCGTTACCTGCCAAACCAGGTGCTGCAATGTTGTACCTTATGTGACTCACATGTTTGTGTTTAATTGTCCAGCTCTTGAAAACGAAAGGAAAGCTTTAATTAAAGTGTATTATCTTGTCAGGCAAAATATTTTTAATATGTTCAAGTTCTTTAATATGAGAAATACCAAAGACTTGAAAAACCTTTCGAGGTTCTGTAAATTAATTATGCCCAAGTTTTAATGTCATCTGTAATGTTGTTGATTTTAGTAGTTATAGTCTTGTATTAGAACACTCCCTCACATTTTGTTGGATTGCGCCCACAGGCGCTCAGAGGGGTGTGTATAGCTTTTGCTACCCTCTGGGTGTAAGTTCGCTAATATACTTCATTTTGTGACAATTATTGCCTGTACATATGTTCATTATTCCCAATATGTATTCTCATGTTTTTGTTTCTTTGTATTTTTCTTATGCCAAATATTGCCGTTTTATCATAACCTGTTTGTATTTCTTCCATGCCCCCAGGAGGGGCCGTCAGAAACAAAATAATTCATTGTCATTGTCCCCCCCCCCCCCCTCCCTTTTCCCCTCCCCCTCTTGTTTTTCTTTTTTCTTGTTTCCCTCCAATGCAAGCTCAGCGGTCTAGGAAGTTTATCTTTTTCTCTTTTTTTGTATGAAGTTATTTATTATGTATTATGATACATTATGTACTAAGGGCATCCTCGTCTGAGATTTTGCTTTTAGAGGTGTGTCCTCCAACTATGTATATACCACATGAATGTTTTGTCATATTTTTGTTGAAAATGTACATTATTTTGTTCATTTATTACTCTGTACACTTATATTGCAAATGTCATTAGATTAATTGAGATTGCGACTGATTGTGTCATCATCTTCAGTTATAAAATCTTAACCGTTATTCGCATTTTTACCATAAGCAATGACGCTGAACAGTATACATTAGGGATCAAGTTAACCGTGACGCCAAACTCTACGCATGGTAGACATAGCGAGAACGTATATCTTAAACTTCTGCAATTATGTACAATGATGTAGGTCTCCCATTTTCCAGCAATGAGTCAGATAAATAAATATAGTCATTTGTATCGTGTGTGCGAAACTTAATAAAGATGCACTCATTCATTGTTTGAATTTGATGTATTGTTTTCTAAATAATAAATAGCACATAATAATTACAATATTCGTATATTATGTCTAATGTTAGACCGGCGATTGGACATTGCTATCTCGACAATGGCCGAAATTGGTAATGTCTAAATAATAACATTGGTTCTTTTTAGATCTAAAAGGATCGACAGATCATAAAATCGAATTGCATTTTTGTTTTAGAGAACAATTTATTTTTAAAAAATTTAAACACTTACAATTGACAACAAATATCTTTTCCGTGGTCCCATTACAGAACTTTTTACACTATTTTTTCTAGCGATTTTGTCGGTTTAATTCTTCTGACAAAATCACAGAAACGGTATGAAGAGCTGATACGAAAATGTATATGTAAAAACTCTCGGTAACACTAAAGAAATAGATGATCAAATAGGTGATCAAAATATTGAGCAAATACCCCTTTATTCATGCAACTCCCGTAATTCAATTTTTTTTTAAATTTAATTACAATTATTTCCAACTTTTCAATATAAGTGTACAAAGTAATAAGTGAACAAATTAAACAATGTACGAGCATTATTAAACAAAAATTATTACGACAAAATATACATTAATGTGGTGCATATAGTTGGAGGACACACCTCTGAAATCAAAATCTCGGGGCGAGGGTGCCCTCAGGCGTTAAAGTGCATTATAAATATATATAAAAGGGAAATAGCTACGTACAAAAAAAAAAGAAAAAGATAACATTCCTAGACCACTGAGCTTGATTGGAGGGGGAAAAGGGGGGGAGGAGGAAAAAAGGAGTACGGAAAAGAGAAATCCACGAAGAAACGCTGTATGGTATGTGAATGTCCTTGCACAGCAAGACATAAAGAAAGTCTAGACATTAATGTGCCTGGACATTGATAACAGTTCACTATCTATGAAATACGCAGTTGTGACCTGACACAGCAAAGATGGAATTTAAAACCAGTGGCGGATCTAGCCGGATTATAGACACAATACATTCTATAGGCCCGCTTTGTTTGTGCACAATGGCGGCCCCGTAGAATGTATTGTGTCTTACCAAGCTAGATCCGCCACTGTTTAAAACTGTTCTAGTCATGTTAGTGAGAATATAATACCTATGCTTTAAAAAAACCCGTATATAATACCCATTCCAAGTGCTCTTGGTGTCAAAAATAGCCGGCGTGATTGATCGACATAATACAGTTGAAACGCGTGTAATCAGGAAATTACCTTGTTTCAAAGAAACCTTGTTATATCTGAGCTATAAGAAAGAAAAAAGAAGAATAATAGACAGGCAAAACTACCTCGGAGAATCATGATAATGAGAGTTTTTTTTTTAAAGTTTCCTTTATAATGATATACATTGCACAGTACAGTGGATTAGTATATCGCTCTGAGTATTGCGTACTTCTGCACACGAGTAATCAAATTTAAACTTTGAACGCTATAAGATATCCCAATAGGAGCCACATAATTTATAAGGACATTTATAGCAAGTTTTCGACTCTAAAGGAGCACCGTAAGTGCAAAGAAAAGCTAAAAATTGGAGAAAAATTAATCTAAGGCGACGTAAGTCCTGATCCGTGTGGTGAATGGAGGGACTAAATTCTGGCGGAAAATCGCTAAATAATTGACCATACTTATTTTCATTTTTGTTTTGTTTGTTGTTGTTGTGTTTTCCTAGTTGGATGATTTTCGGTTAACTTGTCGGCGAATTTAGCCCAACCCCCCCCCTCCCCCAATTCACTTTCTAGTATAGCTACACGCATTGCTCTTGTCGAATGATCATGAAAGGAAATATTGAGGGAAACAACATGAATTTGCTGTCCCAGACATATCATCAAATTAATTAATTACCATTGTCTGTTTCTAATGTACAAAACCTCCACCCTGTCATTGTAAAACGTACGTGTCAGGATTAAGTATCATGTTTCCCCTTTAAGGCGCCACCAAAAAAGAGAAGATTCATGAGCGCTGGTTAGAAAGTCGTTTATTGGAAGAGGAATATGTATCCAAGCCTTGCATACAATGCTCATAACATGATGGTGTGTCGGATAGGATAGGGTTCCGTTTATCCATTAACGAAATTATTTTCCCGTCTAAAGTTGCTCCCTGGATGAGAGCAATCACACTCAAACGCCTTTTGTTGAGGTTCATGATACCACGAGCATCACGAGAACATTTTTAATGGAGGGGGGTCGGGTGGAGATAGACCAAATTATTAACTCTTTCATGACTGGAATTATTCAAGGGCTAAATTGATCACATTTTGTTCTTCAAATTGGCAACAAAAATATTTTTCTTTTGATGCTACATGGTTCTAATAAAATGTAATGTCTTTGAAAACAATATACATTGTTAGGAACTTTGTCGAAAAGTTTAAAACATGGCCATTAGGTAAAAACAATTATTTTGAACCTCTAAATATGTTGTCAATTTAATGATTTCAAAGCTTATTCTCATTTCTAAAATTCCTGGCATCAAACGCAAAATTGAAATAGTTTGTGCAGAATTTTTTTGCTCTTTCTACTCATGCATCTGGTAAATTTTGTAGAGGCTCTGAATCAAAAGTTATTGAGCTCAACCACAAAATGTGATGAATTGTCTTGAAAGGATTAATGGAAGGGGTGGATCAAATGTGCTGACGAGTTTGCTGAACAATTTCCAAAACTGCCCCACAAACAAAAATAGGAAGGTATACTCAGACATAGAAACCTTATCAACGGTTAAAAACAAATATAATACAACGGTCAAATTTCCCTTCGACGATAATGATTTCTTGAAGAAGAAAAAAATGATAGATGGGGATATCTCACCCGAAAGTGAAGGTTTAGGTCTGGTAAGAGAGAAAAAAATTGTTTTCGAGCTTTCTCGTTCTTTTTATGTGGAAGAATATTATAGAAGAAATTTTATCTGGAAAGGATTGCTCTTCAAATTCCATCATATCAAAATATGACTAGATATAGTTTAAAGGTTTGGACCAAACTTATATGCTGCATTTATATGTGTAGTCCCATATACACATATTTGCGTTCAGTGCTTTACACTCTGTGTGTGATAGTCAGCAAAATTGAGTCAATGTGTTATCATTTTTTTTTATTCCGAAACCTCTCACAATACAATTCTTATTATGTTCTACATAAGCAGCCTTTCCCATAAAGTTAAAGATAGTCTCTTGCACAATTTAATCACATGACCAAAACTAAACTTTATCTTTAAAAAGAGAATAGAAAACAATAATATTCTGAATTTAAAGAATAAAGTAATTAATCATCAATATAAATATATAAATATATAAACAGCCACATGTATATCTCCCTCCCTAAAACTAAATTAAAACTTTTCAAATCAATTTATTTTTAATACTCATTTATTTATCTTGTCCCAAAAGAGCAGAGGGGATAATACCAAAAACAATCGCACTCATCTATAGTTGTACTTCATTTATTCTGTATCCTGCAGATCCAACGTGCCATTGTCCATATCCATCTCCGCAATTGCTAGGCATGCATATTTAATTCCAATCTTGAATACCTGGTGTCATTTTGTATATGCAAAGATGTGATTAAACCTTTCAAGATGTGCATTCTGATCAATGGCGTACGGGTATATACTCATGGAGGAGGGGGAATAGGGGCTTTTTGTCTTAAACAAACTGTATGCGGTTTTCGACATAAAACTTATTGGTTTGCAATGGCATAGTAATTAAAAACCCCGTAATTGTCTATTGTGAATGGCAAGTAATATCTTCATCATTCCCATTATGAAAATAAATATTATTACGTGTTTTTACCTGAAATTTGTCAAACAAAATTGTCAACAAGACATTGTTTGCCCCTTTTCCGATCAATGCTTTACGAATTACATGAACAGGATGAATATCTGAAATATTTGTAATATCTGTAATTCATTATTATCTTACCATTTTATTCTATTTCATTTATGTAAAGTAACATGGATTGGAAAAGAAGACCTTCGGGTTATAGTTATTTAGTTAATCTTTTTCTTTTTCCGGCATCCATGTGACGTCTCTTCTAAATCTACTGGTGTTTTGTATTCACTGATTTCTTAATTTTGTCTTTGCCGAATAAATAATAATAATAATAATAATGATAATAATAATATGAATAATAATAATAATATACTTGCTTCCACCTCTACCTGTATGTCATCCTGAACAGACACCGTATGATTATCTGATGCTCTTAAATTCAGTCGATTTGCGAGTGGGTATGTTTTGAATGATTTTCGGGGCATTTTGTATGAATTTATTGCGTTTTAAGGCAAGTTCTTCACCAATACATATTAGGAAAAATCATTATGAAATCCAAAGATGTCATCAGAATATGTGGCAATGGTCGCCCAAATATTGCAAGTTTCAAAATTCGCGGGCCGGAGGGGGGGGGGGGGGGGGGGGCTGGAGGGCAACCCCTTTGCCTCCCGATTCCAGCATTGTATTCCTATGATTCTGAACATGGACTGTCGATCGGCGCTCATTCAGCTATCCATTATAGGCAACGCACTTTGCACTAAGCCTCGTATTTTTAATCAAATCCAGTTCGGTAATCAAACTGATTACTTGTCCAAAAGGTGCAACTATTAAACCTGGATCCCTCTATTCATGGGGCTGATGAGATGAAGTGATCATAGCGTTACTTCTATAGTGCAATTGCCACTCTCGATGTTGGGGGTAATCGTGGGGTATATACAGGGTGCATATGGGGTACGTGCCCCCAATCTGAAAGAAAAACAAGGATGGAAAAGGGTGAGGGGGAAAAGGGAGTGGGAAGATAACGAAGAGAGGACGCATACACCCTCCCCTTAGTTTATGACTTTGTTAATTTGCAGTTCATCTACCTATTAAGACAGGTGCCCCCCGCAGCCCCATGATACCACTCCCCCCCCCCGCCCCCCCCCCCCCCCCTCTCAATATCTTGACGCACGCTACACCACTGGTGGGAAATATGCTCAATCGTGTTTTGTGTTGTTCGATGATTAATTGACTGGTATAGGTAGCATGTAACATAATACAGA
This sequence comes from Heliocidaris erythrogramma, assembly GCA_025617745.1. Classification (NCBI taxonomy): domain Eukaryota; kingdom Metazoa; phylum Echinodermata; class Echinoidea; order Camarodonta; family Echinometridae; genus Heliocidaris; species Heliocidaris erythrogramma. Next base: position 13,100,716 of record CM046872.1, on the reverse strand, counting down.
TAATCACAAGACTTATTCTGCGATGTCAGTAATTTAATTTTTTTCACGGATTTGTATTGGTTGCTCAATCGTTTGATTAACGAATAAATGAATATATCAATCAAACGACAGGTCTATTCATTCTATTTAAATGGGAATGTCGTCCTGACAGTATATTTGATTAAAAACAGAAAAACGAGAGAGCGGTAAGAGTTAATGAAAGCTTGAGAAAATTCCAAATGAAAGTTATGTACATGAAAAGACTTTTAAATCCTTATTTTACACAACTTCCTTTTTTGGAGATGGGGCACGGGGACTGGTTCCGCTATGTGAATGCTCCTACTTCCTCAACACCCCAGATATCCGATCATAAATACTTATTATACGATAATAAAGATCTGTACGGCAAAACAAAAAATATATGATATTAAAAATCTATATATACAATTAATAATGTGGGCGAAAAATCAATAGACCTCGATCAGGCATGTCAGGTTATACGTGTATATAATCATGATGATAAACGGTTAAACCAGTAAACCTGATATACGGCAGTCACTTACTATGCAATCAATCAGTCAGTCAATTCACACATGTATCAGTCATCCAGTAGACCGACATCCCACGAGACCGACAGCCCACGTGACCGACATGTACATAATGGTTCACTGGACCGAAAGCCCACGAGACCGACATGTACAAAAAGTTCACTAGACCGAAAGCCCACGAGACCGACAGCCTTCGTGACCAACATATACAAAAAGGTTCACAAGACCAACGGCCTACGAGACCGACATTTACAAAAGGTTAACTAGATCGACATGTACAAAAAGGTTTACTAAACCGACAGCCCACGATACCAACAAAACAAAGAAAATAAAGAAAAAAATAAAGTTACGAAAGGTCTACGAGACCGACAGCCAACAAGACCGACAGAAAAATACATAAGGGAAGACAGAAAAGTGTCGAACTCTCGGGCTGCCGGTCTCATGGGTCGTCGTTCCAGTGAGCCCTCCGCTAAGAAAGTAGCGAGAATGCCCACGAGACCGATCTCGGTGTCCAGTGGACTGTCGGTCTAGTGGTTTGTAGCCCATCAGTCAGCGAATCCATCCATTCATGATTCATTCACTCATCAGTCTATCAGTCAATCAATCTAGCATTCATTAAATACCCTTTACCCATTAAACTACCCTTTCAATTATGTCACTCAACCAATCAATCCATCCATCATTCAGGCAATTAGTCAACCAAGTAACCATGTCATCAATTTATTTACCTCTCTAATTCATCCAACATATTTTGTTATTCATGTGGTCAATTTTGCTATAATGTGGCTCATTTGGTACCCGATATTCTAGAGCGTTACATAGGCCGCCGTGCTATCATGGCTATGACTAGCCAGACCAGGGTAAAGTTGGAGCACCAGGAGCGTCACGACGTGGCGGACATGAGCGCTAGACCAGAAGCCACCACTATCCGTATATGAAGAGTGGTCTTCACTCAGTTAATCAATTGATCATTAAATTACTCATTCACTGGTCAATAATCAATTCGTCAACCAGTTATTCGATCATTCACATAATACTCAATTATTGTTTTTTTTTAATGAATTGATTGGTATATGGTAAATGAAACTTTAACATTTACCCCAAGATTACACCCTATAACGAATCACTTCAAACCAAACATCCAAAATCCAATCAATTCAAAGACTTACCAATGTGGATGAAAAGTTTCAATCGACTCCACTCGTGTTTATTATCCAGCAACGTGGGTCACTACTATAACACTACAAGAATGCTTCCTCGTAAAAGGTCTCCAAACCAAGAAGGCAGCTCTCAAGAAGGCCTCCGATCCGAGACCCCAACTGCTACATGCAATCTCTGACAAATTATACTTTGTCTTCATGGAACGTTGCCGTCAGAATGAACCTCAAAATAACAATTGGAATGAAACAGACTTGGAGTGTTGCTAAACTCCGAAATAAAAGATGCAATCTATTCTTGGTTTCCTCCTTCTCTATGTCTCTTGATCTTACCTGACGGACAATGATTAGTCGAAACGGTTCCTCATGCTTGTCACCCACGATTGGTTCTGACACGCTGCGGCAGCTTTTCGTGTGTCTCTCACTTGCGCGAACACACCCTTCTCCTAGCATCATCAGAAAGATATACTGGTTGAATATAGTATATGACAGTCGTATATATTTTATCACCACTACTGTATATACTCTACCCCAACTTGCATAAAGTGAATACAGCACTTGCGGAAAAAAGATAATGTATCAATGGATACTTAAAATGAATTTGAAAGCTTTATTAACTCAATATTTTTATAATTCATAATTTAAAAAAACTTAAAGGTGATAGTTAACTTTAGGAAATTCTTCATTAGCACCGCCGCGCCGTACGAATGTGATTGTTATTCTTCGAACACCTCCCCCATTGGTTCCCTACTAAGACAACAAAAAACCATAGATATCTATTTTCTCTAAAGATGATTGCATTGCCGGGTGATTGTGAAAGAATATGTCCGAAGGCAATCGGGAGAGTCTACATACCAATTAGTGAATACTATACTGTGAGGTTTAGCAAATTGTCAACAAATGATAAGAATTTGACTAAAACTTGGTGAAAGTCATAAGCACTGCGCACAGAATGTGTGTATATGGGACTACAGACATAAATTATGTGGCATGAAACCTTTTTAACTGTTCCTAGTCATATTTCAAAATATGATAGCATAATTATGACGAGCAATCATTTAAAGTGAACATGATTATTTTCTTCTTTGGTATTCTTCCAAACTGACATAAAGAGAATGAAAAAACTCTCAAATTATCTGTCACCTTTATACTAAAACTCAATCTTATCTTTGAAGATTGATGGAATGTATCTGTTTTTAGAGTGTGACTTCATAAGCTTTGCAGCCTTACGGGGAGCGTTTCATCAAGCATCTTGTCAGTGATTTTTACTGACAAATTTGCTTTCAGCCAATCAGATGCAAGGATTTCAGTAGCTTATAACTGTTGTCGGTAAAAATCACTACCAAAATGCTTGATGAAACGCTCCTACGGTTACCATAAGGGCAGATTTATGAGTTTGATCACATTGTTTTGACGGCATTCGTACCAGTATTATTTACTCTCACGGTTAAAGTGAGGAGAAAAATGTCAAGTCTAATGTCAAGTCTAATGTCAAGTCTAATATCCATTGCACAAGAGGCGTTATTTTCCTGGCGTATAGGAAGGGTCAGGGACTGGTGTGGTCTTTGACCATCTGATTTTGTGATTGCATGTTCCTATGATGTATGTACGGAAGCAACTTTTATTAGTCCACATGGCGAAATAAATTATCTTGGCAAGTTGATTTCACAAAAGGTTCATGTCGTCATGGTGACATAAATTATCATGCCATGTCGGTTTTCCCCAAAAGTACATGTTGTCAAGATAATTTATGTCACCATGATGACATGAACATTTTGTGAAGTCAACTTGGCAATATAATTTATTTCGCCATGTCGACTAATAATAGTGGATAAGTCGACGTGGTAAGTTAAATATCTTTACACGTCGACACGACAAGATGAAATATCTCGTTGTGTTATCAAGTAGAATGGCACTTTAACGCTTCCTTAGGTATGGGATTGATTAGCGCAAGTAATAACGCAACTATGTATGTACCACATGAATGTATATTTGGTCATATTTCTGTTTAAATACATGTACATTACTTTGAATAATCATATTTAAAAGTTGTAAATAAATGTCATTAAATTGAAATCGAATCGACGCCTCGTGCGCCACGGGCATTAGTAAACATGCAAATATCATGTTAGTAATTGAAAAAAACAAGTTTGTTATTCTTCTTAAAATCACTGAACATTAATAATATCTTCAAATACCCAACACGACGGCAAGAAGGTTTTATCTTCTTTCTGAAAAAATATTACAGCGGGATATTCGCTGACAAGCAATTTAACAATGCAACAGGAATAATGAGTTGTTAACGCTACAGTAATTTTGTACAAAATGTTTTTTTTATCGAATTGTTATGATCTTTGAAATTTATCTACGGCTACTATTGCATGACTATTAAGAGTTAGCAAACATGCATGGAGAAAAAAAAAGAAACCATTCAATACAAACACCTTCTGCATGCTCTTAGCTTCCATCAAAATTGCTGATGTATGCCGGGTTAATGGCGTAGCGTCGGTGCAGTCACTGAGGGGGCACTGGTCATGTTTGGGGAAGGGGGGGGGGGCACCGAATATTTATATTAATGCAAGAGACTATAGAGTGAGGGGCTTTTATAAGCGTCTTCTTTTCACGTTGCCTCCTCCATCCCCTCCATTTCGCCTTCTTCTTCTTCTTCTTCTCTCTCTCTCTCTCTCTCTCTGTTTGTTTGTTTATTATTGTGTTTTATTTTGGGCCATTCGATTGAGGGAACAAAAATGAGAGTGTGGAGAGAGACGGAGAGAGAGCGAGAGAGAGAGAGAGAGAAGAAGAAGAAGAAAATGAGCAACAACATCGACAACAAAAAGAGCGAGATAAAGACGAGAAGGGGGGGGGGGGAGAGCGGAGGGAGATACATAGAGAGAGAGATGCTGATGATGATGATGATGATGAGGTTGATAATGATGCTGATGATGCTGTTGAATGTAATTAAAAGCAGGCGATTCAGACATCTGCCCTAAACCATGACTGGCCGTAATCTCTTTTGATATGGGTGATCTAGCACTGTCTGGACTATAGGCGACCATGGCGTGCTGTTTGGAATTAGGAGCTATAGATCGGATAAGGAGGAGAGAGAAGGCAACAGATACAACTCTCTCTCATACCTACTTTATGAGTATGTGTATAAAAAAACACACCAAATCATTGAACAAAATGTATCTCTTCCATGTGTTTGTGCCAATAAAATTGACAAAAACTTGTTGTTGTTTCTGATGAATAAGGCGATGATAACAGTGAAAAGAGCGTTGTGTAAAGCACACGACCGCGGCTCGTAAGAGTTCACATTTTCACCTGCATTAAAACTAACACTACTGGCTCCAAATTCTTCTGATCGCAGAACGGTGAGCAGAGAAGAGGACACAATAATTGTATCCATGGCAACCAAGAGAGTTGTAGAAAGGTGTCATAGCATTTATGAGTTATTCCTAATGAGTACCATCATGACCATGCTGTCATGTTGTGTTTTGAACAACATCGCGGACATTCGTAGAGAGGGGAGATATGTCAGATATGTGTGCTTGTGTGCGTGTGTGGGTGAGTGTGTGAGGGAGGGTGCTTGTGTGTGTGTGTGGGCTTACATGGATTCAGTTGTGGGGTACATAGAACAATAGAGCACAATGATGGCCTTTATTCCGTCATGCTTGTGGGGTACAAAATACAATAGGAGAAGTGCTTTCGGGGTACAAAATACAATAGGAGAGAACAATAATGTTCCCCACAAATCAATGTGTGTGAGGGTGAGGGTGTGTATGTGTGTGTGATGGCGTATGGGTGTGTGTGTGTGCGTGTGTGTGCATGAGACAAAGAGAGATAGAGAAAGCGTGAGAGAGAGAGAGAGAGAGAAGGAGGCAAGAAGGTTTATTGTCATGAGGGGTCATGATGCTTGAAGGATATACATGGTAGGGTTCAGGGTGGGATGTGAGTGTATGTGTGGAAGAGAGAAAGATGGGAGAGGGACAAAGGTAGAGACAGAGGGAAAAAGAGAGAAAAAAAAGAAGGAAAATACACAAGAGATATAAATAGAGAAAACGGGGGATAGATACAGAGAGAAAAAGAAAGAGATAAAGAGATATGGTGGCTGTCAGTTGTCAATACATAAACCCATCTCGATCGGTGCCATAGGCAACATAACGTTATCTCTGATCAATGTTAAACATGTTAAAAGTGAAAAATACGTGTGACAACACAATATAATTTTCTTTCTAATGTTCCAGTATTTTCTATTTTTTACACATACAATACAGTATGCAAGCGGGTTTTATTAGACATTAAAGGGAAAGTCCGCCCTGAAATGAAGTTGATTTGAATATTAGCAGAAAAATGAAAGAATCAAACACAAATTAGCAACTCTGTTACGTAACTTGCGATCTCCTCTCCCATTTCCTCAGTACAGCAAATTTCATAAATATTCTTTTCTTATTTTTTGATGGAGGTTTTGTGTAAAACATACGAACGATGATTATATCTAAGGTGCAGGTGTCATTGAATACTTTCTTTACAGAAAATGGAAATTAATGATTTGGGGGGTACAGGGCAAACATGGCAAATGGGAGAGGAGCTCGCCAGATACATCACAGAGTTGCCAATTTGTGTTTGATTGATTACAACTTTCAAAAATCATAACTTTTTAAATTCTCTTTGTATTTTGCTCTAACCTTCACTGATCTGTTAACTCATTTTTTCTGCTTCTTTTATAACCGACTTGTATTCAGGGTGGACTTTCCCTTTAACAAATAGTTTCATGTGCCGAATCGATGTCTGCCAATGCTTTTGTGTTGTTTTTCCTCAACTATTTTCATTTTCTCCCTTTTCCTGACTTTTAGTTGCTGGCCTTGGACTTGTTGAACCATGCAGACTCGGATTAACTTTAAAGAAAGACATAGATGAAACTTTTCTTCTCTGTCTAACCTTTCTCACGAGGGAGAAAAACGCAAAATGAATAAAAAGCCGAAATAAAACAAATAAGAGCTAGAGGCAATAACATTATGTTTGCTCTCGTCACCTAATATTTTGTAGACCTGACAGAATGATGATAAATGATATCAATAACCTACAATTAAAATAGAAAGTACATTTCTTGTCAGAGAATTTTTGACTGAAAAAGAGACACTAAAATGTTGAGGAGCTTTTTTTTTTTCTTGTCAGAGAATTTTTGACTGAAAAAGAGACACTAAAATGTTGAGGACCTTTTTTTTTTTGGCTTGTCAGAGATTTTTGGGGCTCACACCTCCTCCAGTAACAAAATCGTTCCCAGGCGCCTGATTTGCTCTAATAATTTATTCTGCTTGACAAAATATCACAAATGTATATGAAAAACTAGAAAGGCCGTCAAAGACGGCAGACACACGCCTTAGCGGCGCTACAGAGTAGTTGCAATACTCCCTACTAAATATGGTTCGGTGTAAAAATGCCGGAGGAATAAATGCCAGAGGTAAAATGCCGGAGGAAAAAATGTTAGAGGTAAAAATGCCAGAGGTAAAAATGCCAGAGGTAAAAATGCCAGAGGAAAAAAATGGCAGAGGTAAAAATGCCGGAGGAAAAGATGCCAAAGGTAAAAATGCCAGAGGTAAAAATGCTAGTACCCCCTCCCCCCGAGCCCGGATATAGCATGCATGTATTGTTTGCCACTCGCTTTCAGTTGACAAGCATTTTTTGTTAAACACTTTAATATTTAATAAACGAAGAAGCTTGACTGGGGAGGAATTTTTAATTTGTAAACAAATCTTTAGGCATTTTACTCCCAGTGTTAAAGATCGTATGCTCGATCTGTAATGAAAAACACAAGTCAGAAAGAATTGGAACCAGTGGGATTCGAACCTGTCATCTACTGCTTGCCGGGCAGCGACTTAACCACCAGGCTATTCTGGTTCACGGCCAAGTGAACTAATATTATGAATTAATATTATATTCCTTTTTTCACTTTTAATTCAGTTTGAATATATCTTGCATCTTGTTTATAACATAATGTGCATGAGCCCCGCCCCGCCCAACCCCCCCCCCCCCGTATTGATGTTGACGAGACTGTAATGCTCAATGTTTGTGTGACGACCTGTACATTTGTTGAAGAAGGGAGAACTGGAAAAGAAAAAAAAAAGTGCAGGTACAAGTGCAGATAGCGAAAAGCAACCTAGTCAAGATCATTTGGTACAAGTTATTTTACTACAGGTACAGGTATTGTGTCCTTAAGTTATACAGTTAGTATCATGATGCGGGGGGGGGGGGGAGGCGTCTCGTTTTTCCGAAGGTTCGTATTTCCGAAACACTAATTTCCCATGCCTGGGGGTTCAAAATTCCGAACATTTGTTGCATTGTTCCGAAGGTTTCGTTTATCCAAAGGTTCATAATTTCTAAAAGGTTCATATTTATTCACAAAAGGACTGTCCCACATTAGGGTGATGTCATTTTTGCATACCTCCTTTCCCTTCTCTAAACCTAAAATTCAGTTGCAGACGTCCTTCTCGTTCCAAATTCCATTCGGGATAATGAAATCGTACGTCGGTTTAAAAAAAAAGCCGGGTCTACGATCTGGAGTCCAGAATCGAACAGTTCGACAAGAAAAACGCGGTCAAACCAAATAGTCTAAAAAGTAAAATACAAGCAAATGTCAGGTCTGCTTCTTGACCTTCTTTATATTTTACCTCTTGATTTTTCACCTATATTCACCTAGTATGCAGCTGGCACATTTTGCATCTTTACTTTTTGGTCCTGACATCACCCATCGCGTGTTTATCTCTGTCATTTTACCTCTGGCATTTTTATCTCTGGCATTTTTTCCTCTGACATTTTTTCCTCTGGCATCTTTACCTCTGTCATTTTTTCCTCTGGCATTTTTGCCTCTGGCATTTTTGCCTCTGGCATTTTTACCTCTGGTAATTTTACCTCTGGCACTTTTACCTCTGGCATTTTTTCCTCTGGCATTTTTACCTCTTGTATCTTTTCTTCTGGCATTTTTACCTCTGGCATTTTTTCCTCTGGCATTTCTTCCTCTGGCATTTTTACCTCGGGCATTTTTACCTCTGGCATTTTTACCTGGCACCATAAATATGGGGCCAAAACTACAAGGTTACACAGAATTTGCAGGCGTCAACCGATCATCACCAAAATCTAATCGATCCTGTCACTATCCGAACATTCCCTGAAAATTTGGTGCAAATCCGTTCACCCATAGTCATATGATCCAGAATCTCATCAAGAATTATTGATCTAGATCTAACTGTTAGTTTTTTTTTTCTTTGTAATTGTTGAGTGACAGAATGATGGGGGTCCGCTCGATAGTCATAAGGACCGCTAATCGCTATTCATAAAAATATAAGGACCACTATTCATGATAAGACATAAGGTCGCTATTTACAAGGTCATTATTCATAAGGACCGCCATTCATAATAAGACATGAGGGTCGCTATTCACAATACGGAAAGAGGGTCGATAGTCATAATACCAAATCAGGGTTGTTAATCATAAGGGTCCTTATTCATACGAAAATAGGGTCGCTATTCATAAATGTCAATATTCATAAGGGTCGCTATTCATAATCGAAGAAGAGGGTCACAATCCATGAAGAAGAGGGTTGCTGATCATAATCAGAGAAAAAGGTCGCTATTCATAATTGAAGAAGAGGGTCACTATTCATAATCAAAGAAGAGGGTGCCATTCATAATCTAAGAAGAGTGTCGCTATTCATAATCGAAGAAGAGGGTCGCTATTCAAAATCGGAGAAAAGGGTCGCTATTCATAATCGAAGAAGAAGGTCGCAATTCATAATCGTAAAAGAGGGTCGCTATTCATAATCGAAGAAGTGGGTTGCTATTCATAATTGAAGAAGAGAGTTGCTATTCATAATCGAAGCAGGTCGCTATTCATAATCGAAGAAGAGGGTCGCTATTCAAAATCGGAGAAAAGGGTCGCTATTCATAATCGAAGAAGAAGGTCGCAATTCATAATCTTAAAAAAGAGGGTCGCTATTCATAATCGAAGAAGTGGGTTGCTATTCATAATTGAAGAAGAGAGTTGCTATTCATAATCGAAGCAGGTCGCTATTCATAATCGAAGAAGAGGGTCGCTATTCATAATCGGAGAAGAGGGTCACTATTCATAATCGAAGAAGAGGGTCGCTATTCAGATTTGAAAAAGGGAGAATTGTCAATAGGGGAAAAGGGCAAGGGGGAGACATTTGTCAGAAGTAAAAAACAAAAACAAAAGGGCATCCATAAGGTTTGAAAAAGGGCACTTGTCAAAATGGGAAATGGGCATTTCTAAGAAAGGGAAATTGTCACTTATTCAGAAGGAAAGAAGGGGCGCTCATCAGATTTGAAAAAGGGCACTTAGAAAGTGGCAAAAGGGGGACTTAATTGAAAGGAAAAGGGGAAATTACCAGAAGTAAATATAAGCACTCATCAGATTTGAACAGGAGAACTTGATAGGATGGGGAAAGGGTGTTCTTATGGAAAGAAAAAAAAAGACACATATCAGAGGGGAAAAGAGCACTTTATGGGTGCTTGGAAATTGGGTGGAGGTGCTGTGCCTCCCCCCCCCCCCCCCTCCAGGATCGCCTCTGGGGAAAAGGGGCATGTTTGTATCAGTGCATATTGTTAGGCTGTCCTGTGTTTCATCATTTCTTACCCTTGGGTCGTCGGTCTCATAAGATTATCCCAGCATATTGTTCTATAATAGGTACGAAGTTATATTTGAGAAGTCGCAATGGTTTTGGGGTACAATTCAGTTATAGACGGGAACTTCTCCAAACTTAGTGACTTTTTACATTTATTAGGATATGTATCATATGTGTATTGTTTTATGACATTTATGACCATACATTTCTGTGTTGATACATTTATGGCAACTGCCGTTTGAAGTAACAAGGAACAATGTCGATTAAAAAGTACAGTGAACTCATGCCTGCGTGGAAGAGGGATTTCGAAAAAAACATATTCCAGTTCCTAGTTCGTTTTTTCAAAATTGAAATGTTGGATGTTGAATTCACCGTGTGTCAGGTATAATCAAAGGATGTTTTTAAAAAGGCAGTGTATCTTGACTCATGATCAGATGATCCTGGTATTGAATATATTGTTCTGATAATGAATGGATTTAATGAAACATGCAGTCTAGACATATTCAATACAAGCGTCCATTGACAATGAACATGATCTTTCTGAATTGTACGTATCAGTGGCGGATCCAGGCGGGCACTTCCGGCCCGTGCCCCCCCCCCCCCATTGGAAGAAAAGTATGCATTTTGACCATAAAGGACCCCCCCCCCCCCATCCCCCACCCCACCCCCGCTAAGCGACTTTTCGAGAAGCTGGCCCAAAAAATACGGGTCTACCTTTTGGATCGTATGATTTTTGTTGTAAAAATGATACCAGAGACGTACTCAGCATAACCCTGACAGACCCCAACTGATTTCCACAACAGCCCTGTCAGCATTTATTATACACATTAATCTATTTTTAAAGATTGACATGCAGATAAAAGAATACAATCCTTTGTAAAAAATACTAACAAAGAATTAAATTATATTACGTATACACACAATCCAGATTTGAAGACAACTAAGAATTAGATTGAAGAAAAGTGTGTTTTCCAAACTTTGATTTAAAGTCTTCAGATCAATTATTAATTAGGGTTATTCAGTGACAACTTAAAAGCATTCAACGACCGACTATTTCTTTGATTCACACTAAGGCTGTTCCATCGTGTACATCCCATGTATTCAAAAGTATGGGGGAGAACAAGATAAAATCATGCAGAAAGAAGGACTCGCTAAAGAGAGAGAAGAAAGCTTGAGAGTGAAGTGAATTACTTTGTAAAAGTGCCTTTTCCCCTTTTGATCTCTGATAAGCGCCCTTTTCATTTTGTGACGTGCCCATTTCCAGTCGACAGTTTCCCAACTTCCTTTGAATTAAGTGTCCATTTCTCTTATAAAGTGCCCTGTTTTCTTGGCGCCCCTCCCCCACCTTGGAAGTCACTCAGTCGCTCCTGAAGACAAGACTAGACTACAAGCAAACCACCTCAGCCCCCAGAAAAGAAATAATATAAATGTCTGACATGTTAATGTCGGAGTCGTCACTCAATATTAGTAGGCCAGGGAGGGGAAGCGGCAATTCATATGTAATGCTGTATTTTTCTTCTCTAATATGTATATTGTTTCATAACAATTCACGTCAGGCTTGCTCCTCGTTTGTTTCGTTCCCTTCATTGTATTTTTGTAAAAATTGGCTCGGCTATTTAAAGTCGGCCAAGTCTACTTATTATTTATCATTCGTGCGTGAACCTACATATCCCGCATCCAAAAGTAAAAACACAAATTTCTCACGGAATTAGTGTCACTTTTTTTAGTTTATTGCACTATAGGCCTTATCACCCCCCCCCCCCCCCTATACCCATCACCACCACCACCACCACCTGAACCTCCAACAAAAAAAAAAGAGTAAAAAGAGTTCCCGGGGCCCGGGGCTGCAGATCCCCACAGTTTCGCCCAACAACCTCCCCCCCCCCCCCCCCCTCCCCTAGTAAAAAAAAAATGTATATAATTGTTAGTTGCTCATTTCACAGGCTTGCAAAACCATAAATTTACAATTAGAAAGAAAGGAGAAAATTGGAGGGTATTCGGTTGTGACTGACATATTATTGCAGGTCTATTGGTATTGAAGTAAGTATACTTGATAGATAGATTGTGAAGTATAAGACCAGTTAGAAGGAGAGGGTGAGTGAGGGGTCCTATCATTTCACAACTTTCCCCTTGGCCATTTATTTCAACCCCCCCCCCCCCCCCCCCCCCCCCCCCCCTTCATTGGCTGCACCAAATCGTAGAGAGAATAATATTTTTTTATAGGTTTCGGAAAATGTGCATATAATGTCACAGAGGTCAGATTTAATGCCGGGGAGACCACCATCGGTTGTGTCATGGACATTCAGTGGCGTAGCCAGGATTTTTCAGTTGGGGGGGGGGGCAGACGTGACGGATCCAACCGCGTAAACAGGATTTAATTTAAGGGCGGTTTTAGGGGGTGGTGTAGGGGGGGGGGGATTTCCTCCCGCGCAAAGCTCTGACGTTTTATAGCAAATTTTTGAGAAAGATAACGGCTTGTAGCACCATTTTTTTTTTAGCGGAAAGTTATTTCGACTCCCGGACTGCTGTTCAGTTTTTTTGACGCAATACTGCAATGTATGTAACAGGGGGATGCAGGGAGGGGGATAGGGGGCAGACGTCAAGGATCCAACCGCATAGCCAGGATTTCATTTTAGGGGGCGGTTGTGAGCACGCGAAGTGTGCGAAATTGGTGATGAGCACGCAAAGCTGGGGATGGGTGCAGGGAGGGGGAGTTTCCCCCTTCCCGCGCGAAGCGCGAAAGCTCTGACGTTTTATAACAAATTTGAGAGAAAGATAACGGCTCGCAGCAGCCTTTTTAAGGCGGAAAGTTCTTTCGACGTTCGGACTGCTTTTCGGTTTATTTGGTCGAAATACTGCACTGTATGTAACAGGGGTGGGTGCAGGGAGGGGGAGTTTCCCCCCTTCCGGAGCGAAGCACGAAAGCTCTGACGTTTTAGCACCCTTTTTTAGGCGGAATGTGACTCCGGCGCCCTGGCTGTTTTTCAATTATTTGGACGCAATACTGCACTGTATGCAACAGGGGTTGGTGGGGTCGGGACTTTCTCCCTTCCCGCGCGAAGTGCGAAAGCTCTGACGTTTTAGCAGATTTGAGAGAAACATAACGGCTCGTAGCAAACAATTTTTTAAGGCGGAAAGTTATAGTTCGACGCCCGGACTGCTTTTCAATTATTTGGACTCAACATTTCACCGTACGTAACAGGTAACAGCTATGTAGGGTGCAGGGAGGGGGAGTTTCCCCCTTCCCGTGCGAAGCGCGAAAGCTCTGATGTTTCTGCGCTTTTTTTTTTAGGCGGAATGTTTGTTCGACGCCCTGGCTGCTTTTCAGTTATTTTGGACGCAATACTGCACTGTACGTAACGGAGGTGTATAACAGGGGATATATAACAGGGATACGTGCGGGGGGGGGGGGGGTTCCACATGAGCATAATTATTAAGAAATAAAACCTCAGTAGTGATTATTCCGAATATACAACACCATATATCACTTTTGTAATTTTTCAACATAGTCACATGAACAATTTAACAACTTTTAGAAAATCCAAATCAAGAATAAATGATTTCAAAATTTAAAAATATAAACTTACGTCTCATCTTTGTAATTATTTTGATGACTACAATGATGAATTTCAAATAATTTCTATGACGACATTCTCATCATCAAAGACGACATCACCCTCTCTCCAGCACGACTTTTTAGCGAATGTCGTGTGCGGTGTGCACTGATGAGGTTCTAATGAAAATCTAGCCTTTTGACAAGGCCTCGTGACTTGGCTATTTTCCTCGTCATGCTGTGCCTGAGATGAGACTAGCCGGCGACGAAAAGAATTAACACGGGGGGGGTATTATGGGGGTTCAGTTTTCCTCCATAATTCTCTGACAAGCAAAGAAAAAAAAGAAAAGAAAAAAAAGGTTTTCGTTCTAAAAGGGGAGGGGGCACAATGCATACTTTTCTTCAAAGGGGGGGGGGGGCACAATGTGCCCCCTAAATCCGCCACTGATCTAGCATCTGTCAATATTGTTATTTATTTGAATTTATTTGAATTCTGATAAGTGAAGATGCCATAGTTCCATAGAGTTCCATAAGATAAGTGTATGTTCTAAGATTTTTATCAATTCGTTCAATGCATAACTACTTAACCTACCAGGGGAAAAATATCAGAAACCTAAACATGCCAGTGGAAGCCCTCCAAATCTATAACTTTTCATCACAGCTGCTAACCCCCCCCCCCCCCCCCCCCCCCCCCCCCCCTCTCTCTCTCTTTCTCCTGTATTCTTTATAATTTCTCTCCCCCTGCATGTCTTTTTTTCTCTCTCTCTCTCTCTCAATTTCCCACTGGCTGTTTCTCACCCTCTCATATTTCCACTGTTTCTCTCTCTCTCTCTCTCTCTCTCTCTCTCTCGCTTCGTTAAACATTCCACTATACTTCTCGCTTCTTTCAACATTCCCCTATTATGATTGAGCAACCTTTAATTGGAGAACTACAAACAAATGCAATCTCTTGTACATTGTAGGGTACATATACTTACACATTTATTTTCGACTTAATACATGTAATGATAACATTTTTACATTACAATAATTGCCTCTTGACTGCTTACTAAATACACTGTGTTACAATACATTTTTTCCATTCTATAGTTAGATTTTGATTTCACTCCGCAATGATATTCAAGTTCTTTCCCCAGTTTAACCCCTAATGCTAATTAAATTAAACCTCCTATCTATATTTAAAGAGAAGTCTGCTATGAATCAATTATCATATATGTTTCATCAACAAAGTAATTGCCTTTCAGTGTGAATGGTACTTGGGCTGTACATAGGAGAAAGACCCCCCCCCCCCCCCCGCCCTCATGGTGCCACGGGTAATTTCTGCTAGTTATAATAATTTATTTATATGTACAGTGTACTTCTATACTTATCAAGGAAAAGTGAATTTGTACATAAATTTTTTTTATATTTTCTGTAACAATATCTGTAATGCCATTGTCTTTTCTTTCTGTTGGAAATGAAATAAATACGAATTTGAATTTGAATTTGAATTTGAATGTAATCGCATGACCAGAACTCAACTTTCGTAAATATCTCACTTTTTTTCGTTTGCTTCCACTTTGCTCCGAAGAGTATTTTAGGCTTATACTTACTATGAATACAACTGTTATCTTCAAACAGCTGAAGATCTCGCAAATGCTACCATGATAAGCAGATATCCAAATGATACCTTTACGGTTTATGAACGGATAGCAGGGGATAAGGTGGAATTCTGAAGGCACTGGCGTAGACAGGGGGGCACAAGGGGCCATGCCCCCCCCCCCCCCCCTATTCAGCCACACAAAAAAAAGAGCGAGATCGAAAAAGCGGGGTAAGTGAGAGAAAAGGACCTACAAAGGCGTTACAAGCCCTTATCTTTCTCTCAAAATTTGCTAAAACGACAAAGTTTTCGCGCTTCGCGCGGGAAGGGGGAAATAACTCTCCTCTCCCTGCACCCACTGTTACATACAGTGAAATGTTGAGCCCACATAATTGAAAGCAGTCCAGGCGTTGAAATATAACTGTCCGCCTAAAAATTGTTTGCTACTAGCCGTTTTCTTTCTCTCAGATTTGCTAAAACGTCAGAGCTTTCGCGCACTCAGGGGGGGGGGGGGACTTCATCTTTTTGACAAGGTCAAGATCGACACCCCTGTGGCCCCCCCCCCCCCTATTGAAAAATCCTGGCTACGCCTGTGTCTGAAGGGTTCACAAGGTTTGTTATTTATTCATGTATTAACATCATGTTGAAGATATAACAATCTGTTTCCAGTCAAAAATCAAATGGAGCGCGAGTTGAAAACGACTTACATGTACATGACATGATATACAATATTTTTGTACTCATATGTGAAAACTTGTACCGTAAAGGTTTCCCGGTCGCTAAATTGGCTTTTAAATTCATTTTCAAACGCTGGTATTCAAATGATTTGCTCTTCCCGTTTACTCCTTTGTCATATTAGTTTTCAGTCGTTCAAATAAATTTTCCAGCGTCGAGAATTGTGCTTCGAACATCCAAATTAATTTCTCTTTGTTCATTATCTAAAGAGGCCAAAGCGTCATTCAAATTCATCGACGACTTACCTTTCCATTAGTAGGGAGTCAGGTTAGCAGGATGTTCATTCATATCCAAACAGTTCGAAGAAGTACAGAAAATAGCTGGGCTTTGCCTCTTTTTATGAATCTAAAAATATCTTTTTCGTCATTTAAGCATTCTAATGTTTTCAAATGTAATTTGTTGTTGCAAATCTATGGATTAGTCGTCTAATGATATTGTATGAAAACGAATTATTGGGAATACTATTAATTTTTCATATACTGTATCGTTTCAAAATGTGTAAACATATTCAGGTCAATGAAATGATTTAGCAATGAAAGGATTAATCAATTCTTCCACTGCTTCGGATGTCAATAGAATTAGGTCTCTTGTAAGAGTCGCGGAATTTGGTTTACTTTTGTAAGAATTAGGAATCATGCGTCCTTCAAATTACAATACTTAGTCTTTCTCCCAGAATTATAACGCTCATTCCTTAATATTAAAAAAAACACGACTCGATACAGGATGAACGCCTTCCAATATTTTTGTCTTATTTTATCTAATCGTATATGCTTGAATATACTTATTATGCAATAATGACTGCAGGATCTTGGGGTAGAAGTGCTCATAAATTTGAATACAAACTATATTATTCATTAATTATTGTTATGTTAGGCAAATCTCGAACACATTTTCAGGTCAGTAGTCACTGGCAAGATTAGGTCAGGAAGTGTGCTTTAAATTCCGAATGCATGCATGTTAAACTGGTCAATCACATATGGAATTATCAACTAAACCTTACACAATTTAACAGAAGAGCAATTATTTGATAATAAATATTATCATATCATGTCAACATATAATTCCAAATACCACCATGATACTAAAAGTGTTACGAAGTGGTGCTATAAGTTATATGCCACAAAAGTCATACATTATAAATGATAAATCCATTCGGTGAATCACTTGGAGTAAACTCTGCTGTACTATCCTTGTAAATCAATATAATTTCATTATCCCCACCCATTTCTGCTACCTTTCTGCCTGCAATTTCAGTTCTATAGACATTAATATAAAGATAAATATCAAATTATTATACAGCGTACTATCTTTCTTGACATTTATCTCTGTGATTGTCTCGGAATGAGTGCAATAGAATCTAATAACATATCGTCATATCAAATTATAACGATTTGAATTCAATATGTCAGTAGGTCAGTAGATCATCATCTTGTACTTTACTGACATCTGTACACGCAGAATAAAAACTGACGAGTATTGTTTTTTGATAGACACTGAGGATTATAAAGCGACGGGGGGTTTTTATGAAGAGGTTAATTTATTTTCACTTTCGTTTCCTAAACTTGACCTTAAATTGTAAGAATAAAAATAGAAATGGATTCAAAACACCGTTCTGAACTATTGGTTGTGATGATAAATATAGTTAAAGAGAAAGTTGAGTTTTGGGAAAGGTAAAAAATAATTTGTGAGCTTTCTCATTCTTTTTATGTTAGTTTGGAAGATTACCATAGTAGAAATGTCCCCTGAAAAGGATTGCTCTTCAAATGCCCTCACATTCAAAATATGACAAGGAACAGCTGAAATGTTCGGGCCGAACATTTGTGTGTAGTCCCATATACACATTCTGTGTGTAGTGCACATGTGACTCTCAGCAGGATTGAGTCAATTTCTTATCATTTTGGTGATTCCAGGACATTACAGCATACGCCAATTCTTATGTGCTATAACAATCAACCTTTTCCAATGGCTTTGAGACGGTTTCTTTCACAATTCAATCTCATGAACAGCACTCCACGTAATATCTTTAATGTAGTGAAAAACGTTAAGTTTCAAGTTGGTGACCAACGATCATGATTAATATCGAGCAAATTGCTCAAAGTTGCAACGTTGGCAACACAGCTGAGAGGAACGCACATATTATAACGAAAAGAAATGTACAGTTCAGCTCATAAAATTGAATTAATACTGTTAATTCCTTCCCTCTTTGTTTCTCTTTTCTGTGTCTCTTTTCTCTTTCTTTCTTCTGTCATTCTATCATTTTTTAATTCTTTACCAGTGTTGAACTTTTTCTCTTTCTCTTTATGTATGTCTCTGACTTTGTCTCTGACTTTTTCTCTTTCCCTTCCCTCTCCCCCTCTTTCTCTCTCGCTCTCCCTCTCTCTCTCTCCCCTTCCATCCCTCTCAATACTCACATCCCTTCCTCATTTCCCCCATCTTCTCCTACATACCTCCTCTCCACGCGTCTTGCATGCTAGTGAAGCATCGCATAAGACTGACAGCGGTAATGGGGGAATGGAGTGTATTTAATTGGTTCTTGTGATTTACATTGTCATCAATCTCGTCTGTAACATGGAGTGACAGGAATATTGATGAAGATTCTGTCTTGTCCCTGACGTAACAGACCCAAGATTCCTTGGTTGCTTTCGTCCGCCTCAAACTACCATAGGATATATCTCCAATTAAGGTAACATTTGGCTCTTTCAGAGCCATGCAGTAAGAATCAATCAGATTTGTTTGAACAACAACAAGGATAGAGAGAGAGAGAGAAAAAAAAAAACCCCGTGAGCTAATCAGTGGCGGTTCCAAGGAAGGGGGTGCTGGGGGCCGATGTGCCCCCCCCCCCCCCCACCGGCCCCTGCAAAAAACCCATCCTGGTATATCTTAACGGCACACACACACACCCACACACACACCCCCACACACATCTATGTTTTCTATTGTTCGAATTTCAACCGATGACTCCACTATTGAATTGCGTCACAAAATTCATTGACGGAATAAACCAATTGTTGACAACCGATGGCCTATTGAATTACTACCGATGACCCATTGTTCTCTTTGTTCGACGTCATCGGTTTGAATGCGTACACATGTACACGCGCGCGTGCACACCATGGTGCACCAGACCAGGCCCATAGACAAATTAAATAGTATAGACGACAAGGTAGCACCCGCGGATTTGCCTCATTTGCATATAAGCTACAGCGTCACCATTCAATCTAAGCGTATTTAAGCGTATTTAGGCTCCGCCCCCCTGGAGACATTTCATATCTCCCGAAGCCCCCATTAGCATAAAAGTCCGATTTCACTTCATGCATTATTTATTTTTGCTTTGCGTATCCCGACAATATTCAGCTCTGATTGGACCTTACCTCATGAATATTACAATTAGACAAAAGAATTAATCGACAACAAATATGACCTTTTTCGTCACTTCCGCCGTGTGTAAAGTCAATGTAATGACGTCACCCGCACGAAGTGTGAATTTCTTGTGAAAAGTTTACCGGTGAGTACAACTGTAATTACGCTTAAATTTCATAAATAGAATAACATTCATATGAATTACTACCAATGTGAGGGATCTTCTGGAATTTCTGAACATTTTGAAAGTATTTGAAAGTACTGTATGTTATAAAAATGAGGGCAATCTGTTGTCGAACTTTCATTCCATTTTCTATCGTTCTGAGCTTATGTTGCAGCTCGATTACCATTACCAACCCTGCCACTCTTGACAGCTTACCGGGAGTTTCGGGCGGGACCGTGTTGACAATTTCATCCCCATCAATGTCAATGACAGTGATCCAAACTAACTGTTGGAACAAATAATTTCAAACTTTAGTGGGAAAAATATCTAGTATGACTAGTTCCATGAGACATGACCATGATTTTGATTTTATTGTTATGTCTAAGTACTTAGAGTACACTACAATGTAATGTAACTTAGACCTATCGAGTATCGTTTCAAATTCAATTTCAAATTTAGGTGATTAGGTTAAACTTGTTTGACAAATCGGTTATCTAAGTTAGATGTAGACATATATAGTCTAGCTCTAGTTAAGCTAGATCTGACAGTTAGACCAAACAAGTTAGTCTAGAATAGATGTAGGCCTAAGTTATATCTTATACTTACACAACTAGTAAGATCTACAAGAGTACTAACTTTAGTTAGATCTAGGATACTGATGATTTTTGTTTTTTTGTCGGGCCTATCTTATTGGTTTATTCATTTATTTATATTGTATTTGGGGGGATGCGAGGCCTAGCCCTAGGCCTAGCCAGTCATTGACGTAGGCATAGGTCTTGTCTTGGCAATTCCTAGATTCTACATAGTCATAGACTAGATCTGATCTAGACTCCTACTCGGTGGTCCAAGTCTAGATTTTCTAGGCCTAGATCTAGTCTAACGTACAATTAATCAGTACATGTAGATCTCAAACAGTTAGACATAGTCCTAGACACTAGAGTCTAGGGCAAAGCAATACTAGCCTAATGGAAGAAAGCCTGGTCAGTGATTGAATTATGATTTGGGGGGGGGGGGGGGGGGGTACCTGGTGTAGTTAGTATTTACTCTAGTTCTTCCCGATTCAACTCATACTCATTGGAATGTTAAAATGATATTAGATTATAATTAAAAGAATAAACCTTTTAGCCAATGAAACTAAAAGTTAAAGTTTGATTGAATTTGAAAACGAACTTTAAGAGAAGTCAGAGCATGCTTTTTTTGTGTGTATATATAGCAGGGAAGGAAATCAAAATCGAATAGGCTAGTCATTTTCATTTTTAGGCAGGACTCAACAAATTGTTGAAAGGTAATAAAGAGTACCACTATCAATTATCATTTCATTTTTTTTTTTCAGATGGACATGAAAGGAAAAAATATGCAGACCTACCAAGTGTTTTGTTCGACATGTATCTACCCATCAATGCATGGCTGAGCGTATTACTACCACTAACTATTGGAGATGTCGGATGAAATGCAATGTAAATCTACTAGGATGCCACTTTATTTTCATTTCCCTGATTGCATGACAGGTATGGTATTTCTAGCCATAGAGCTATAATCTTGGAAATCAATTAAAGTGGCAGCTCCATGGTTATTTCAATGGAATGTTAAGATCCAGTTGAGGAGTTACAGATTTTAAAGATGGATATGATAGATTGAGCTAATGCTGTACTTATATTGTGTCAAGGATAGATGTATGTTATCCAAGGTATATAATAAATAGAGGGTTTTATGGGATCTAAAATGTGTTGACAAGTAAATACATTATGTTAGTTCCTTGAGAGTGTTCTTCAAACCTTTTCAATAATACGTGTACGCAAACAATAGCAAGTAGAATATCAAATTTCAATTTATTTTGAAATATTTCTGAAGAAAGACATTACAATTTCAGATAGAATCTGTGAAAGGAATCTATGTCTTGCTTGTATTTTCTTTGGGAGTCAATGAGGCCAGCATAAATGGAGAGTATAAATATTATTATGTGATGTATAACCTATTTTATTTTTCCAGGATGATGCTTCTCTTCTTCAGTAACAATTAATAGATGCTGAAGCCATGTCCCACTTTGAGTAAAGACAATTCAGAGAGGAAGAATGAAATGGAGGCACAATTTTTAAAGGAGAGGCCAAAATGTACACTGCTCTTTGAAAAGGGAGGAGGCCGGAAGTGCCCCCCCCCCCCAATTTTCCACTGTGTTCAATGATTTGCATATCATGTGATTTCAACGTGATTAATTCCATTCTTTTCTCGTTTCATTCAGCAGACATACATGGAGTTCAACTTGACCTCTTCAGCTTTAATAACAGCTACAACAGATCAAATCCTTCGTATTGCAATCGGAGAGTCTGAAGTTATTGTAACAAGCACATTTAAGGTAAAAGGATACTGCATCTAAAGCTTTTCACATGTGGCACCTTCACCAGCCCCTCCACATGTCACTTTATAAATTCTAATACAGCCAATTCTTTCCTGTAGATGCATTTAGCTCATGAAGCCTATTGAGTTGAGGGTTTTCTCTCGAGATGGCCTAGGGACATTTCCTGGCCCCTAATGTTTCTGATAATAATAATAATAATAATGATAACAATAGAACAGGGCCCTCTTGCAATTAAAATTAAACGCACATTGATTTTCAACCAATCTGGATCGCGTATTTTGGACTTGCGTTTCATTTTTTGAAACGCAACTTTTTATGCAAGAGCGCCCAGTTCTTATATTTTTGTAATACCTTGGAAAAATGTCTCAATGCACTTAGGAAAGGGTGAGAAAGAGACACAAGTAGGAAACCTGTCGGAAATGTTATAATTATATTAATCAATTGAATGAGTATGTTTTTAGTGCAGATTTTAATTGCCTACTGTATTAGCTTGTCTTACATTACTTATGATTGCCAGGCCCAATGAGGTTATGCTTTGATCCATTGTGCATCTCAACAAATGTAAAAAAAAAAAATAATCCAATGAACTGATCTTATATCTGATGATTGAAATTATCATTTTGGGAATGTCTGTACTTTCAAATACAGTTTATATGATATAAAACTATTTTAAATGTCAAAGACAATCAGTATTGAAAAATTGAAAAAAAAGGTTAGTTCATCTAGAGAGCCTTACATGTATGTAGAGAAAATTAACATAACCATCTTTCATTTTCAAGTGAAATAATTATGCCCTTGGTATGTGTGGATCAAATTTCAACCACCTCTGAAATGTACATTAGTTGGTTATTGTTTCAATGGAGACTTTGTGGTTTTGGAGTTACGGCACTAGTGTACCTGGGGGGGGGGGGGGGGGGGGGGGGGCAGAGGAAAAAAAAGAAAGGTTATCAAGTTCATGAAAATTCTCTGGGGTGGATTTAGGGGGGGGGGCAACCCAGCCGTGCCCCCCCCCCTTTTTGAAAGAACAGTATACATTGTGCTCCTCTTTTTTTGTGCCCCCTTTTAGAACTTTTTTTTGGTCTGTTAGAGAATTATGGAGGGAAAACTGGACCCAGGAAATCATGAAATCAACCCCCCCCCCCCCCCCCCCCCCCACTGAGTGACTTTTGGAGGGCTTGCAACAAGAAAAAATACGAATCTCCCTCCAAGCAGTTCCCAAAGTTGACAGCCCAGCAATTGTGTGCCCCTTTTAGAAAATCCTGCATACTGCACTGAGTTAGGGTAAAGTTGTAAAGTTGTTATGAAAATTCCTTTCATCAGGATTTTCAAGTATTCTATGTTGCATAAGTCATCAATTTATAAACACCGAAGTATAACAGTAACCTATAATGTGTTCAAAAATTCCAAATAAATCAACAAATGCAATAAGATTTAAAGATGTTACACTTCCATGTAGCAGGTGAGGTCATTTGATTTTCATAATTCAGTTGTGATGAAAATGTCCTTTTGTTAGTAATATAAAGTATATGTTTGAAGTTTTCGTGTAGGGCATCATATGAGTTATTTATATAAAAGTTTATTTTAGAATAATACATATAGGGCCGTTTGATATTAGTAGAACAATACATGTACAATATAAATATACGTTTTATTAAAAAATAGTGGATGATGGAATACACAATTGAAAAAATGACATAGATGGAAGAAAAAGATGCAAAAAACATTAAGGTAAAACAATCGGTTTGTGATCAAAGATAACGTAGAGAAATAATCAAGCAGAAGGTGAGCAAATTTGTTTTAGATCGACTGGGCATCATAAATGCAGATTTCATCACATAAACTGTAAACATGGTAAATTACATTATTGTGAAGAGCTATGTAATTAAAATTGGTTTTATGAACATTCAACTAGCATTAATCCAATAGTACATGTATTTTTTTTCTTTTTCTTTTGTTTTTTTCAATGAATCAAATCTAACTGCAGATAGAGTGATGAAACAGGTCGTGAGGGAGAAATAGAGTGTGAGCGAGAGAGGGGAGAGAGAGAGAGAGTTAAGAGATAATGAAAGAGATACTTGTGAGATGATATAATGAGAAAGGCAACGATGTGAGATAGTGAGAAAGATGGGAAGAAAAAGGGAAAAAGAAAGTTTCACCCCCCCCCCCTTGCCACA
The DNA here is from genome assembly GCA_025617745.1 of Heliocidaris erythrogramma. Lineage (NCBI taxonomy): Eukaryota > Metazoa > Echinodermata > Echinoidea > Camarodonta > Echinometridae > Heliocidaris > Heliocidaris erythrogramma. Next base: position 13,076,473 of record CM046872.1, on the reverse strand, counting down.
TGAGTTAGTGATTCTTTTTGAGAGGGGGAGAGCTGGTAAGTCTGGCCTAGGGGTGGGGGCCGGGAGTTCAATTCCAAATTTGCTTTAAAAAATCAATAAAACAGAAAAAATAATTATATATATTTTTTTAATTACTGTCAGAAGTTCCCACATATGGATTCGTTTCTTGTGACACAGCTTAACCAAGTTTGATTTCATATTTATTTTTCAACAGTGAATTGAAGTATGGCACGTAGCTTCTGACTGTTTATCATTTCTATTGTATTGTTGATTATTATAATTATATCAAAAATGGAAGGCACTGATTCGCAATGCTGGTGAGTCGCCAAAATCCATATCATGAATACATTAACATACATGAATAAATTAAGTGTTCTTGACCTCTCTCAATGCGCATGCTCGACGCTGACCCGCGCGTTTTGTTTTTGTTGCGTGAAGAGCATGTATGGATGTTGGGAGCATCTGAAGAAATGAATAATTCATAGTATGTTAATGGGGGCTTCGGGAGCGTTCAAATCGTGTTCAAATGTCTCCGACAAAATGGCGGAGCTTTAGGGGCCTGACCAGGCCCCTAAAGCTCCGCCATTTTGTTCTTCATCATGTTCTTCACGCAACAAAAACAAAAACGCGGGTCAGCGTCGAGCATGCGCATTGAGAGAGGTCAAGTACACTTAATTTATTCATGTATGTTAATGTATTCATGATATGGATTTTGACGACTTACCAGCATTGGCGAATCAGTGCCTTCCATTTTTGATATAATTATAATAATCAACAATACAGTGTGAGAGCTACGTGCCATACTTCACTGTTGAAAAATAAATATGAAATCAAACTCGGTTAAGCTGTGTCACAAGAAACGAATCTATACATGTATGTGGGAACTTCTGACAGTAATTAAAATATATATAATTATTGTTCTGTTTTGTTGTTGATTTGTTTGAAAGCAAACTTGGAATTGAACTCCCGGCCCCACCCCTAGGGCCAGCTCACCCCCCCCCCCCTCCAAAAGTAATGTTAATTTTCTCTACATACATGTAAGGCTCTCTAGATGAACTAACCTGTTTTTTTCAATTTCTCAATACTGATTGTCTTTGGCATTTAAAATATTTTTTTATCATATAAACAGTATTTGAACTTACAGACTTTCCCAAAATGATAATTTCAATCATCAGATATACATGTAAGATCAGTTCATTGGATTATTTTTTTTTTTTCACTTATTGAGATGCACAATGGATCAAAGCATAACCTCATTGGCTCTGGCAATCACTTCAGTAATGTAAGACAAGCAGTAGGGCAATTCAAATCTGCACTAAAAACATACTCATTCAATTGATTAATATAATTATAACATTTCCGGCAGGTTTCCTACTTGTTTTTCACCCTTTCCTCAGTGCATTGAGACATTTTTCAAAGGTATTACACGAAATATAAGAACTGGGCACTCATGCATAAAAAGTTGCGATTAAACGCAAACTCAAAAAATGAAACGCATGTCCAATGTTGTACGCGTTCCTGATTGGTTGAAAAATCAATTTGCGTTTAATGTTTAATTGCATGTTTAATTGTTATCATTATTATTATTATTATTATTATTATCATAAACATTAGGGCCAGGAAATGTCCCTAGGCCATCTTGAAGAGGAAACCCTCAACTCAATAAGCTTCATGAGCTAAATGCATCTACATGAAAGAATTGGCTGTATTAGAATTTGTAAAGCGACACGTGGAGGGGCGGGTAAAGGTGCCACATGTATGTGAAAAGCTTTAGATGCAGTATCCTTTTCCCTTAAATGTGCTTGTTACAATAACTTCAGACTCTCCGGATTGCAATATGAAGGAACTGATCTGTTGTAGCCGCCATAAAGCTGAGAGGTCAAGTTGAACTCCATGCATGTCTGTTGAATGAAATGAGAAAAGAATGGAATTAATCACGTTTGAAATCACATGATATGCAAATCATTGAACACATTGGCAGAATGGGGGGGGGGGGGGCACTTCCGGCCTCCTCCTTTTAATAGAGCAGTGTACATTGTGGGCTCTCCTTTTAAAATTATGCTCCCCCACCCCCCTCCCCCCCCCCCCCCCCCCCCCCCTTGAACTAATAAGCTTCTTTCTTTCTTTTTTTTTTTTTGCTTGTCAGAGAATCTGCAGGAAAACTGGACCAAAAAAAAATCTGTCAACCCTTTTTCTTCTGAGATTTGTCCCCCCCCCCCCCCCCCCCCCCCCCCCCCCCTTTTACAAAATCTATCTTTGTGAATGAACCAAGGACACCCTTTAGTACCTCAGTTGTGTGAGTGTATGCAAAGAAACTTATTCATACAGCTGAGCCTACCTCTCTTAACTTCAGCAAGTCGGTAGTTCTTTCTTCCTCTCTGAATTGTCTTTACTCAAATTGGGATATGCCTTCAGGATCTGTTGTTACTGAAGAAGAGAAGCATCATCCTGGAAAAATACAATAGTTCATACATCACATAATAAGTATTTATACACCATTCATGGTGACCTCATACATAGATTCCTTTCACAGATTCTATCTGAAATTGTAATGTCTTTCTTCAGATATATTTCAAAATAAATTTGAGTACATAATTTTTTTTTTCACACTCTCAAAGGAACTAACCTAATGTATTTACTTGTCAACACATTTTAGATCCCATAAAACCCTCTTGTATTTATTATATACTTCGGATAACATACATCTATCCTTGTATAAGTAGTACCAATCTATCATTCCATCTTTAAAATCTGTAAATCCTCAACTGGATCTTAACCTTCCCATTGAAATAACCATGGAGCTGCCACTTTAATTGATTTCCAAGATTAGAGCTCTAGATCTAGAACTACCATACCTGTCATGCAATCAGGGAAGTGAAAATAAAGTGGCATCCTAGTAAGACCTAGATTTACATTGCATTTCGCCTGTCATCTCCAATAGTTAGTGGTAGTAGTACGTTCATGCGTTGATGGGTAGATACAATGTAGAACAAAGCACTTGGTAGGTCTGCATATTCTTCCTTTCATGTCCATCTGAAAAAAAAAAATTGAAAATGATAATTGATAGTGAATAAGTGATACTCTAGTATTACCTTCAACAATTTTTTTGGTCCTCCCTAAAAATGAAAATGACTAGCCCATTTGATTTTGATTCCTTCCCTGCTACACTAAGTAAAAAACAAAACAAAACAAAACAAAACAAAACATGCATGCCCTGAATTCTCTTAAACTTTAAAGTTCTTTTCAAATTCAATCAAACTTTAATTGGCTAAAAGTTAACAACGCTATAGAGGTTTATTGTTTTAATTCTAATCTAATATCATTTTAACATTACAATGAGTTGAATCGGGCAGAATTAGAGTAAAGACTAACTAGACCAGGACCCCCCCCCCCCCCAATTCATAATTCAATCACTGACCAGGCTTTCTTCCATTAGGCTAGTAATGTGCTTTGCCCTAGACTGTAGTGTCTAGGACTAGGCCTATGTCTAACTGTTACGATTAGATCTACATGTACGTTAGACTAGACTAGATCTAGAAAATCTAGACTTATACCACCGAGTAGGAGTCTAGATCAGAACTAGTGGATTTTAGGACTTGCCAAGACAAGACCTAGGCTAGGCCTACATCAATGACTGGTTATATAATTATATAAATAAATAAATAACCATTAATATAGGCCCTACAAAAAAAATCAGTACATCTAACACTAAACAGTTAGACCTTTGTGTTAGATCTAACTTAGGTAGATCTATAGAGGTCTAGGCCTACATGATACTTGTTAGGTCTAACTGTCAGATCTAGCTTAACTAGATCTAGATTTTATGTCTACATCTAACTTAGATAACCGATTTGTCAAATAAGTTTGGCCTAGCCTAGGCCAGGCCTAGGCCCTAGCCCCTAGCCGCCTAAATCAAAATCATGAAACTTGTGAACTGCTGAAATCTTCACACCATACAGAGCTTGAAAAACTACCTAGGGGATACCTAGGGAAGATACTGAACGCAGGCACTACGCCTCTATATTCAGTTCCAAGTTCTTTTTCCTCTTCAAGATGGCTGGATCATTTCCTGGTGCAGGCGATTCGTAATCGTACTTAATGGGCTCATTTTTCCAGCACCTATCCAAAGCTACTTCAAAACTGTGCACACTTGAGGCAGTAATGGTGTCGTTGGAAAGATTATTCCATGGTTTACGTATTCGTACATAGAAAGAATTTTTGTATCTCTGAGTTTTGGTCCTAGGAATAAACAATTTTCTACTATGTCCTCTTGTCTGATCTCTGGATTGTAATTCAAGATTTGGGGTTACATCAGAATCGTATTTATTAAAAATCTTGTATGTTTCAATCATATCGCCTCGAGCCCTCCTGTAAGCTAAGGTAGGGATATTCAACTTCCTCAATCTTTGTGCATAAGGCAGCCCCTTTAACTCTGGGACTAAATTTAACTCTAAAACTAAATTAATCTCGACAAGCCACCTGGTCCTAGTTAATATGTTAATGTCACATTAGAGTCATACTAGATATTTTTCCAACTAAGTTTTGAAATTATTTGTTCAAACAGTTACTTTGGATCAGTCACTGACTTTGATGGGGATGAAATTGTCTGTACCGGTATTGGTATTTGATTTTATGATACGGTCCCGCCCGAAACTCCCGGTAAGCTGTCAAGAGTGCAGTGACAGGGGTGGTAATGGCAATCGAGCTGAAACTTTAGCTCAGAACGATAGAAAATGTAATGAAAGTTTGACAACAGATAGCCCACTTTTTTATAGCATACAGTACTTTCAAATACTTTCAAAATGTACAGAAATTCCGGGAGATCCGTCACATTGGTAGAAATTCATATGAATGTTATTCCATTTATGAAATTTAAGCGTAATTATAGTTGTACTCACCGGTAAACTTTTCACAAGAAATTCACACTTCGTGCGGGTGACGTCATTACATTGACTTTACACACAGCGGAAGTGACGAAAAAGGTCATATTTGTTGTCGATTAATTCTTTTGGCTAATTGTAATATTCATGAGGTGATGTCCAATCAGAGCTGATTATTGTCGGGATACGCAAAGCAAAAATAAATAATGCATGAAGTGAAATCGGATTTTTATGCTAATGGCGGCTTCGGGAGATATGAAATGTCTCTCGGGGGGCGGAGCCTAAATACGCTTAAATACGCTTAGATTGAATGGTGACGCTGTAGCTTATATGCAAATTAGGCAAATCCGCGGGTGCTACCTTTTCGTCTATACTATTTAATTTGTCTATGTGGTGCACACATGATACACACACCACAAGATGTTTACCAGATTATGAAAGTGTGCTCCTGGAAAGACTTGAATCAAAAATTGTTTTGTTTTGTTTGTTTGTATGTTTGTTTGTATGCCTGTTGTTGTTGTCCGATATTTTTGGATCCCCAAGGTCAAAGATTCGTGGATCAGCCACTGCCAATGTCTACAGAGAGGACAATTTTTTATTAACGTACTGACCACCACTCATATGGTTTGAAAATTTCCACTTTGTAATTCAAGCACTTAAAAAATAGACTTTATGAAGGACCATGTGTATCATTTGTGAATCTCCCTTAAAGTAGAGTAAAGTATAGAGGTGTTGTGGTTTAGTGGATAAGTCGCCGGAATGTGAACCAGGCACCAGGTACTGGAATTGAATCCCTGCCGCAGCAGAAACGTCATTTGGAAAGACATTAATCCACATTTGCCACACTCGACCCAGGTATAGTAAGTGGGTACCTGGTAGGATTTATTCCTCGAAAACACTGAGCGCTACGGTTGCCGGAGCTGAAGCGGGGGTTATATTACCCAAAGTTCTTTGGAAGCGCATAGAGACGTTAATCACGTTACAGCATGATGTGATTATGCACTTTAAAAGAACGGAATATTATTATCAATATTATCGATAGGTTTGTCATTTAATAATGTTTGGTTTTAGTTGAGGAATAGCTAGGTGCTTATAATTTATGATAAATTGGGTATGGTTGAGCTACTACTTGTAGATTATGTAGCCCATCCCTGTAGTATTGACCCATTTAACATACTAGTACTAAAAATGAAGAAAGAAGTATTGAAACTTCCCCCCCCCCTCCCCTCCCCTGATAATTTCAAGTAGTAATCGCTTCCGGTTCATTGGTGGTTAACAGAAGAACTGTAAGGGGTCCTTGTCATTTTACTCCTTCATCCAGCGCCCGTTCCAGTCAAGATTTGATATCCAAATACCCGATAATCATTGAGTCCTTGGTCTATAAATATAAATATAAATGGTCAATAAAGACGAATCAAGAACAATCGATCATTCTTAGGACTTTGCTCGAATCAGTTCTCATTGCCGAGATATTATTCGTTGATTAATTGTCCTAAACTGCTTTAAAGGCTTCCCTTCGTCCAATTTCCTCCTTGTATGCAGGTGACGTCGACAAACCTTCCAAGTCGATTACGATCATGCATTAGGGTAATTGATCGTGATCGACAAATCCTTCTTGATATCGGAAATAATCTGTCGTCTGCTAAGGAAGGCATGTACCTTTCTGGCGGGAGAAGGACCATTAAAATGCTTTTATCGCAGGGAGAGATCTTGTTGGGTAGAATTATACATTCGGGCAGTCATCCAATCTTCGTTTGGTTGCTACCCATTCTCGAGGCATCGTGAGGACATTCTGAATGTCAAAAAGGGGAGGGGGATTTCGGACCAGATTTATCCCCCTACACACACTCCCTCTAACAATGCCCTGCCAACTGCTCCCTCCCGGCCACCCCCCCCCCCCTCCCCCAAGGACAGGTCCCCCCCGACAACTACCCCAAGCACACCTACACCCTAGGACAGTTACCCCCAGGAGAACTTCACCCTTCAGTAATCACCCAAGAATAACTATTTTAGGGGGTGGTTGTCAAGGGGGTTGTCCAATAAAAAGTGCCCCTTTTAAAAAAAAAAATCACAAAGAGATAATTAAGTTATGGGGTAGTCATCACAGCGATAGTTGTCCAGGGGGCAATTGTACTTAGGGGTAGTTATACTTTAAAAAAATACCGGTATGCACCTCATGATCAACGCCCATGTCTACAGGTAATTCAAACTTACAAAATCACTTTACAAATATATTTTTTCCAAGAAAAAGGCAAGGCCTTCATATATTTCATTTATGTTCAGCCTTCAAGAATATTTACAACTATATACCTAGCTGAAAGATGCTCAATTGGAATGGCAAATACACTTCATATAGATAATAATCAAATAATGTTAATGTCTAAAAAAAAAGTAGTCCAATAAATATACACTGACATTCTGAACAATAATCAAACTTGTATTTTAAAAAAGTGCACAAAAGTTCCAATGATCTATAATATCATATTTGTTCACATAAATATATATTGAGTTTCTGAACAAATGTTACTCTTGTATTTAAAAACTACATACAACTGTAATAGTTTTATTAATCTATCCCACTTCTATCATAATCGTTCACTTCCAATTTTGCATAATGATAGGACAATAGAAGATGAGTATAATGTAGCTCATAACTATCAGTAATACTGGAAAATAATAGACACAAATAGACACATATTAATCATTATTTTGCATAGATTTCATAGCATATCTTCATCAAACACAGGTGTAGTTTTTTTACATTATACATGTAATTATGTAGTTAGTGATGTAATATAGCATATAATAGGCAGCCATAAAGAATACTTGTGAATAAAAACTTAAAGGTGGGATGCATATTAATACCAAACCACATACAGCTCAAGAAATATTGGATAACTTTGTTCTGCTCTCTTCACTGCATAATCATTTAAACAAGCATTAAAATACAAATACATATTTCACTTTTGTATTTTAATTTAACAAGAAATTTTGCCAATATGTTGCTGAACTAATTATATGCACAACTGAGGCACGAGACATGGAATACATTAAAAAGGAGGAAGACCAAAGGTTTCTCGTCTTTTATTTATATTGTTTTATATATAGTACCTGTTCATATACCAACATATAATCCTATATATCCCTACTTTACCTTTACATGTATATTGTCATATCGTCTGTTGAGAGACAGGAGGGCGTTAAATCTTTGTGTTAAAGTATGAGTTAACGGCCTTCTGGCTCCAAACAGACGATATACAGTATTTCTTGCATAATGTACATGTATCACTGTGTCCTGGTCAAATTTAAACTTCTTGGTCACTCAGAAACATTTAATTTCAGATCAAAAGTGCAAATTGATACAATTTTTTAAGTCAGCTGAATTGAGCTACATGCCATCGGAGGAGAAACATCATGCCTGTTAACTGCAATCAAACAAATCATGTCAATTAGTTATTGATGATATACATGTTTGGTTGTAAAACATTTTGGCATTTGTTACATTTCATACCCCAATTACACAGGTGTCAGGGAATAAATCAGTTGCAAATTAACAATAATAATATGAATCACAAAGCCAGCTGAATTTTGCTACATAAAATCAAGAAAGAGAACTCATGCCTCTTAATTGAAATATCAAACAAATCATGCTAATTGATGACATGATTGTAAACCATAATTGCATCTTTACATTACATTATTATACAATACAATACAATAAGCATTTAGTACGCCCTTCCCATAAGGCTTGGAGCGTTTACAAAATATTTAAATTATAGAACACATTATATTGTTTTATATAACACAAATCAGAAAACTCTTCAATCGTCCATGTGGGAAACTACCAGGTGGTTTTATGGAGACAAAATGTAATGAATGTACCTGTTACAAAGTTTGATAGCGGATTTAAAATAAATATGATTTCAGAGCTTTTTTACAGGTCTTTATGGATGCTGACTGTCTAATGGTCAAGGGGAGATTATTCCATAGTCTCGATGCAGTAAGTGTGAAATTCCTATCACCTGACAAATTTTGGGTCATTGGGTAGCTGAGCTGAAGGTTATGATTTGAGGATCTGAGATTTCTACTAGGTGTATAATACAGTTAAGCATTCAGATATGTACCCTGGAGCCTGGTTATTGAGAGATTTATAAACATAAAGAACTAATTTGAAGATGATACGTTTTTGAATGGGCAGCCAGTGAAGGGAACGAAGTAAAGGTTGGGAAGAATGACTTCTGCCAACCTCAAAAACAAGACGTGCAGCCCAATTCTGCAGACGCTGTAGACGGTTTACATGAGATTTTGGTATAGAGGAAAGAAGCCCATTACAATAGTCTAGTCTGGAAAGAATAAGTGACCTTACAGCATGATGTGGCAAATATTGATAATGTGTGTTCACATAGTCATCAATTGCACAACAAAACAGCAACAAAAGCTGCACATGACAGAATTTTACCTTCTTCATATTTGCAGTAATAACCCTAGGCATGAAGTTAAATTATCTAATATATAAAGGCATACATTGTTAAGGGCATTGAATGGAAGCAGAAAATGGAAGCATAATATTGCATAGTGAGATGCATTACAGGGCCCCATTTCATCAGTAACAGCTGCCACATTTCTGTGACAACTTTGCTCTCAGCCAATCAGATGCAAGGATTTCAGTAGCTTACAACAATTATTGTACCTCGTTATTGATAACAAGTTTTATAAAACGGGACCCTGAAGATCTTAACTTACACAAGATGGAATACATTCAACAAGGTTTACTCTACAATACATCATTATAGAAGTACCTCTACATGCCAAAATGTCAACAAAATGTGTGCTTATCTTGCAAAGTGAAGTAAAAACTAGATGAATATTCGACCAACAAAAATTGGTCGAATATTGGTCCAACAAAATTACAAATCATTTCACTTAAAATGCACAGGAGACAAAAATTTATTTCATTTCATTTTCAAACGAGGCTAAAAACCAGTAATGTCATGTAATTTCATGTAAATTGACCTCTGTGGCCTCTGACCTTTGACCTACTTACACCAAAATCTAATCAGTTCATCTTTCTATGGGGATACATACTGGTACCAAGTTTGAAGTTCTCACCTCAAACGGTTCTTGAGATATCGCGGTAACGGTGCTAAAAACCAAGAATTTCATGTAATTTCATGTAAATTGACCTCTGTGACCTCTGACCTTTGACCTACTTACCCCAAAATCTAATCAGCTCATCTTCGTATGGGGATACATACTAGTACCAAGTTTGAAGTTCTTACCTCAAACAGTTCTTGAGATATCGCGGTAACGGTGCTAAAAACCAAGAATTTCATGTAATTTCATGTAAATTGACCTCTGTGACCTCTGACCTTTGACCTACTTACCCCAAAATCTAATCAGCTCATCTTCGTATGGGGATACATACTAGTAACAAGTATGAAGTTCTTACCTCAAACAGTTCTTGAGATATCGCGGTAACGGTGCTAAAAACCAAGAATTTCATGTAATTTCATGTAAATTGACCTCTGTGACCTCTGACCTTTGACCTACTTACCCCAAAATCTAATCAGCTCATCTTCGTATGGGGATACATACTAGTAACAAGTATGAAGTTCTTGAGATATCGCAGTAACGGTGCTAAAAACCAAGAATTTCATGTAATTTCATGTAAATTGACCTCTGTGACTTCTGACCTTTGACCTACTTACCCCAAAATCTAATCAGTTCATCTTCGTATGGGGATACATACTAGTACCAAGTTTGAAGTTCTTACCTCAAACAGTTCTTGAGATATCGCGGTAACGGTGCTAAAAACCAAGAATTTCATGTAATTTCATGTAAATTGACCTCTGTGACCTCTGACCTTTGACCTATTTACCCCAAAATCTAATCAGTTCATCTTCGTATGGGGATACATACTAGTACGAAGTTTGAGGTTCCTACCTCAAATGATTCTTCAGATATTGCGGTAACGAGAAGTGGGACGGACGGACGGACGGACGGACACACGGACGGACGGACGGACAACCCGAAAACATAATGCCTCCGGCACCCACCTTCGGTGGGCGGAGGCATAAAAATATCAAGATAATCATTTCCATTTAAACGGGTATGTTAACATACAATATCTAATTCATTATGCTACATAACTAATTCAGAATAAATTGGCTATAATAACAATTTAAAAATCACACAAGATATACATAAAAGACATTATTATCATTATTATTACCGGTACATGCATTAGTCTGATAGATTTTACAGGGAAGCAATCAAGGGGGAAAAGGCACACTGTAATATATATCATCGGCTGAGTGCAAGAAGGGTGTTAACTATAATTAAACACTTTATATAGAGTTAATGACCTTCTGGCTCTGACTGAAGCAGACAATATCGTCTGTTGAGAGCCAGAAGGGTGTTAACTAACCAAACACTTCACATAGAGTAAATGACCTTCTGGCTCTGACTGAAGCAGACAATATCGTCTATTGAGAGCCAGAAGGGTGTTAACTAACCAAACACTTTACATAGAGTAAATGACTTTCTGGTTCTGACTGAAGCAGACAATATCATCTGTTGAGAGCCAGAAGGGTGTTAACTAACCAAACACTTTACATAGAGTAAATGACCTTCTGGTTCTGACTGAAGCAGACAATATCATCTGTTGAGAGCCAGAAGGGTGTTAACTAACCAAACACTTTACATAGAGTAAATGACCTTCTGGTTCTGACTGAAGCAGACAATATCATCTGTTGAGAGCCAGAAGGGTGTTAACTAACCAAACACTTTACATAGAGTAAATGACCTTCTGGCTCTGACTGAAGCAGACAATATCATCTGTTGAGAGCCAGAAGGGTGTTAACTAACCAAACACTTTACATAGAGTAAATGACCTTCTGGTTCTGACTGAAGCAGACAATATCATCTGTTGAGAGCCAGAAGGGTGTTAACTAACCAAACACTTTACATAGAGTCAATGACTTCCTGGCTCTCAGCTAACAATATATCTTCCATATCACATTAAAATAATCAAGGTGTCTCAGTACATGAGTACATGTCTATGAGCAGCACTTTTTCAAGTCAAGAAGAAAGAGATAAACATCACCTCTGTTACATTTACAAAAAGTCTTTGAATTCCTGAAGCACACTGAATCAGGGAATTCAAGATGAATTTCAAAATTCATTAAGGCATGCATGTGTGATATATAGTATATTACTTGGTCGAACATACTCACCATGGCTTGACAATCCTTTCCACTCGGTATGTGTTATACAAGACCAGAATATCATATAATTGCAAATAAACTTGATTCTAGATATTGCAAGAAGATAACCTGTTTCATAAAACTTGTTACCAAATTACATCTTACAATCTTACACCTTACAATAATTGATATAAGCTACTGAAAAATTATTGCATTTGACTGAATGTGATCATATTTTGTTATAGAATTATTCATAACAAGTATTACGAAATGGCCCAGAAGTCTATCAATGTGGTCCATATTTCACAGGCTAAGCCATTGATTAGCAATAAAAAGGTCAATATAATTATGTTATATAACCTCAAGATTACAAAGGCCTCCTAAAATTTCAACAGAGAAAATTCAACATTTCAGGCCAAAGTGTGAGTTTCTGCTTCATATGGAATCAGTTTTGGTGGTATTGCATAATTCATAAGCAAATGGAAAATACGTTCCCTAATCCATCACGTCTTATGGAGTGTTGCAAGAAAGTTGCAATCAATTGCAAATTGTAAAGCAAGTTAGAACAACCATTCTGAATGGTTCAGGGTCTGCCCATTCAAGAAGATGCGCTTGCAACAATGATTTTGATTGGTCAGTACCGATCAGTTGCAACTTGCAATCAATCGCAACTTTCTTGCAACACCCCATTAGATAATTAACAATCATTTCAAATGAAGAATATGAAATTTTCATAACAGATGAAATTGAGAGCCATGTAAAAGAAAGCCCGGTAGAAAAAAAAACAAAGTAAAAATATTCGACTCAGTCTTAGCTGTTAATGTCTTTGAAGAGAATAAGAAGACTTGTGCAATTTGATGTAGATATCTGTAAGCGCTCTTTGCTCAATTAAAAGACTGGTAGAAATCCCATCTTCGAGAAGCGGTATTGTGGCATGATGCTCAGTCTCAGACAAGTGGTTCCTTAGATTGAGCTAAGAGTTGATATCATTTTGCCAACTTGTCATGACCCCTACTCAGCATAGAAGGCGGAGGAGGGGTGTCGAATCAGGGCCTTATCTTGCCAACTCTATTCCGATTTATTTCGTACGTTTACTGCAACCAGAGCACTGAGAAAGAGTGAAGATCTACCACAACCATAAGATGGAGGAAGGTGTTGCCATGGATATGCAACACATGCCATGCTCAGATGGGAGGATGATCGAACCTCCTTACATGTCCATATGTGTCTACTACGATATACACCTCTCCATACCGTAAGTTCAAAATTGCATAGACAATATACATGATATTTCCACATATGATACTATAGGAGGATTAACGATGAATGGAACTGCACTGCTGTGATCATGGTACACTGCTTATCAAGTCAGATTTTTGTCCTATTCTCATTAGCCGTTGATGTTCCTGTGGTCAAGAAAGAAGAAAATAAATCTATGATGAGCGAACAAGTGAAAAGTAGATTTGTAACACAACCATTAAATGGCATACATGATACATGGTAGAAATTTATTCCTTGAATGCTTTCAGCGCCTTATAGGGCAGCTGGGCTAAACCCAGGGTAATAATACTACTTCGGCGCTTAGAAACATTGTATTAAGTGCAATATAATTACTATTATTGAATTAATAAGCAAAATTTACACAGTACAGGTCAGCATTGCTTCTCAACACAGCATCAAATGAAATACTCTAAAACAAGAAACTGTTGCATGCATTTAACTTTTGAAAATTTCGCAAGTGGTTTAGACTCAGGAAAGTGTCATACCACGAACTTATTGAATTACAACGGACACAACACTGAATTTTTGCAATTAGCAAACGTTTTTGATTTTACAGTATGCTTGAATGGAACTGAATGGTGAGTAACCACAAAAATAGGAGATCCTTGTCAGAAGAAGCTAACAGTTTACCTACGCTACAATTTCTTCCCCAACCTTGACACTGGAATTCTTTGGTTCGATTATATTCTACTCAGGTATTCTGTACCTGGGGAAAAAAAGTACAGTTTTGTAAGTTGTGGCATATGATAGGTAAAGCCCATGATTGGAGAAGATGCACAAAATGTGTGCAGAAGCAAATGAAGACAGGCCTTATTGATACAAAACACTGAGGCAATACAGTTAAAAAGATCAGGAATAACTTTGCTCTCATGAAAACTATGGTATGCTCAATTCAAGGCAGAAACAAAGAATTTGATGGTCAATTTGTGATTATTGAAAATTCATTCATGAAAACTGTTTACAGTTTTCTAATGGCAAAGAAGGATTTGTGCCAGAGTCACACCAATGAGACAAACACTAGACCGACAGCAGATTGAACAAAACACCGTGAATGGCTAAGAATTGGTCAGCTGGTAGGTGTGGAGTCGTTTTGATGGTGTGACGGAGGTATTAAAGAGTTTTTAAATAATTTTCTTGTGGTATCATATCTCACCCTGGCAGTCTCACTGAGTATATTAACATCTTCCTGCATGGACATCCTGTGCTTCTGAAGTGTGAGGTATCCCTCTTCACGATTCACATGAGCCTGCATACAAATAGAAAATGGATTGGTTATATCATTGTTGTTAAGGGAAAAAAGTAAAAATGAGTTCTGAGCTGTCAGAAGAGTAAATCTCAATGATCCATATGTGAGACATACAATATCAATCTCCATAAGAAAAAATAACCACAATTGGTTTTTTTTTCCAATGCTGGCACCAAGATGGCAACTCTCTGGATGACTGCCTCCTGGGGAGCGTTTCATCAAGCGTTTTGGCAGTGATTTTTACTGACAAATTTGCTTTCAGCCAATCAGATGCAAGGATTTCAGTAGCTTATAACAGTTGTCGGTAAAAGTCACTGACAAAACGCTTGACGAAACACTCCCCTGGACCACTACATGTACTACCCACACAACTTAGGCCTACTTGATAGACAATTACTATATGGACAATATCACCCTCACAACTACTTCTCTAGGGCCCTCCTGCATAAACAGGTGCGTTTAAACGCAACTAAAAAAACTTACACGCAACACGATTTTCAACCACTCAGGATCGCGTATTTGGGACTTGCGTTTAATTTTTTGAGTTGCGTTTAATCGCAACTTTTTAATGCAAGAGGGCCTAGAACTATTAATGATGGCATTTTTTACAGCAAGCATTGCAAAAAAAAATTACTACTCTAATTCCTTTATTACATGGCATCGAACTTTATAAATACTGACAACTCATGAAATGCAATAGTGGTATGGCATGTAGCTGTTTAAGAATCCATGAACAGAGCCCCAAGGGCATCTCACCTTGGCCAGTTCCGACTGCTGCCTCAGGAGTTTCTGCTCTAGCTCTTTCTCCTTGTTACCGCAGTCAATCATCTGTTGCTTGATGAGGAGCTGATGCTGTCTCTTCATCTCGGCCAGCTTGCTGCCGAGACGCCTCACCTGCTGCTCCTGCTGCTTGCGGGACAGCTCTGAGTCTCTCACACGGTTCGACAGGCTGTGCTCGATTTCTTCAAGCTTAGACACAGTCCTCTGTAAACACAGATGTGTCAATAATTTGTTAATGATAGATGTTATCACTGTACTTACCTGGAGGTACAAGAATGTGATTAATTAGTCCTATCCAATCTAAAACTTATTGCATTTCATACATTTTTCTTGGGGTCAAAAACTGCTTCACGATATATAAAATTTACACCTCTGATTGCCGGTTGTGGATGATCACACCAAAGACTAGTTAGAAATATATATATAGTATATAAATATAAATATTAAAACAAACATAAGTTTTCAAACAGAAACATAAAACATCAATATATAAACATTACATTTATAGACATAACCAAACAGATAAACATATAATCATTATGCTATACACACACACAAACATATAAATATATAATAAATTGGAACATACACAGGATAAGATCAGATTTCATACCTGTGCATGCTTCATTGCATCTTCATTCTCTCTCCTAGAAGCATCATAATATTTCTTGCTGTATCTCTCTGCCCACTTAGCCACTGAAGCCTCATGTTGTCCTTTCTTATCTGCTGTGATGTTCTGTAATCTCTTCTCTCTCCTTGCATTGTGAAGCTGATGTGAAAAAGATAGTCAAGAGAAAATAAATACTCTCCAAGTGGCTATTCAAAGAAAATCACAAATGTGGCAAATAATGTATCACTAGAAACTGGGAAGCTTACAGATGGCAATCGTATAACTTTAATGTCAACTGCATATCTGATGATTAAAGAATAACAAAAATAAAAGCACTTCTCAGCATCTGGAATATCCAAGCGATTCACCAGAAATATAGCAATGTTTTGATGATGTCACACTGGAGACCAATCCTGCTTAAGCAGACGACGTCCTATACCGAATGAACGTAATTGCAATGCAATTTTTTATCAAATTATAAAGAGTTTGGTATATTTAAACATGACCAAGCGTTAAATTTTGTTAACCTTGTTTAATTTAAGCTTCACCTATGCAAGAATTTAACCAATATTTAAAATCAATAAAGTTCTACTTCAAATATTCAAGCTTTTCTTCAATGATCTCCCTTTAAACGATATTTTTCTTGAATGGGAAACTTGTATTTCTTTGTTCAGAAACCGGTACATGTATTTCTTTATTCAGAACTGGTATTTATTAGGAAACTGGTAATCCTTTATTCAAAAGTTGGTATTTTTCTTTATTTGGACAGTGGTTTTCCTTTATTTGGACACTGGTATCTCTTAATTTGGAAGCTTTTCTCTTTTTTATTCGGAAATTTATCTTTCTTTATTCAGAAAGTGGCATTTCTTCATTCAGAAAACGTTACTTCTTCATTCGGATACTGGTATTTCTTCATTTATTACGATCCCTAAAACAAAGTTTTTTCTCATTCTTACCTGTAACCTGCGTTCTATTTTCTTATTGGTCAGATCTAGCTTGGTATTAAGAGCCTCCTCTTGAAGTTTCTTCTGAGTAAAGCGGTTATCTCCCAATTGATTCCTAGTATCAAGCAGAGCTCTACCCTCTGGTCATTAGTAAAGAATTGAACAGAGATTGGTAATCAATTAAAAAAGAATTATATTAAATTTACTTACAATTCTGTGCCACGTCCAAAAGACAGCAACACTCAAGCACACTTTGCAGAAATCTCTAAATTATGAACTCTTTATATTTTAAGTATTTCTAATCCATAAAGTTTTTGAACAGTTGTTATAAAATCACTTTCAAGTGTTTTAACATTTTGACTTATAATACTTTTTTCAGTGCGTTTTAAGTACAGAATATATACCTGGATCTGTTTCAGGAAGAAAAAAAACCCATATTTACTCTCAACACATTGTTCAACACTCAAACTCTCTGGCACAATTTGCTCTTAGTGACACAGACGGTGTAACATGTAAATATCAATAGAAGTGACATAATTACAGAGTATACAAAGTAAACTCTGAAAGGAAAGGGGTAAGCTTTACTGCTATCAAGTCCCAGCCATGGAACTAAATTAATAGCTATTCTTTGTAGAAGCACTGACCATACCCTGGGATGGATATGTGTATAATATGAATGTCATAACAAATATAAACAATTATGAAATAATATTATCTTACCATCACGGATCTTCTCCTCCATGCCTGTTCTAGCCAGTGATATATCAAGACTAAGTTTCCTCTTATTATTTTCAAATAAGTCTCCCTTTTCCTTTGTTTTCCTACAAATAAAGGCATAATTAGTAGTTAGTAAACATGAAAGAGTTATTTCAAACTCATTGGAATCACTATAAGATAACAGCAGGCCATTCCTTCCTCCTTTAATATGTATCATACAAGAGACAAAGAACTCATCTTGTGTTAAAAAAATATTTAAAAACTGTATATATAAATATATATGATTCACATTATATTTCACTTAAGAAGGAGAAACAGAAATTTATTTCGCCTCAAATCTCAAAAACCCTTTGAGACTATTATCTGGGTCCCATGTCATAAAACTTGTTATCAATAACAACTGCCTCATTTCTATGACAAATTTGACAAAAAGTTTTATGAAACGGGGCCCTGGTGGTAATGATCTGATAAAAAGATGTAAATATGGACTAAATTGCCTTACATGTATGTTCAATTTTTAATACTAACTATAGCACTATAACCCCAACCCTGTCAATTAGACCCTAAGCCTATAACCCTAACCTTAAACACTATTTCAACCCAAGCCCTAACCTTAACCCTAACCCTATAGAAATGTTGTGGTCTAGTGGATAAGTCCCTGGACTGTGAATCACAAGGTACTGGGTTCAAATCCTTGGCCCAGCACTAGTTAATGGCAAGACGTTAATCTACATTTGCCACACTCGACCCAGGTGAGGTAGATGCGTACCTGGCAGGAATTAATTCCTCGAAATGTGAGAGCGCCGTATGTGCAGCCATGCTAAAGCCGGGGTAATAATTGTGGAGCGTCACAAGTCTGACAGACATGTGCGCTATACAAGAACCCACTATTATTATTATTGTATATTTGACGAAGTGAATGTCATGGTAGAAAATGCTGTCTTCTTCTGTCCTAGCTAGCACACTTACTTGAGCTTTTGATCATATTTCCTTTCTGTATCGTTTGTTTGCCTCCACTTATCGTTGCCTTCTGTCAGCCCTTCTCTGTTTGGAAAGAAATGAGAAAATAAAAGGGAGCTAACATCGTAAATATACTCAAAGTGTACCAATCTGAAATACATGAAATTTGTGTACAGCTTAGGAAGTATAAAATCAACCTCAAAAAACTTTATCTGTCATTCTATAGGTCAACAGTTAAGGAGTATGGAGGAAATAAAGAATAACATGAATATGCTCGCGAAGAACCGAACTCCGTGTTTGGTTCTGCCCTTATCTTGGCGAGCGTGTATGGGTGCATCGATTAGTCTACTCATGAGTTGCTTTTATGCTTATAGAGAGAGTGTAATTAAAATTGCAATACCTCTTTACAGAATTAATATTTGAAGCCCATATTTTAATAGTATAACAACATGGAACCTCTAACATACAGAGCAAAATATTTTTCGCTGATTGGTAATATAGTTTGGGAATATTGCTTAACCCTTGTAGTACCACTAAGTTTTATACAAACATGATCCATAATTTCAACAGGGAAAAATTTGGCATACAGAGCAAAGAAAATTACTCTGAATAGAGACATTTTGAGGGCAAGTTCGAATTCTTGATCTTTAATTACTGATCATCATCAGGAACTGAAGTTTTTCATACTTTTGTGGTACATGTAAATGAGGTGCTCAAAATTTTAAGTGATTCAGCAATTCCTAGAAATTATCTTTCATTCTGAATATGTTGTGCTACATATTGCTAGGCTTTTTCAATGGCAGCTCTCAAGGCATAAAAATTGCTGGAGTGAAGGTGGCTTACTCTCTCGTGTCCTTGACCATTGTCTGGTTCTTCTTGATCTCCATGTTGATGTTGAGAGCGAGGTTGGTGAGTTCCTTGTTAAGTCGATGAGTCTCCTCCTCCTTGAGGAGCATTCTCTTAGTGAACTCCTCACTGAGTTTTTGAACCTCGACACGACGGAGCTCTATCTCGTCTATCTTGGCACGGTACTTCCTCTCCAAGTCACCACTGATGTGGAAAAAATTGAAGATAGACAAAATTAAATATTCAAATAACTAAATTAATATTTAAATTGGTAAATAAATATTCATAAAAATAAATACATATTTACCTAATAAATAAATGAATATTCAATTAAATGAAAGAGGTACATATAACTATGCTATGTAGATACAGCAATGGTCTTGGAAAAGAATTGTATCAGGGCCCTGTTTCATAAAACTTGTCATCAATGACAAGTTGCAATAACTGTTATAAGCTACTGAAATCCTTGCATCTGATTGGCTGAGAGCTAATTTGTCGGTAAAAATCACTGACAAGACACTTGATGAAACGCCCCCAGGTTCAAGACCAAGTCAGCAGGCTTTGATATGGAATTCATCATCAATTACTCGGACCTTGCGTTAGGATCTACAAACCATTCAATGTCCCCGAGAGCTTACTGACAGCTAGGCAAGCATATCTACCTGTAGATATACTTAAAACACTTTGGTACAATATCGGTTGATAAAATACAATGTATATAAAATCTTTAATATTTTCACATGAAAAGTGAACTGGCAATATAGATATTTTGAAACTACATGTATCAGATCTAATATGGTAATATCTGAAAATATGTGATCTTGCATTTATAACAGAACTTGAAACGGGTATATATAAAAAAATAATGTTTTATAATGATTGTGAAGCACTAAACTTTATCCAGTTGCCCACAAAAGACAAAAGGCAAGAGAGTAACCTGGGAGAGTCAGTGCAAATATTGACACCAAACTTACACCAGCAATGGGAGCATTCTGTGAAGTTTTATACCGTCCAACCATGATACCAGTGCATAGTGTAAATCCATATCAATAACACCAGAACATTTAGTATTCCATGGGTCCCAGTCCATTATATCAGTGTAAGTTTTATTTACATAACAAGGACCCGTCCCATAAACAGTTGCTACCGATTCCAATCGATCGCAACTTGCCATCTTGGAGGACATATGTGATCAATCTGGAACAATAACAACTATTTTTAAGACAGGGTTCAGGGGAGCGTTTCATCAAGCGTTTTGTGAGTGATTTTTACTGACAAATTTGCTCTCAGCCAATCAGATGCAAGAATTTCAGTAGCTTATAACAGTTGTCGGTAAAAATCACTGACAAAACGCTTGATGAAATGCTCCCCAGGTGTACACAGAAAGCCCAGTGTTTCATAACAGTCTGTCCTTGCCACAATACGAAAGATTAAAGAGTGATCTATATGCCTTGTTACACTAAATAAAACCCACATGTATACACAAAATTGTTTTTCCCATGTGGTCCAGTGCCGCTTGGTCTAATTACCAGTCATCTTATTGCATTTCGTGCAATGTAGAGTAAATAAATTTTCAGACTTAACATCGCAAAAATATTAATGATTATTGTAACACACTTTCCATGCCAAATTCATTTAAAGAAATAAACTAAAAACAGCATCACACATCAGGAAATATCCCAAATGAAGTGTCTGAAGAGCCAAAGCCTTGTTGATAGGACAACGACAAATTGGCAAAGCAACGCAAATAAGACTCAGTCACCTGATACGCATTTGCATACATTTCCTCCTCAATGATGGATTTCTTTTTCAACATGGAGTAAATAAATGGGGGAAAATGAAGTCAGTAAAGAGCTCTTTATTCTTGCCATTTCAAAATTTTGCAAATCTTGCCCAATTAAATCACAGTGCTTTAATTCATTGTCTCTAGAACCAAAGAATATAATAAGTCTTGAAAAAAATTCACAATTTTAATTTTGAGTATAAGCAATCCAGTGAACTTGCGATGGTCGTGCCTTTGAGGCTTGCCAGATTAGAAAGGATTTGACCAGCAACAGAGCTATAAGGCATTCAGTCTCTCTATCAAAGGAATGCATCTAACAAAACTATACCCATAATTGCCAATTTGCATACATACATGTATCTAATGACTGATCTAAATTTGATACACAAATGCAAAATTGTGTGCACTCACATTGATAAAAACACCTTTCTGTCTTCATCCTTGAGTTGTTGCTGTTTGGCGACATTTTTCTCGATATTCTTCTTTGTGAGCTGAAATAAATTGAGACATTAGAAAGAATTTATCATTTCTATTTGTTGGTTATATTTACTTTATATGTATACTACATTGTCGAACGATAATGCAAGGTAGCTCTGAATATTTTGGTCACATGACATTTAGACAATACAATATCATGCACATTTATGAAGTATAGACTCTAGTTCCAGTGGTACACATACTTTAACTGCTGATATCAAACTCGGTAAATAAGATGCAAAAAAAAAGCTAGTGACTTTCTTTTTCACAAAAGCGTCTTGGTATAGATATTTCAACTTACAACTTCTTTTTGATGAACATAATCCCTTGTGATAAGAAATTCCTTCTGTTTATTATCCAACATCTTCTGGTCTTCTGATTGTTTCTTTCGACTGATGGCTGTAGGTTGCAAAAAAACAACATCAATAAAATGATTACTTTTCTGTTGATTGCAGCCACAAAGATACCACGCTCTAATGGCCAGCACACAGCTTAGAACCCGACCTTGACTAGCTTTTGGAAGACATTGTAATAAGATTATATATGAACATTTTCAGTAAAATTTCTTCTTGGCCCAGCTCCTGACTGTTCGTGTGAGTAGTAGTCCCCATTATTGATATTGTGGGGTGCTTTGAGACTTCCAATCAGAGCAAAATACTTAGTCGGCGGCTACCTTAGTCGGTAGACTAATAGTGACGTCATACCAGATACACAACTGCCGAACGACTGGCAGCCTGTTGTAGAATTTAAAACATTACACAATGCATGCAAAAAGGGGATTAACATTAAATATCCCTGGCATAAAAGTAGCGTTGTAACAGTCTTTCTTACCAATTTCATAGTCCCTCATGGTCCTTTTGAGAGAGGCCTGGTTCTTCATTAGATCGCCCTCTGCCCTCTTTAGGTCTCTCTCCTCTTGTCTATGTTGCCACATATGATCCTATAGAAGAAAAAATTTAGTTTGCCTCCTTTAAATGCATTCTAGAAATTGTTAGATGGAATATGAATATGAAACTTATGAGAACTTAGAAATACGAGAAGTAAAGAAAACTTGTGTGTTACACATGAACAGCTGATCAACACAAAGGGCCTTATAAGTCATATAATTTAACATTATCACAAATTTCTTAACTCACAGTATATCTTCTAAGTAATTTATATGCAACAGTTTAGGCTGTTACAAATTCAATTCTTAAAAGAGATTTTCAAAGCTGGACATTTTCTCTACACACAAGAGGGGCTGAAAGGACATCTGAAAGATTTTTAAATTCAAATTTGACACAACCCTACACTTACAGTATATGTATAAATATATATACATATGTGCATAACATGGCAGCTTTCTTATCCGAATTGAAATTACTAACTTGAACCTTGGAGCAATCAATATATCAAATCCTAACTCTAAATCTATAACCTTAATTAATAACAACCCTAAGCCTTACCTTACATTTTGTCAACATAAAGCCTGGAGCAATTGTTTCTGGGGAAAATGACAGATCACCTCCCAAGCAAGTGGAGAAGGCACTCATAGACAGTTATGGAAAGAATTAAAAGTGTCTATGCTGCAAGTAACAAGCAGTTATTCTGATCATCTTCTCACCTCAATGATTTTCATCCTCTTGCCATGTTCCCTTTCATCCTGGGCAACCTTCTGCATCACATCCACCACCGTCTCTGCCTTCTTGGGCCCCACTAGATCCCCCAGGGGTTTGCTCTGAGCACCCAGGGTGGGTGGGGCAGACTTGGCTGGAGCAGGTGACATGGTACCATCCTTCTTGGGCTTGTTTCCTTTGGATTCCAGCACCTTACCTCGGACCTGGAAGGAGTGGGTGTACTTGTTGGAATCGAGGTAGCCGTCAGGACCACACTTCCTCTCTTGAGCTCTGTAGGAACCAATATGAAAACATACATTAAAACCATGAGGTTTCTGGGTATTGATACATGTATATCACAATACTAAAAGATCAACAGTAAAAAATATTACCAGAGACAAGGTCATTCTTTAGTAAATAAAGCAAGAATACATGTATGTTTCACTTCCCATTGCATCTTTTAGTTATCAAACAGTATTTATAAAGTCAACCATCATAACCAGAGAATATATAAGAATATTCATGAGACGGTAATCATATAATAATAATAAATTTTGTTTACCTAGGGAAGCCTCATCAGCATCAATGCTGTTTTTCCTGATGGCTCTGCAATTATTATTACCCCAGCAATTGCCAGGTCCTCACTTTTACCTGGGTCTTGTCCAAGGATGTATTAAGCACCCAGCGAGGATCGAACCCAGGGCCTCTTGTACAGTATAAGAGGCAAAAGCCTTCACCAACATACCACAGTGCTCATACATGTAAGTATTTAAATGAATCAACTTCAACTTGTGATTATATCAATAAATTCAATTTTTTTTAAAGGAAGCAATCATATCCAACTCCAAAGGCATCCACTCAATGCCAGACTCCACTTGAAAGAGAATAATTATGGCTATACATTTTATCATTTGTATGGTTTTCATCTCATGCAATTTTTTTCGGATCATCCTTTGTATACCCAAAGTAATCCCTTCCTTACTTTAAGAATGAAGCATATTCCTTGGCCTCCTCGGGTTCCGGTTCATCTGTCTTCACTGCTAGACTCTGATAACGAGACTTACTCCTTGGACTGGCCTCAAAGCTCAGCAGGACCTTCCCACTTGGCGTGTCTTGCTTCAGCATGATGATGGTTAGCCCTCCTTATTCCTCAAATATATACGATCCTACATGTATGCAAGCAGAAGACATGATAAGGATGCATAACTCAGTGATGATAAATATTCTGTACATGTATTAGGTCATATGAAAATTCTATAGCCTACCAACCCATTATAGGTAAACAAAATATCCTTCAACTAAATTATGTATGTGTATTAGAAAAAAAAAGAAACAAATAAATGGGTAAAGTTCTGCTGATATTCTAAATTGAAATATTGATAGAATACATGTAATGATATTTTCTTATTAGTATTATTATCAATTTAAAAGATAGAAACATAATAATAATAATAATAATAATAATAATAATATATGAAGAAGAAGAATAGTAATACTAATAATGACAATAAAAGGACATGTAATCCTTGTCCTTGTCCTTGTAGAAATAATCCCTGATGCAGCTCACATACGAAGCTATATTGTCATGCTCTCTTACATATTATCAATCAGATATCCTGCCATAATACATCTTCATGTAGCAAAATATATTATTATATTTATATACTGTAGTTTATACTATACTAGTCTATATTTAGTATAGATTATTGTTTCTGTGTCTTCAACTTCAAGGACAAGGTCAAATATAACTTATAAGTAGCAATTACAATAAGGTACACACAACATTACTAGCTTCATTTATTCCCATTATATCCCAACCTTTAGAAAAGGTGATGAAAATACATGTAGCTAAATTTAGAATTCTAGATACATGATTACATGATTATAATGCTGTCCGAGACCTAGGCTTCCTCTAAGCTCAATCCACCGGGCCAGTCCCCCGGCTTTGGTGATCTGCAAATCTAAAAAGGCAAGCGAACGTGAGTAGTGCATATATTTATAGGATAACAACCCACAAATCATCAACAAATTTCGAGAAATATTTATTATTAGTCACATTTCTCTTACCTTAAGTAGTCTTGATGATAGATCCTCACTTAAAAAACAACAACTATAGATATAAAAAGACACAATAATTACAGTAACAAAGTGTGAAGTGTTACTGTTTACTATTTTCTTAGGCAGCTGCAGCGCGTCTACACACGAGTTGCAAGCCAGACAGCAGTGCACGTCGCTATGGGAAACACGGAACAATTTCATATGCAAATGAGCGCTTGTTCGACGACAGGTGCATGCAGAGGGTTGGGAGGGGCTCCTGACCTCACGCCGGGTCGGCGATCATTAAATTCATCTAAAACTATATTCATTCTTAGAGCTGTAGTTATTAGCACTACCTCTAACCGATTTTTAACCATATTGCACACAAGAAAAGAAAATTAGAGCAATATTAGAACAATCACACCTCTTCCCTGGCCCTTCATAAACGTTGCCTAGCAACAACCCACACCAGTAGAACCAAATGCCATTATCCACAATTCATAGTACGAAATCGATCAAATATTTCATGGATTTGATAATCAAATACCATATAATTCATCTCCATATCGTTACTTTTGGAAAATATCATCTGGATATTGAGTTAAACGACTTTATTTAATGATTTCATGAACTATTTTCATTCATTGCCTGACTGCGCATTGTTTTCAAGGCAGACGGCGTGATACGGAACAACATTGCGAAGTTGACGTTATCTTCTCCAGAAAGGGACTTCTATTTTCACTATAAATCATGGAAGAAGAGATAACCTCAGGCAGTGATAATATAGTTACTGAATTTAATACCTATGAGGATTTCTTAGATTCACAAATTTCTTCTCTGGATTTGTATTATTTAGAGGTGAGTTCAAGAGTAGATCTTTTCCACATGTCCCACATATAGTCTTTTGTGTAATGCTGTGTAGCTGTATTGATGTGGACCATATAAAAATGGCAAAATGAGCAATGTACTTTTTCTTCAAAGTATAAAAGTCAACTAATTCAGTATTTCAGACTTGTAATGCTTAACTTGAGTCTATATTTTCTGAAATTAAGTGATTGAGAAAATTACGATGGCAAATTATCAATACCGTTTGTATTGATGACTGTTTTTATTTTTTAAAATTTAAATTAGAAATAAAATATGTTTCACTAAAATCTAAATTTGAATGTGTTGAGTGTCCACACATGTAGTAAAAGAGTGCAAATCTTGATTTCTTTCCCAACTGAATGTTAATTTCACATATTTAACCTAGTGATAATATATTAAGGTATTAGACTAACAAAATATGACTGTTAGTGTTTACTTTTTGGCCAATGTTCTGTTGCTCCATCATCCCACAAATTAATTTGGCGCATTTTACATGTTACATTAACAAAAAATAATGATTGCACATATTTTTTGTCGTGAAGCTTAATGATCCACATATTGTATGGGCCCTTAGCCTTAGCCATGCATTAATTTGACAATAAGCTCATGTGCAAACGTGACTCATTAATTCATCTCATTCAAACTCACATTGACTCTCAAATTAAAGTTCATCTTGTCAAGTAAATTGTAGCTCCTCTCTTCAGCTGTTAAATCTTTGTAGTCTGAGATAAGACAAAAGTCATTGGGGCAAAGACAAAGTAAAGGAAACCTTGAAAAGGAGGCTTACATTCTGATGTCGGTAATTATTCCTTTACACAAGTACACGTAACCAACATTTGGTTTTCAAGTTATCAAGAAGACTGTGGAGAAAGACGTAAATTTCTTAATTTCATACAGTATTACCTTCCATTTCCTAATTGTTTATTGGAATCTTTCAGGATGAAGAGCTTGCTAGACAACTCGTTGAACTGGGCTACAGAGGGAGTGGAGAAGTCTTAAAGAGAGAGGAATTTGAAGCCAGAAAACAAGCAGCAGAAGCCAGTAGACTGTCAAAAAGAAGCCAACAAAAGTAAGTACAACGTAGTAGGTTTGCTCTGTACTGTAAGTGTTCTTTTGAAATTTGATTGTATGGTTTAGAAAGGATGTAAAATAAAACTTTAAGGGAATTTCTGTCATGTTGTACAAAGTTTTCAGGAAATGTTTCTTGTTGTTCTTAGGACCAATTCTTTGCAAAAGTGCTTGTCATAATCTACCCTTTTTCCCTCTTATGAATGCCATAATATAATGAATGTCATAGTATTTTCCTCCAAATATAACCCCTCTTTAGGAATGATAATTTGTTGGTAAAAATTGTTTAAATATCAAGAAAACAAAACAAGTATTTAAAAAAAATGTATTTCAAAGTGAAATACATTGTTGAAGTCATGCATATTGTTTTGAAAATAATTTCTCATGAATGAACAGGACACTAGCCAGCTCAGGAAAGGATCTAAAGAACCCATTCCTTAAGGCCCTTGCCCAACGTGAGGAGGCGAACAGGAGCGGTAAGATGACCTCCATCATCTTCATCCGAGACAAAAATTCTCGAGGACAGGAGATCTCTGGGTATATTGACTATGCTCACCGCCTCAAGACGGAAGACTTTGAGCCGTACTTCAGCGGAAGGAAGAGGCTTCTCCCGAGGCCATCAGATTTAAGGTGAGTATCCTCTTAATCAGGGTGACTTCTTTTAGAATTTTCAGAAGATTAAATCTCTATGACAATAATTAAATAAACACCTACAATCTGTACAATATGTATTACTATAAGTTATTAGATTATTATCATTATTTATTTGTTGGTGGATAAAAATTGATCACCAGCATAATGGAAGGATCGTTGAACAAGAAAATAAACCGAATCACAAAAGGTTTACAAATGTAATTACTTATAGATTACATGAATAAAATGAATTTGTAAAATAACATGTGTAACTAACATATTAGTGAATGCTGTATTCTCATTGCCATGGGCTAGATCATCTTATCTTTTAGTTCAACTAAAAAAAATAGACAATTACTGCAATAAGCCAGTTCGTAATTAATACATGGTACAAATTACACTGAAATTACCCCAATTTGTATTCGCATACTCATTTCTTTTTGTGCACGCGCTCCATGTTTGACATGTAAGGTCATACTGATGCGTGCATCGTCGTGCGTACAAAATGACTACGAATAGGGGTCAATTGTACTCGTTACAAATGACCTTTATATGTACCTGCACAAATTGTAATTACAAACTGGCTTGTTCAGTAATCAGTATCCTTGCCAGCCTTTGATTTATGAGGCATTCTTATTATTGACTATTTGTGACAGTTTCTACAATTGGGAGACGCAGACTTCCACTTCTAACCCCACTCCAAACTACCAGGTCATCGCTGAGAATGCAACCGGACTCCTCTTCAAGAATAAGCGTGATCGTAAGATCCTGAATGTGGACCCTAAAGCGCCCTCTCCAGGCGACAACTCAACAAGGACTCCCATCGAGTGTCCCCAGTACATCCAGGTTGTCATCTACGATCACATCACGAGGAGAAAGACATAGGAACTGGGAAATTTTTTGAATTTGGAAGGACCTTTAAAAAAAATATCCCTTGTTGGATTTCCAGATAGAAAGGAACCCCTTCACCTGGTTAAGCAAGCTAGATTAATGTATTTTACCAACAGCCAATCCTCTCCCTTTCAGTTATCCTACTATACAGTTAACAATCTGAACACCTTATAATAATAATAATATGCAGTTCTTGTATAGCGTTTATCACCAGTCATTATGTCTCTACGCGCTTTAATGAAAAGAAAATGAAAAGAAAGAAATTAAAAATTGCTAGTAGAATTGTGCTATTGTGTCAATGAGTTACTAAATGCATTCCTTCTGAAATTGTGTCAGAGCTTTTATCAACAGCGTACATGTACGTCTGCAAATAAGGCTATGTATTGCAATACAAGCTGCTTAAATTTTAACAATCTTCTATATTTAAAGACAGGAAGTGCTGTCTAAGCTCGAAGAGTACATGTGGAGCTGTTAAAGATAAAGTTGAGTTCTGGTCATGCGATTACGTTATGAAAGAAACTGTCTTAAAGCAATTTGGGAAAGGTTGATCATGTCTAAATAAGGATTGGTTTATATTGTGAGGTTTTTGGATCATCAAAATGATAAGAAATCAACCCAAACTCGCTCAAAAGCACATGCACCGCACAAAGAAATGGGTATATGGGACTGCACACAGATGTGGCATGAATGTTCGGCCCAAACACTTCAGCTTTTTTCGTCATATTTTGAATATAAGGGCATTTGAAGAGAAATCCTTTTCAGGGGACATTTCTACTACATGTTCTTCCAAACTGACATCAAAGGAATAAGAAAGCTTACAAATTATTTTTCACCTTTCCCAGAACTCAAACTCCCTTTAAAATTGTTATTTTTCACACCTTTGTTTGATTTGTAATTTTACATCTTAAGAATGTACTTTTTAAATCATATATATTTTTCTTCTTTTTAGTACAAGTCAAACTATTTAACCCGACAAATCTAAAATGTAAATCTTTAATAATAGTAATAATAGGTAATTAGGCATGTCTTTTTGTAGGGGGGAGGGGGACTTTGATTTGATGTAAATGTTAATGTAAACGTTCCTGCAATTAACTATCACAAGCAAGGGCATAATGTAAGAAGTATTTGTATTCTGTGAAATGTAAATATTGTATATTTGATATTTTATTGCTTTAAAAATATTAAATGCTTTATGAGTATATAGCAAGCATATAAAGATATCTGTAAATATGCTTTATCTTTCATACAAGTAAACAAAGGTAATGTTGCCTTGTTATTGTCAGTTTTTCACGACATGTTATATTGTATTAACTCTTTCAGTGCCGATGGCGCTTATATGTGACAGATAGACTTGTCATTTTCATTTACCAATTTGCTCGACCACAGGAAAGGTATATGGTGGTCGATGTATATTCAATTTTTAAGCGTAAATCAGGCATTCTAAATGTATGATTATAATTATATGCTACCATAGCAATTTTCAAAGAAATTTGCAGATTTTTACAAAGAGATATTACCTTATTTCAACATTAAACAATAGTAAACAAATGAGAAACCAAAAAATAATGGACAAAAAGAAACTCAAATGTAATTTTCAATCATTCTTAAGCATAAAGTTGGTTAAGTAATAGTGTGTGATATCATAAGAAATGGTAATAAATTTCCTACAAGTTATAGTTTGTACACAATACTTTGTGAAATAATAGATAGTTAATGAAGTGGAGACATCTGAAAAGTAAGCATTGATCACATTTTGGTAAAATTTTGAAGAGAGCTAAAACCCTTGGCACAGTAAGAGTTAAGCCCACCGCACACTATTTGAAATACATGTAATACCCCGATAAAAGGAGCTTGGTCTGATAATTTCTATCCAGGACTATATTAGAGATACAACATAAGGAGTAAGATAAAGAGGAGACATCACTTAATACTAAAAAGAGAATGGGAGTATGAGAAATAGAGAGAAATAGAGAGGACAGAGGGAGAGAAAGAGAGAGAGAGATAGGGAGGGAGAAAGAGAGAGAGAGAGAGATAGATATATATATATATAGGAAGGGAGAAAGAGAGAGAGGGAGAGAGAGAAAGATGGAAATCGTGACTGACATGAAAGGAAATAGAAAGACTGCGAGAGAGAGAGAGAGAGACCATTGTTCGAGCAAAGCCAAGTCAATGTTTTACGAATACAAACGATTGAATAGCGCCATCTTTCACTTGAGAGCTGTACATAGTGTAAGTTTTCATGTGGTTCGTTTACATGTTTTAGAACAGTTGGATATTATGGTGAGCGTTCCTCTTATCCAACAATCAATGCGTTTTAGTGCTCTGTTTACAAACGACAATAGGTCTGTGTCAGATCTATGCACTGTTTTTGCAATGTCTGGCGATAAATACTGTTCTGTCTAAATATAGATAGGTTGATTTAGAATTTACACAAACATAATTACTCAAATTCAACGCCTTGGTATATATTCAAATCTTGAAAATATGTTTTATTAATCAGATTTCATCTTATTTCACTTGACTAATATATTCAGAATAAATTCCACGTGACAATTCAACGAGTATAATAAAGTCATATGCAAAAACTATATATATTCAAGTGTAATTGATCCATACATTCTGTCACAAATATTCTTGTGATAAATCAAAGCATTAAACATGTAAATATCACTGTAAAGGATTTACCAAAACAAAAAAAAAAGTCAACTCTTTTCAGTAAGATAACCCATTACCCTCTTTTGGTATAGCAGTACTGCAAATACCCCAAAAGTCCCAAAAATAATGAGCTCACTCAAATAGTCAAACTTTTCCTCCTGGGAAATATTAGAAAATCGTAATTTTTAGCACGTGCAGTATTTAACAATTTAAATAAATGTCCGCGACTGTTCTCAAAATCTCCTTACAATATGTCTTCCTGTGCTCGTGTTGTCTCATCTAGACGTTGCACGAAGACTCGATAATGTCCATGTGTTCAAGGGTTGTGTTGCCTGTTCCCTAAAGCTTGCTCGAAGTATAACGTACGTTGGATTCGGTTGTAGAAGTCGCTTGTCCAGCAGACGAAGGATCTCGTCTCAGATGTAAAGACGATCTGTCCAAGAAGATCTCGGAATTCCCGGAACCCAGCTGCCTGACTATGGTGTCATAGCCATGATGTGGAGCTGTGAGAAGTTTTGTCCTGGCCTGTTTTGCCCGGATTTCAGGATAGATGCCAACCAAAAGAAATTACTTGCTGCACATCTCATCTCCTCACACACTCACTCAGCACGCAGGTCCTGCCTTGACCAGTGCCAAAGTTGCTCTCCCAGTGGCAAGCTCATACAACATACAATTCCTCATGCACAGCTCATTGCACAAGGTACCACTGCTCAGCACACATCATTCACATAACTCTCCTATTCAACCAGAGCACTCTAGCCTGTGAGCCTATTGTTCCCTTGGGTTGAAAGTGATGCTATTCCCTAGTAATTGCTCAATTGAAATTCCTGGTTACTTTGTGACATTTTCCCCCTCCTTAAAGAAATTAATTATATCTTTAATTTCATTAAATATATAATTTAGCTAACTAAAAGAGTCGTTTTGAAAACTCGAGGGAAAACAAAACAGAAAAATTAAGTGGGAAAAAAACCCAAACTTGCTAATCATTTCTGTCTCTACGTCTACATTTAACCCCATTAAGGATCTGGGATTCTGCTCAGATAGTCAGCTCCTATGTTCTCACTACTCTTTATGGCAGTGAACGAGGTTGAAGAGCCAACGCCCATCTCAAGATCCTCCTCCCATTTGCTACTTTGCAGGTTGACTCCAGTCGGACTTTGAGGTCCAAGACGTACTGATAAGTAGTCTTCGTCTCTAGTTCGACTGCATTGCCTGTCCAAAGCTCTTGGAGAATGGCTAGGGGGTCCACGAACAGAACGGCCATGCAACAGCTCGAAAGGTGAGAATCCAGTGCTCTCTTGAATCGATTCCCTGTAAGCGAACAGTAAAGGATTAAGATAATGGTCCCAGTCCTTGGGTCTCTCCTTGCACATTTTCCTTAGCATCGATTTCAGAGTCCCGTTGAATCTCTCTACTAATCCATTACACACCGGGTGATATGGAGTAGTGGTCATCTGGCGGAACGAAAGGAGTCTACTAACTTCCTTCATCAAGTTCGAAGTGAACTGACTGCCCTTGTCCGTCAGAACTTCACGTGGGATACCAACTCGCGAGTAGATGTCGACCAATGCCTCTGCTACAATCTGGGTATCTATCCTTCGAAGTGCCACTGCCTCTGGATATCTTGTAGCATAATCCATGACAGTCAATATAAATCTGTTTCCCTTGCTGGTAGCTGGTTCGATTGGTCCGACTAAGTCCATCGCAACTCTACGAAAAGGCTCGTCAATAAGAGGGGTTGAACCAAGGGGAACTTTACTGACCTTGCCCTTCGGCATAGTTCGCTGACATGGCTCACATGAACGGCAGTACCGATCAACTTCTGCATGCATTGCTGGCCAGAAGAAATGCAAGAGTATCTTTTCCAACGTTTTCTTCACACCAAGGTGTCCAGCCAAGATAGACTCGTGCGCCAGTCTCATCACCTGGTCTCTGAACTTGGCAGGCACCACTACTTGTAAGACGGTGTCGGCTCCAGGCTTGGTGTCTACGTATTCCCTGTACAGCACTCCCCTGTTGTAGAGAAAACGAGAAGAATTACCTTGCCGTCTGATCTTCTTTTCCCCAGTGTCTGCACACTTCCTTGGAGTTGATAACGACTCGTCCTCGGCTTGGGCTTTGATCAGGCTGTCGATAGTCACGTCATCATCAAATGGCTTGGGTACATGGAGGGGTGGTCTAGCCCGTGCTGCTTGTCTATTTTGTTCCCTCGTTTCCACTGCGTTCGCCTGATGATTCTGCGGTGTCCAGTCAGGGTCAGGATCGTCCGATTTCCTCACTCCCGACACTTGTCCTAGCACCAAGTCGTAGACTGGATCCTTCACACAGAGTGCTTCTACCTCGCCTGTGAAGTAGGGAGTATCAATCTGTATAATGGCAACTTGAAAAGATCGAACAGTCCTGTCAAGTAATAAACAAATCTTCTCTTCTTTACAAAGTTGGTCTTCTCGCACCAAATCTCGTCTCACCACTACCGTAGTACAGCCTGTGTCTCGTAACACTTCCACTAGAGTACCATTGACGACACCTTCGCAGACTCGTAGTCTATCCTGGCGTTCTCCACATGCCGCTGCGGACAGAAGTGGCAGGGTATCTCCATCGGCTAACTTGACACTCATCCCGTCTTCGGTGAGGTTCCTTTCTATGACAGAAGATTGGTTTGCGATTAGACTCATACCCTTCTCATTCTCTGCAGAGAATGAATGATGCAAACTAGTCGTTTCTGTGTCTGCCGATGCGCTGACAGGTCCAGCAACACTTAGGCTTGCTCCTTTCTCTGGTTTCTTCTTTTGGGGGCAGTTCCAGGAAAGATGTCCAGCCTTCTTGCACGAATAGCAGGTCTTCTCTTCCCCTCGACTCGTCTTTGGTGTAGTCTTGTCACCAAGAGACTGACTCTCCTGTCCCCGATTCTTTGAACTGTTTCCGTCAGACTGCTGGGTTCCCGTAGATGGTCTATCTCTCATTCTGCGTATCCTTGGGTCTACGTGAGCATCTCTATACTGATCTGCAAGTTTCAAAAGATTCTGCAAATTCGATGGTTGACGTTCCTTAATGAACATCAACAGCTCTTTGTTACATGTATCTAACACCTGCTCCTGTAGTATGAGACTCTTGACCCCAACAATATCATCATTAAAACAGCTAAGTTCTAGCCATCTATCAAAATAATTTTCAATTCTAGATGCAAATTGAACATAAGTTTCTCCCGATTGAATTTTTGCATGTCGGAACTTCAACCTGTAACCTTCCTCAGTTAAATCATAACCCTTCAATAAGGCGGTTTTTATTGCACTATAATCTTTAGCCTCATAAACTGTAAGCCTTGAAATAATCTGAAGCGCTTTCCCAGTTAACAAAGCAGATAAAGCTAAGGCCCAATCATCAGAATTCCATCCAACACTAGAGGCATGTCTTTCGAAACGACAAAGGTAGCTGTCAATATCATCCTTACCATCCTGAAAAGGTGGAATAGGGGGGATATTTACTTTAGGAACAGGTCGTGGAGTACTCCCACTCTCTCGCCTAAGCTCCTCTAATCTAATCTGTTGCGCAAGTAACTCTGACTCAAACCGTTTAGCTTCATTAGCAGCAGCTCTGGTTTCAGCCCTCTCATCTCGAGCTTCTTTCACACACCCGTCAACATACACCATCAGATCATTTCCACTAAGGCCAAAACATTTCCCCTGTTCTATGAATTTGTCCCGATCCATACTAACAGTTTGCAGCGCTCTTACCAACCTATGAAAATTTGGTTTGAAGTCACGGGCACAGGCCTTGGGTGAAAACTCCTCTCAGCTCCAGTAGCCCTGACATGCACCTTCTATTATGGAGAAAATACAATAAATACAAACAAGTCAATCAAATTTGCGAAACCTATATTCAAAACCAATTTCTATACATTTTAACTGTACCTATCAAAAGAGAAGGTCCCTTCGTGGTCGCCAATATGTCAGATCTATGCACTGTTTTTGCAATGTCTGGCGATAGATACTGTTCTGTCTAAATATAGATAGGTTGATTTAGAATTTACACAAACATAATTACTCAAATTCAACGCCTTGGTATATATTCAAATCTTGAAAATATGTTTTATTAATCAGATTTCATCTTATTTCACTTGACTAATATATTCAGAATAAATTCCACGTGACAATTCAACGAGTATAATAAAGTCATATGCAAAAACTATATATATTCAAGTGTAATTGATCCATACATTCTGTCACAAATATTCTTGTGATAAATCAAAGCATTAAACATGTAAATATCACTGTAAAGGATTTACCAAAACAAAAAAAAAAGTCAACTCTTTTCAGTAAGATAACCCATTACCCTCTTTTGGTATAGCAGTACTGCAAATACCCCAAAAGTCCCAAAAATAATGAGCTCACTCAAATAGTCAAACTTTTCCTCCTGGGAAATATTAGAAAATCGTAATTTTTAGCACGTGCAGTATTTAACAATTTAAATAAATGTCCGCGACTGTTCTCAAAATCTCCTTACAATATGTCTTCCTGTGCTCGTGTTGTCTCATCTAGACGTTGCACGAAGACTCGATAATGTCCATGTGTTCAAGGGTTGTGTTGCCTGTTCCCTAAAGCTTGCTCGAAGTATAACGTACGTTGGATTCGGTTGTAGAAGTCGCTTGTCCAGCAGACGAAGGATCTCGTCTCAGATGTAAAGACGATCTGTCCAAGAAGATCTCGGAATTCCCGGAACCCAGCTGCCTGACTATGGTGTCATAGCCATGATGTGGAGCTGTGAGAAGTTTTGTCCTGGCCTGTTTTGCCCGGATTTCAGGATAGATGCCAACCAAAAGAAATTACTTGCTGCACATCTCATCTCCTCACACACTCACTCAGCACGCAGGTCCTGCCTTGACCAGTGCCAAAGTTGCTCTCCCAGTGGCAAGCTCATACAACATACAATTCCTCATGCACAGCTCATTGCACAAGGTACCACTGCTCAGCACACATCATTCACATAACTCTCCTATTCAACCAGAGCACTCTAGCCTGTGAGCCTATTGTTCCCTTGGGTTGAAAGTGATGCTATTCCCTAGTAATTGCTCAATTGAAATTCCTGGTTACTTTGTGACAGTCTGCTATTATATTTTTACGTTTCATTAATTGCAATCTACTGAATTTGAAGTAAATCTTACCTAATTTGAATGTAACTTAAGCATCTTATTTTTTCTGCTTTCTTCACTTGTTCATTTTGTGATCCTAGCCCACTGATCTATTATAGTAGAGATCAGTGTCCTAGCCCGACTTGTATTTGGTTTAGTTTCGTGTACAAACATTATTTGGATAACTTTTAAAGACCATTTTTCAAATTAAGTACAGGATTTTTTTTCCAAAAAATTTTCATCCTTGGAGTTACATTACCGTTGTAAATCATTTTTTGTTGTTGATAGGGTGCAAACGAAAATGCCGACAAATTGAAAGAATAGGCTAATTATGCTCTGATTTTCGGTCAGAATGTTGAATGAGCCGACAATACATGTCCATTATAAGAGGGCAATCGTGTCAATACCGCCCCCCCCCCTCCCACCCCCACCCTCCCGACTACGGCATGACGCTATTTTGTTTAACATTCTCCATAAGCCTTCTCTATTCCTTCAACAAGAACAATAATTTATTAGAGTAATTAAAAAAATCCAAAACATCTCGATTCAAACCTGTTTGCCCTTTGTCATAGTTTTCCATTTGTACTCGGGTGATTTCGTAACAAAATCCACTTGAAACACTATTTTGTGACCTTAAAAACACGATCACTAGATTTTCCAATAAAAGCCCCTGTCCCCCTGGGCTCATTTCGCCTGAGTGATGTTCTATTCCATGGCCATTGGGAGATATGTAGACATATTTTATCTCTTACTGGGACGTGTCAGACAAACCACACTATTGTAGTACTGGGGTTCATGGTCACTAGTATACAACCTCGTCCCCGGGAAAAGTGCCCTCTTATTGTTGGCGATTTAAAGGAAATGTCCGCCGTGCGTATTAGAGGTCTATGAATCTGAAGATTAAAACGAACCAAAAAATAAACATAGATCTGGATTCTTACAGAATATTTGCCATGTCCAGTTTTAAAGCCCACAAAGTATATTTACATGATTTAGATAGTGAAATTATTATAAGATTTTTATTTGTTTGTCTGTTAGCTGTTTGAAATTTACCTAGTCTATACAAGCTGTAAAAATATAATTTTGGAGTCAAAAGGGGCCTGAGTTTTCGATCCTAGCAGAATCTTCGTCAGAGGCAAAAAGACAAACATAAAAAACAAGACAAGCATATATATAGACTACAGACACAAAACAGTATCCATGTAACAGGAACTGTAAGGGGGGGGGGGGGGGGCTGGGGCACAAAACAAAGGAAACAAAAGGAGAATGTGGGAGTCAAAAGCAAGGAGGCAAGTAGGCAAATAAAGCAAGGAGGCAAGGAGGCAAGTATTACAAAATATAATTTTGTAAGGAGGATATTATGATACCTAGAGCGAAGAAGCGCTTACTCATATCTATTTTTAGCGAACTGAGATTATTCAGAGCAACTAAGTTATGTTAATGGAAACCGATGTTATTTTATATAAAACGTCCGCCCCATCCCCCATTGCCACTCAATCTCGTTTGTTTCAGTATCATATAAGACCCGGATCCACCGCTTCTTTTTGTCTTTCATCCTATATAATTCTAAGAAATATAGTTTATTCATCTTATTCTCCTCATCTCTCTGAAAAATACAATATACACATCATTTGAACTCTGCATTCCCACTTTAAAACTATCCAGGCTGTTTGGCTTTGGGGAACAAACAATACATTAAATTAGATATTAATCTTCTTGACAGATGCCACCAGCAAAAGGAATGGAGGAAGGTATTCATTGTCATCTTTAGAATGTGTCATTTCAGCGA
Organism: Heliocidaris erythrogramma; assembly: GCA_025617745.1. NCBI lineage: Eukaryota > Metazoa > Echinodermata > Echinoidea > Camarodonta > Echinometridae > Heliocidaris > Heliocidaris erythrogramma. The sequence continues at coordinate 13,038,081 of CM046872.1, read as the reverse complement.
GCGAAGCATCATCTTTATAACCCGGCCTGAACTTAAAGTGAACTACAATCTTATAAAGACGGAATGAAATCGGGAGATGAACTATCATTTAATGACTTTGATACAAAATATATCGAAGCAGGTGCATCATATACGCACGTCTAAATCGACATAAAATTGGTAACTTCGCGGCACAGTAACGTCCTGTAGGTTGTTGCAAAAGGGGAAGGACATGGTTGAAGGAGGCGAGGGCCCTAGAAAGCACATGGCATGTGGTGAGGTCGCCTGACAATACATATATACATAATATAATATATATACAACAATGTTAACATACACAAAAAAGCTCTATAAAAAAAGAAAAGAAGAAAAAAGAAAAAAGAAATCTGGAATAATGTGCTACTGACGCTATTGTACGAAGTGTTTTGCTTTTGTTTACAGTAAGAGTAAATGTATGGAGTGAAGGGCATGATCTAATAGAGTCATTTAAGTTGTTCCAGAGTTTGGGACTAGAAAAACGAATATTTTGTTGTAACGCAATTGTTCTATGTCTAGAAATATGAATGTCTCTCACAGATCTTGTTGGATAATTATGAAAATTACAATTAAAATCAAACAGATTACAAAACTGTTCAGAGAGATATTTGTACATGCACTTATACATACAATCGTACTGTTGTTAACTGACCATTATCTTCAAATTTTAAGAGTCTCAAGCCATGAAATAAGGGGTTGCTTTGAGTTCGAGATGATATATCACAGACAATTCTTATTATCTTCCTTTGTAATGTAATATAGCGTACTTATAGGTATTGCACCACACAAGAGTGCAATACGATAAATATGGGAGAACTAAACAGCAATACAAACTTCGAAGAACATTCTGAGGAAACAGAAACTGAAGTATATGCATAAAACCTCCAACTTTTGGCAATTTTATTTTCTACTTTCCCAGTTGCTTCGAGACAGATTCTTACACAATGTAATCACATCATGACGATCGATGATTGATGATCGATGAACAGGCATTCGTCCTATATCATCGTGGGATTAAAGTAAAGTAAAGTAAAGTAAGTAAAGTATGACCAGAACTCACTCATGAGTCATTTTAGTCCCAAATATCGCAATCATGCTGGTAATTATGTTTGGAAGGCCAGGAAAAACAAAATGATATTTCTTTTAAGGAATAGATTTCGTGTGATACCATTTGAAATTCAGCATCAAGCAATGTATACTCTCCCCTGATATTTTAGTCAATAAGAATTTATGTCAAACCCTTCTTTACTATGAAAACTTAATATACTATAGGAAATTTGAAGAAAAAAAATGAAAATTGTAGTAGCGTAAAAGTGAAACAGAAACTAGACTAGACGACATGGTCCTTTACAAGTTGACTTTAAAATGGTATTATTTGACTGTCATCATCTTTTACCCCGTACCGCATTCGTCATTTGGGATGAAAACAATTCGCAAAACGTGATGTAAGTAAACGTTCTCAAAATCCTTTAATGTAGGAGGATTAACTAGTTACACGGAGATATTTTACTTGGAAACCGATGCGTAGTCAGGGTATCTGCTAAGAATTTAGGAGAATGATATCTGGGACAAGGGTTTTAACCCGCTGAGCTATATGCCACATCATTGTCTTGTCCCTTGGTTGTCGGTAGGCTTTTAAAGTTTCCTCTTTTTCATCAAAGTCATCGTTAGGTTTAGTATCTCGTGGCCCTTTAGGCTGTAATCTCTGCTCTGAAAACAAAGAAATTACAATCTTCACAATTTTTAACGGCTTCAGATGACTAACATACTGTTTTCTGTGTTTTTTTTTTTTTTTTTTTGTGTAATTGTTTTAACCAAGTAGTAGATTAAGGACATCAATGGTAGTTTTGGTGTGAAAACGGGACATTTGACGACAACTTTCTTTTTGTCACGGAAAATCAGGGTACCATATGACTACTTTTTATCTTTAAATATTGGTATAAAGTTATAAAAAGTTAAGTAAAAGTTGAACATGGTCATTCCCACAAAACATGATTCTGCTGGGTAAATCTTGCTCAATTACCAACGAAAATACTGCTATCTGAAATGAAATACTGCTTATCCAATATTGAACTTTCTTGCAACGATCAGAAAAGAATCAGAGAGTATTAAATGAACTCAGCACCGAGCTCGTGTCAATCTCCGGGGAATTGTCGGGGTTGGTTCCCCAAGGGATAGCTCTGTCTTCAAACCACACGACTGACGTTCAACGAAGAAGAAAATTCGGGAGAACTTCATCGTCCCGCGTCAATCATCTCGTACTTTTCGTTACCAAGGCAACTGACTTGGCGGCGCGGTTTACTGACTACGCGGCAGTAAGAAAGTACGGAAGCGTTAAAGTGCCATTCGACTTGACGACTTGTCGAGATATTTTATCTCGACAAGTCGACTTAATATCCATATTTTGTCGACTTGTAAAGATATTTATCGAACCATGTCGACTTAATAACTTTCATAAGTCGACATGGCGATATAAATTATCTTGCCAAGTCAACTTCCCAAAAATTATAAGTCGACATGGCGACATAAATTATCTTACCAAGTCGACTTAACAAAAATACATGTCGTCATGGCGAGATATATTATCTTGCCAAGTCGACTTCCCAAATATAATAAGTCAACATGGCGACATGAATTATCTTACCAAGTCGACTTAACAAAAAAATTATGTCGTCATGGCGAGATATATTATCTTGCCAAGTCGACTTCCCAAAAATTATAAGTCGACATGGCGACATAAATTATCTTACCAAGTCGACTTAACAAAAATACATGTCGTCATGGCGAGATATATTATCTTGCCAAGTCGACTTCCCAAAAATTATAAGTCAACATGGCAACATAAATTATCTTAGCAAGTCGACTTAACAAAAAAATTATGTCGTCATGGCGAGATATATTATCTTGCCAAGTCGACTTCCCAAAAATTGTAAGTCAACATGGCGACATAAATTATCTTACCAAGTCGACTTAACAAAAATACATGTCGTCATGGCGAGATATATTATCTTGCCAAGTCGACTTCCCAAAAATTATAAGTCAACATGGCAACATAAATTATCTTAGCAAGTCGACTTAACAAAAAAATTATGTCGTCATGGCGAGATATATTATCTTGCCAAGTCGACTTCCCAAAAATTGTAAGTCAACATGGCGACATAAATTATCTTACCAAGTCGACTTAACAAAAATACATGTCGTCATGGCGAGATATATTATCTTGCCAAGTCGACTTCCCAAAAATTATAAGTCAACATGGCAACATAAATTATCTTAGCAAGTCGACTTAACAAAAAAATTATGTCGTCATGGCGAGATATATTATCTTGCCAAGTCGACTTCCCAAAAATTGTAAGTCAACATGGCGACATAAATTATCTTAATTTGTAAACAAATCTTTCGGCATATTACTCCCAGTTTTAAAGATCGTATGCTCGATCTGTAATGAAAAACACAAGTCAGAAAAAATTGGAACCAGCGGGATTCGAACCTGTCATCTACTGCTTGCCGGGTAGCGACTTAACCACCAGGCTATTCTGGTTCACGGCCAAGTCACGGCCAAGTCACGACGAACTAGAATCAAATACCCAAGATCCTCTTCTTTTTGACTCATTAATATTCAAACGGTCCGCCGTAGACAATGGTTAGTAAACGAAGGAGCTTGACTGGGGAGGAATTTTTAATTTGTAAACAAATCTTTCGGCATATTACTCCCAGTTTTAAAGATCGTATGCTCGATCTGTAATGAAAAACACAAGTCAGAAAAAATTGGAACCAGCGGGATTCGAACCTGTCATCTACTGCTTGCCGGGCAGCGACTTAACCACCAGGCTATTCTGGTTCACGGCCAAGTCACGACGAACTAGAATCAAATACCCAAGATCCTCTTCTTTCTGACTCATTAATATTCAAACGGTCCGCCGTAGACAATGGTTAGTAAACGAAGGAGCTTGACTGGGGAGGAATTTTTAATTTGTAAACAAATCTTTCGGCATATTTACTAACCATTGTCTACGGCGGACCGTTTGAATATTAATGAGTCAGAAAGAAGAGGATCTTGGGTATTTGATTCTAGTTCGTCGTGACTTGGCCGTGAACCAGAATAGCCTGGTGGTTAAGTCGCTGCCCGGCAAGCAGTAGATGACAGGTTCGAATCCCGCTGGTTCCAATTTTTTCTGACTTGTGTTTTTCATTACAGATCGAGCATACGATCTTTAAAACTGGGAGTAATATGCCGAAAGATTTGTTTACACATTAAGATAATTTATGTCGCCATGTTGACTTACAATTTTTGGGAAGTCGACTTGGCAAGATAATATATCTCGCCATGACGATATATTTTTTTTGTTAAGTCGACTTGCTAAGATAATTTATGTTGCCATGTTGACTTATAATTTTTGGGAAGTCGACTTGGCAAGATAATATATCTCGCCATGACGACATGTATTTTTGTTAAGTCGACTTGGTAAGATAATTTATGTCGCCATGTTGACTTACAATTTTTGGGAAGTCGACTTGGCAAGATAATATATCTCGCCATGACGACATAATTTTTTTGTTAAGTCGACTTGCTAAGATAATTTATGTTGCCATGTTGACTTATAATTTTTGGGAAGTCGACTTGGCAAGATAATATATCTCGCCATGACGACATGTATTTTTGTTAAGTCGACTTGGTAAGATAATTTATGTCGCCATGTTGACTTACAATTTTTGGGAAGTCGACTTGGCAAGATAATATATCTCGCCATGACGACATAATTTTTTTGTTAAGTCGACTTGCTAAGATAATTTATGTTGCCATGTTGACTTATAATTTTTGGGAAGTCGACTTGGCAAGATAATATATCTCGCCATTACGACATGTATATTTGTTAAGTCGACTTGGTAAGATAATTTATGTCGCCATGTCGACTTATAATTTTTGGGAAGTCGACTTGGCAAGATAACATATCTCGCCATGACGACATAATTTTTTTGTTAAGTCGACTTGGTAAGATAATTCATGTCGCCATGTTGACTTATTATATTTGGGAAGTCGACTTGGCAAGATAATTTATGTCGCCATGTCGACTTATAATTTTTGTTAAGTCGACTTGGTAAGATAATTTATGTCGCCATGTCGACTTATAATTTTTGGGAAGTTGACTTGGCAAGATAATTTATATCGCCATGTCGACTTATGAAAGTTATTAAGTCGACATGGTTAGAGAAATATCTTTACAAGTCGACAAAATATGGATATTAAGTCGACTTGTCGAGATAAAATATCTCGACAAGTCGTCAAGTCGAATGGCACTTTAACGCTTCCGTAAGAAAGAGAGTATTACGACGATGATAGTTATGGATTATTATTATGATGCAATAGATCGAAAACAAAATGTTAATGGAAAACAATTATCTTGTTTTTCATTTGCAGAGATCTACTATCTTCTTTTCCTTTACTAGAATTTGGAATAAAATATATTCAATATTATTGTCAACAGATCAAATAGGGAGTTTAATTTGTTTATTTCTGGAAAATTTTGTGAGATAATAAACTTGAATTAGAGTGCCAAGCAGAGCATTGTACGTGATTTCATATATTAGTTGCATTTATCGTTGCATTTATCATGTTAATGACAGAGTATTTTTGTGCGTTCCGATGGGCATTGTGTCACAAAATATTTTACTTTTCATGATCATCAGCTGGTTTCTCATTCATGTTATAGCATCAATTTGCTTTAGCCAGGTGTAGACAGCAACCATATATCGAGATTTCCGATGCACAGTCAGCGGAAACACATGAAGAAATGTAAGCAATAAAGGCCTTAAATCCAATTGTGAAGAACAACAAGAGCAATGGTATAGCTAGTCGATCGATTCAGTATAACAAACGTTTTGATTGGTTAGTGCAAACGACCCAGAGGCGTAGTTACGGGCGTACACGCCCCCAATCGAAAAGCGAAAAAAAAATATCAAAAGAAAAAGGAGAGAGAGAGAGAGAGAGAGAAAGGGGGAGAGAGAGGGGGAAATACTATGTCCCCCTCACTCCTCTCGCCTTGTTTTCTTACAAGTAATCAAGTAAGACCGCCCCCACCATGACACCAGTGCCCCCTTCATTGCTGGACCCATCCGGCTACGCCATTGATAACGACCAAAAGTGTAACATGTAGAGTACATTCGTCTTTTCTCTAATTTAAATGTGTGCTCGTATAGTATACACGTAAAACATCACGCAAAATATAGACAGTATGGATGTATAACCATTTGCAACTAATTTTATCACATACCGTGACGCCAATATGCGGCATCTCAGCTCTGACTACAGGGGAGGATGTAAGATAAATAGCTCCCCTATTATGTCATCGAACATTCGTAATTGCGTTGTTATAGAATAGTCTGTGCTATACAGCCCATCTCAAAGATGACTAACAAATCAGGTAGCGTACTTTGAAATTAGCAGCTAAAATGTTATAGCCATAATTATGGCAAGATTAAACACTTACAATAAGCATATTTTCAGGAACATTCATTTCAATTTGGATGCAAAATACAATAGTTACTGAGTAACAAGTTTTAAAAGGGTCATTACCTATTAAAGCATAATAACATAGTGACAACTTTACAAGGCAAGTACTGGATTGTGTTGTATTGAGTGATTTTCATCGATGTATTTATGAAACACTTTCGTGAAACGTTTTGATTTGATTAAGACAAACTCAGACTAATTTAGTAAGCCTAAATTTTCTGAAATATTTAATTTTTATTTTTCAAGAACTGCATCTAATATCAAGATGTATATATCGGATATATCTTTTCTGTTGCTATAAGAAAAAAAAAGTTTCCTCCTCAGAACTATGAGAATGTTACGAATATTAAGCGTCATGAAGAGTGTAATAGCTCGCATGGATCTAACGCACAGGGGGTGATTACAAAGGAAGCGACTCGCGAGAACATCTGCTCTCCGGTGCCGGTCCAACATTGGTGTCGTGCGGGCTGTTCGGAGGAACCGACATGTCCTCCTGTTACCATCGGGATGAGATGTTGCATGTCTTGGAGTATGGCCGTGATGGTGCAAGGAGTACACCCAACTCACACCACCTCATGTTTCATGTTCATGGTTCATAGACAAAAGCATGACATGATATGTTTGGAATATCTGGAACAAAACTCGGCAACACTTCTTCATATTCGTAACAGAAACGCGGGGAAGGGGAGGGAGACTGCGCCAAAATACATGGAGACCTGGACATGATGGAAGAGAGAAAAAAGTACGGGGCAGGAGAGAGAGAAAAAGAGAGAGGGGAGATAGAGAATGGAGCAGAGAGAGGAAGAGGGTCTGGGAAAAGATATAGATATAAAGAGCAAGGGTGAGAGATAGAGAGAGGGGAGGGGGCAGTTCACAGATACTTTAGATCATTAAGCTAATGTATAAACTCCAAAGTACAAAAGATGACTGTACTCATTTGGAGATATAATGAATAAATTGAAATGTTAAATGAAGTTATCTTCTGATAGAGTTTCGATTGGGAGCCATCGATGGGTTTCTATAAACAAGAATAGATGAATGTGACGTCACACATGCGTCATTTATGCAGATTATTGACGTCTTAGTACTGCAATCAGTGATGTTGGTATTGGGACTCTTCAGCTATTAATTAGGTTAATGGTCATGATCGTGATGATACAGTTGCGTCTTTGAGATGTTTCATATGAAAATATAACTAACTAGCTCAGTATAAAACATGCAATTGAGAGTATTGTAAATTGAGGCTGTAAAGATATTGTAATTTTGAATGTTTTGATTTTTTTTCTTCAAAATTTATGTTATATCCCTACGCAAGAAGAGAATTATAGTGATGTGGCTTTAATAAGTGGATGCGGTAGAAATATAATAAAGATGTTTTTAGATAATTCATTTGGAAGATAGCGTGATAATAAGACACGAAATAATAATATGACACATAATATTATACCATAAGACATGAAACACATATTATACCATTCATTTCTTTGATATATCATAATGCTTAAAGAACAGACTTTTCTTTATATCGATGAGACCAATTTGTCCCATACTCTCTCAATCATTAAAGAATGATTGTTCTACTTTTTGCCTTCTGTGCATTAAAACAGATCAATGAAGACATGCAGAGGTGTCGTGGTCTAGTGGAAATCATGGTTCGCGGCTCTAGTCCCGTCGCGGCACTAATGTTCTTTGGCAAGATATTAATCTACATTTGCCACTCTCCACCCAGTTGTGTTAAATGGGTACCTGGCAAGAATTTATTCCTTACATGCTTTCAGGGCCTTAGGGCAGCTGGGCTAAAGCCAGGGTAATAGTAATACTTTGTAGGCGCCTTGAGCATTCTCTGAGATGGATACGTGCACATAATGTAGCTAATATTATTATTGCTATTATGTTATTAGTTACAATATATATATTCCGCTGGTTGACAAACAAGAAGGGGTTTGGGGCAGTTTTTTATTTATTTTTATAATAGACCTGTTCACTAATGTAATTCAACTTAGGCAATTTCTAACAGCATTTAGTTTTCGACAGAACCACCCGGTGTATGCCGTTACTGGTTAATTTTATTTATTGCTAACACTTCGGATTGATAATTTGTGATAGCCGCCCCCCCACTTTATTAATTGGTACCTCAAATTCTACAATCCCAGATTTGCGATAGATAAATAAATAAACTCTGACAGCAGTGGTCATTATTACACATATACCAGGGATATAAGTCAGGCTTTGTCAACCGATCGAGGCTGATCATTGCCCTACAGATATGTCAACGAATATTTCTATTTACTCCTTGTAAACTAACTGAATAACACCTTGGCCAAATTGCTTCAATGCTTGTCGAGAAAAATGTGCGAATAATTCAATCACAGCCGAATATGTGGGTCACGGTGTTTTTCTCCAGTGGGCCACATATTATTTTTGTGAGCATGATGTTTTATTTGATGAGGAATCACAGCAATATAGAGCCAGCTTTCAACGACTTGACTTCTGGCGACCTCGCCTACTCATATTTGCGTCGAGGGAGAAAAAATGGCTGGTCTAGATTGCGTAGTGCAGGAAATAGATGTATTAGTTTGAAGTGTGAGGTATTGTGATGACATTGTGAAGCGATGTCAACATTTCAGGCTGTGTTCTTACGCTGGAATTGTCCGTGTTTCAAATCATGTTCAAATGAATCGCATTCGCGGTCAAAACGGCAGTCGGGACCAAGAGTGCTTTTCCACTATGGCCTAAACTAGTGGTTCACCGCTATTGTTTGGAATGGTCGATGGGGGCGCTTACCCTGCATTGAAGCTTAGGACGGAACAGTTTCTCGTGAGGTAATTCCTTTCTCGTTTGGACACTAACCAACCCCTATTTAGTTGTACGAAACATGTTCCTGCCACAAGTGCTTCGCTGCCAATTCCCTACACCTATACTGAATGTCAACGTTGGACTAAACATTATGCCTGATTCTAACCCCAGACCTAACCTATCCTAAAGCCAAATTGCAACCCATCCATAATTAAACTAATCATGAAATAAAGCTCGGATCAATTGTTGCTGGTGCAAATGTCGGATCACCCCCTATCAACTGAACGTTCATGTATTCAAATATGTATTCAATTACGAGTTCCATCATGATTCAATTATGTATTCAATTATGTATTCAAATATGTATTCAATTACGTACTCAGTTATGTATTCGATTATGCATTCAACAAGTATAACTCTCTCTATGTACTATGTATGAAATCTGTACCATGCCTGAAAATGTAGGTCAAAATATGATGTAGACACCAATCAATCAAATCAAATCAAAATCATTTTGCGGTGTGGATGCAACAATGGTGAAGGATATCCTACTTTCATGAATTCAAATTTTTCGTCAGGATAAGATCTAGAACCTAATTCTTATCTCTCCGTTTATGATATTCATTTTTGAGAGGCGTCTAGCAATCCCATGACCCAAATTGTTGAATGTGTGGCCTCATTGTAAGGCAATAAAACATTATCGTTCCAGTTCTTGATTTGATTTGACATGCTACTTGATCAAGAGGTCGATGTAAGGTCACGTGATAAATCATAGTGGAACGTTAGCAACACCTCGAAGAAAACTAATTGTTCAAAATGTACCTGTGTCTGAACCTTAGCGTGAGCTTCGTGCAGAAGCGGTATTTTATTGCACAGTAACGAAAGAAGCATGATTTATGCTGCAATTCTTCATATCTATCATCATGCATAGTAGGACTACGGTAAAAGGGATTTACGAATTTAGAAAGAGCAACACTAAATCCAAAGTTCAGGATTCCTGATAATAAATCTTAATGTCAAGAACTTCTTTATAAAAAAAGGAAGAAAACCCACCTACGCAAACACATACACACGCATCGTCACGATATATTTTGTAGAACAGTTAGGCAAACCAGGGAAATGAAACTTGGCAAACCATGGACCCATGGACAAACTGACTGAAGTACGAGCTGTTCTTCAGAAACTTTAATTAGGCCTTCAAAATTAAGTTTAGTCGATACCATGAACGACGCTGATAATGCTGATCCACCTTGAAGGGGGGGGGGGCATTGATCTTAGTTAGACGCAGTACAGTTTCACATTATTTAGGGGCAAGTGCCCCTGCCCCTTTCCGATTAACACTCTTGCGTGCAATGTTTCACCGATTTAAAAAAATAAAAGCAGGTTTAGTATATATGTTTCCATTGCTTATTTTAGTTAGTAACGTGTCAGAATACCAGGTCATACATACTGCCCTATAACACATACATGTACTCCGGGTGGAATTGCTCCGCCATCAAAGTTTTACACCAACCTAATCCCAAGTTTCAACTGTGCACCGAACACTGTATCCCTCATCCTAAACATAAAAATCCAAGTGCATTCCTAACCCTCGATTCCTTTAAGTGGCGTACCGTGGGTCCACCCGTTAAGGGGCACTGGCACCATTGCGGGAGGGGGGGGGGTACTGGTCTTACTTGATAGGTGAAATAAGAATTAACAAGACCACCGATTAAACATGTTAGGGGAGGGTGGGGTTGGATGTTCTACCATCTTCTTTTTAAGCTCCCTTTCCCTTTTTCTTTCCACCCCCTTCTCTATCTCTCTCTCTCTCTCTCTCTCTATCTCTCTCTCTTCTTTTTTCTCTTTATTTTTCCACTTGGTGAGGGGTACGTGACCCCAATATCCCCAACACGTAGCTCCGCCACTGCCCTTATGTTTTACGGAATGAAGTCCGGAATAATATTGTCGCCGGAGCAAATGTCGGGTCACCCTAAAAACAGGGGCGTTGTTAGAGGGAGGGCTGCAGGGTTACAGTGTGAATGGGGTGGACTGCAGATTATCTTTACCGTGTGAATGTGGATGATGCTAGGACACATGTCCATCTGAATGCTATCCGTCGATCAATCAGGCATATGTCCGTTACAACCTTCCCCTCTGACAACACATTGGTGACAAGTCTTCTCATATTAGCTCATTTGCAGGCGCTAAGACAGTGCTCTGTCATTAAACGTCGTTAGGATCGAATACCAGGGCACGGGAGCTATTGGAGTTATGCCGGCACTTTCAAAACATCTAACTCTATGGATGGGGAGGGGTTTCGATAGGACTGGTAATGGTCGCGGTGGTGGTGGTGGAAGGGGTGTCCATTGGGAGGACTGGTAGTGGTAGTGGTGTATATCGTGGTGGTGGTGATGGTAGAAGGGTTTAGCAGGGGTGCAGACCATTGTGCAGACCCTAAATCGTGCTTTTTAAGCTCTTATCTGCTTAACATTGCCTCGCAACAAAAACTCAAAGGATAACGTTTAGTTCTGGTAGCGAAAAGGTATTGGAGAGAAACTTCTTGAATATATATTCTCGCTTTCACTTGTATCAAAATATACATGCGCAAGATTTTTTGATCTTCTGTCCATATGACTTCTGATGAAGTTTACTGAAAGGAACTCCAAATCGAGGCTAAATATCACAGTGACTCTATTCTGTCTACGCCAAAGTTCAACGCATTCATGGCATTGGAATCTCACGGAGCGGGGAACGGCCGCAAAAATGATCTTCCTACCCAAGAGATTCAGTGGATGGTGCATCTTTTGATGAAGCGTTTAGTGGATGCTGGCAAATGTCACGGGCAAATGAATATGGGAATTGATAATCCACGGGATTAAATCAGAGATGCAATGATCCGATAGAATTAACACGGCAATCAATTATCCCCGATTAAGACGTCATTATGTCACGTCAGCATTTTCTTTGATGTATGACGTCAACGTTAAAACCTGTCACTATGAATGCTATGGTCATTTATACTGCTGTTACTTTGCCCAGATGTTAAATTAGAATTAAACATTAAAGTAGGATTGTACTGAATATACCAATAATAATTTGCATTCTTGTAATAAGTGTTAGAAATGATAATTAAACAAGAAGGAACATAAATATTCTTATCCCTTTTTCTTCTTTTCTCCATCGTCTTGTTCTTAATTCGTATACTCTTTCTTCTTCTTCTTCTTCTTCTCCTTCTTCTTCTTCTTCTTCTTCTTATTTTTCTCCTCCTTTGTAGAGAGGGCAGAAGCTTTGCTCTTTGCTTTTCATCCGTATGCAACTATGTCCAGATAGCTCTGTTTACTTCGGTCCATTTCAGAAGGGAAATTCCTTTGCATATTCTCTGACAAGCTTCAAACCCATACAATGTTTGCCATGACATGTTTATAATAATTGGAGGTGACAACGCCCTCTATGAACCATATTTGTGACAGTAGATCAGCCGAATGCCAGAGCAGAGTGGAGGACACTGGCGGATTTAGGGGGGGGGGGGGGCACGACCGACCAGTGTCCCCCTCCTTTCAAACCCAATAGGCATTTCTTACGTACACAACCAAAAAGGAAATTGCCCCCTCCCCCCCCCCCCCCCCCTCTGTATATTTTTTTTAAACCAAAAAGGTATCTGAAAAAGTGCTTACCCCTTTCATTTTTGCTTGTTGGATATTTTTCGTGCCCCCCCTCCTTTTACAAAATTCTTGATTCGCCCCTGATGGAGGATGCTAAAATGCAGCGGTTTATTACCGTGTTCACTACTGAACTGATATGGACATTATAGATATCATTACCACTCATTTATTTCGAACATTTTTAATGATAAAAACAGATTTAAAAAATGATTTTATATAGCCGACATATCACAAATGGCTTGCCTGTGTGCATGGTATGCCTTCCAAAATACCTATACTTTTTAAATAATGATAATAATAATAATATATATCATTTATATATCATTTATAAAGCGCTTATTACTACTGTTTCTAAGCGCTAAATAACTTCACTGGTTTCAGCTTCGATGCTAAATATAAAGACGAGTCACAATTCAAAGATTTCATCTTGTTTGTGCAGGATGATCATTTGCTATAGCTTAGTCCAGAGAAAGAAAAGTTACTGTTCATGCATGCAACCTATAGAACATTTCAGGACAAATTCCCGGGCGAGGATTCGAATCCTCAACCATCTAGGTTTGAAGTGACGTTAAGGCACCACTGCACCAATATGGCAACTGTGTGTGTTGGAGACAAGTCACACGCTCTCTGATTCTGTTTTCCTGCTTTCATTCTGAGCAACCTGTTTTTAAGGTTAATAGTAATAATAATATTCCGCTTTTATATACATCGGCGATGTCTCTAAGCGCTTTACAGCCGAGCAGCCAAATATGTAACGCTCTAGCTGCCCTATAAGGCCATTTACTACATTACTACATGTAGATTAATGTCTTGCCAAAGGACGTTAGTGCCGCGGCGGGACTCGAACCGCGAACCATGGGATCCACAGTCCGGTGACGTATCCACTAGACCACGATACCATTTAACAGTAGATGTCGTGGTATAGTGGTATAGTGGTTCATTCACTTGACTCTCAATTAAAGGGTCGAGAGTTCAAATCCCAGCACGGCACTAACGTCCTTTGACAAGACATTAACCCACTTTTGCCACTCTCCACCCAGGTGTAACTGGGTACCCGATATGTTAGAGCGCTACATATTTGGCTGCTCGGCTATGACCGGGGTAATCATGTTGGAGCGCCATAAGCGTCACAGCGTGACGGACCTGAGCGCTATACAAGAAGCCATCATTATCATTCTTATTATTATTATACACCTGAATCAGAGCTACCAATTAGTGTACCTGCTTCACTAAACACACTTTCTCACCACCTTCCTCTTCATCGGGGTCTGACCGCCCAGACTACTTGATGGCCTAAAGACAAGGGGCTTCCCCTCTTTTCTGTTTACTTTCCGAGCGTAAATTTCCGTCTTCCTTCTTCTTTCGTTACTCTCCCAACCATGAGTACATCCTTCCCGGGTACCTACCTGTCGCTGAGAGAGATGTACCCTCACGTACCCCCGCGTCTAGTCAACCTCCATCCTGCTAAAGGTTGGTTGAGTTCATCCTTAAATTACACCTGGAAAAGGGTTTGAGTGATAATGCGAGGAGATTTTCTTTCCACAGAACTCAACATATAGACTAAAAACAAACTAAAGAATACATATGAATGACGTACATGTATACGAAACGTATTCGTTGAACAAAAAAACCCAGCTCCGTAACCAAGATTGAAAGAAACAACAGTGGGAGAACCGGGTTGATCGTCTATCGTCAAAATCGTCAAGACCATTGATCATATAACATTTTATGGTCCTAATCATACTATCAGGAGACCCATTTCAACTGTGTTCAGGAAGAATCCAACGTAGGTATTTTTATGTCTTCAAGAACAGCAACAACAAAAACAAAAAAAGACAAACAAACAGTAAAATACAAAACAAAACAAAATGGAGTTTGAGTTCGAAGATATTTGTTACTCCTCTCTAAATATCTCACAGAACTATCATCCAAACGAAATAAAACTCTTCTTTTTCTCTCTCTTTACAAGTATCATTCTTTGCCAATTAAGGGCTGGCGAACTTCACTTTAAACAAAGAAAAAGGAAAAGAAAAATAAATGAAAGAATAAGATGAAAGTCCCCAATGCTTTATATCAGTTTGATATATCTGTATCATACTGTAACTAGTAACAAAAGTCCATCGCAGCGAGGTAAAGAGGAAGAAACGTTTGCTTTGTATATTCCCTTATCACCCAAGCACCACTGTGGTATATATCACAACGTGGTGGGTCGGTGCTACGGTCATTTTTCATTCGAATCAAAAGAATGTATACAGTTAGGAATAAGAGAGGTCGAGAGAGAAAGAGAGAGAGACAGAGGGCAGGAGAGAGAGAGGGAGAGGGTGGGACCTATGGGTGGGACAGAGAGAGAGCGAATTACCTGCATTTGCGTTGTCTCTTCAGCGCTGCCGCGGGGATAATAAAAACGCAAACAATTTCGGGTGACGCGATATGATATGAATTGATAGTGGCGTTGCGTAGGCAGAGAGGCAGATCGTTCGTTCACTGCCACTCAGATCACTGTAGAACCTGGCTTGCTATGGTTGTAAAAGAAGTCGTACCTCGTACGTTGACAGCGGATCATTAGAGGCTTTTACTTTGTGTTTTCTTATAGATTGATATTCTTTCGTTTGCCTAATTTGAGAGGAGAATACCTCACAATGTCGTCTCAAAGGACGATTTCGCTTTGGATTTTAATTTGTGGGTTTTTGTTTGCCACGATGTCGGCGAACCCCGTCGTCGTCGGCCCCTTGTCGTCAATGTCCGAAAGAGTGCGAGAGGACCCTAACCCGGATCATATACGCCAGGCTGGAATACCAGGTGGAGCTCGCCCGGGGCCATCCGATATCGAGACCCAAGTCCATCAGGTTGACGATCAGGACGAGTCTACGTTCGATGACGAAATCGATGATGACGATGATTTCGAACTCGACGACGATGAGGGTGATGACTTCATCGAGATGGACGACGAGATCGCCATGGAGGAAGAGATGTTCAGGAAGTTGGAAGGGAGTACGGTGCCCAAGAGAGTGGTCAAGATGCTGAAAGAGATTTCAGAGGATGACGAGTTCATGAATGGGAAAGGGAACACTGTCAGGAGTTACATGCCAGTCAAGAGTAAGTCACTCATATTTCCCCCTCCATATTCCTCTCAAATTCTCTATCTCTCTTTCTTTCCACCGTATGTAGTCAAAGATATGAAGTTGAACAATTTCGTAAAAAGGAAGGAAAAGAAAAACTATACTCAGTTTTCTATCTTTCTATCTCTCTATTCCTCTTTCTTCTCACCGTAGTTGAAAATAGCAAGTTGAACGACTTAATTTTGTAAAGAGGAAGAACATGACCACTGTTCTTAACTCGCAATTACACATTTTCAGGCACTTTTTTCATCCCCGTATTTGGCTGCAAAGTAATTTATAGGTGAAGCTTCAGGGAATGTAAAGCACTAAACTCTACAGAAAGCTCAAGAATTATGCAGAAAATGTCTCACTTTGTTAATAATGGTATACTGCAGATGGTTCTGAACAGATGGAATTAGACGCAACTTGTAAACATCTCGACTATGATTATGCTTTATTTTTGTCACATTCCACGTGTCAATTCATGTAATGACGAAAAAAAAATAGTAGTTGCAACATTCCTTCCATCAGAGAATCTGGGTTTATATATAACAAGCGAGCAACAACGCAGGCCCCCAACATTTTGAAAAACAAGAAGATCACTCATCGCTTGCTATATTGGTGATAAAAACATGAGCAGCCATGTAAACTATTTTGGGTATCCTCATAGAAAAGCCACAAACAAAATCATAAAAACGATCTTTTCATAAACCCATGAATATCGGAGCTCTTCATTCAAGCCGAATCTAGGAATAAGAGGTTGGGGTTGATGTGTGAAGAATAGTTTGATGAATAAAATCGACCTGTTTAAGTAAAGACCCATGCATGGTACAAGAGCTACAAAGTTGGACCAGAAATGCCATGCTGAATAAGGTCGCTGCCCATGCAGGAAGCATAAAGTTGTAGGTACGAATCCATTGGAGTTCGAACAGTTTTTCGAGCGTTTATGGCGTATTCCCAAAACAAGCCCTGGTTCTTCACCGTCGATTCATAAGATAGCGTCCATATCGTTGTTTACAAGGCCGTACGCAGCGGGGGGGGCAGGGGGGGCAGTTGCCCCCCCAGAAATTTCAAAATCATACTTTTTTTAATAGGGTTTTAGACTTTTAAATGATCCAATAATAAAAAGCGATCATCTTGCCCCCCCAGGAAAAAATTTCTGCGTACGGCCTTGGTTGTTTACAATGATAGTTTTATTAAAACCTGGGCTTTTGTTGGAAGATTCCTTAAAATGAGTATGATACTTTAACCGCACATGGGTCACATGCAGGCCATGAGACGAGTTGATGCGACCCGCTAAAAATATCTACTAAAAATAAAACCATTGAAGAAAATGTTTGGTGCCTTATTGATGGTGTAAGTATGGATATATAATGCACCACCAACGACTTGGAATGAATAAAAGTCTTATGAATTTTGCTTTTTCGCAGATTGAGGAATATGTAAAAGCAGGAAAAACCATCAGAGAGGTTACTGAATGCCCTCTTAATTTATTTTTTTTCCGTCACCACTAGATAGATCCGATAAGAATGTATTCATTCATTTAGTGAGTAAACTTCCAATGTCACAACTGTATGTGGTTAATTCGTGGTATTGTCCTGCTCAATTAGTAACGATTTTAAGATAATCGAAAGCCTTGGAGAAATCGATATGACGATACACTGTATCTGGATTATACATAAACAACGCATGACCAAGAGGAATGGCTACTGCTGTAAAAGATTTTATTTTCTAGAACGAAGATAATTATAACAGATTATATTTCTACAGCGCTTAATACACATGTTTCTAAGCGCTTTACACAGTAATTTGTTAAAAAAAAAATGATATGAAAGTTCTTTATGGTGACATAGTTTTACATCAAGTATACACAATAATTAATGAAATTAGCCTAATATTATAAAGTAATATACGAAGCAAATTGCATGACTTTAAAGCAATAATAATAATTACTGAAGTTTAAAGAAATGAAGTTTATAAGTTTGAAATTTGATATTTGAACTAAAATTACAGAGCATAACCAAATGCAAAGTAATTTAAGACCAAACAATATGAAGCATAGAAAGTTAACAATAAACAATGAAATAGTATTTCTTTGCGTATACATAATTATAATATGACAGTTTACCCCAATTGATTAATAAAAAGTTGACATAAATAACAAAATTTCTTATCGAGTTTGCTATACGACTTGCTCGAGCACAACTGGATCCTTTCTTCCCGAGCTGCTAGGGCAGGACATTAATTATCTTTATCATTTTTTTTTAAGAACACAAGATATTTGGAACACATATATTGCTTCGAAAAAATTGCTTGCCTATTACAAAGATTAAAATATGGTTTCAACGTTGTTTTTAAAAGTTAATAACCAATGTGAACTTTACATTTTTATTCATCTATCAGTATGCTAATAAGCTAGTCTACCTAGACGAAAGAGAGAGAATGAAAGGGATAGAGAGAAAGAGAGCGAGAAAAGGGGGAAAGAGAGGTGGAGAAAAGGAACAACAAATGGAGAGCAAGATGTGAAAAGGAAGGGAGGGAGGGAGAGAGAGAAAGAGAGTGTGTGTGTGTGTGTGTGTGAGAGAGAGAGAGAGAGAGAGAGATGAAGAGAAGTATCGCGTGTTTGGATACGATATTCAGGAAAATATATTCTGAAATTATGAAGAAATTTGCAACGAACAATCATGTTTGCTTTGTTGCGAAATTAGCGTGGACCTATTTTCATGATTTTAGCAAATTAGTGTGGACCAATTTTCATGATTTTAGCCCAATTATGTTCACGTTTAGGACAATAAAAAATCCATGAATATTCTTTTCAAAGGAAAGGACAATTCTCTGGGGCTAAATTCTCACCTCAATCCTGAACCGACAAGTCTCAACTTTGGCTACTCATGTGGGATTTGTCATTGAATCATTATACAATAAACCTCAAACGGGAAAGAAAAATATTGAACAACTCTTACTGAAAAGCCGTGTCCCACTTCTCATTAGTTCTGCCTTTAGTAAACAGGTTTTGTACTCGTAACGAAAGGTTGACGCTCTATATGTTTCGGTTTGCGAATGTACAAATGTCCTCGTTTGGTATTCTTTAAAAAAAACCGTGTACATTGTCTCGTCAAAACCACGGTGATTTCACGGCCACTTTTTGAAAAGAAGAATCGTTGACAGGGGGCAATTAGCTGCACAAACACCTTCATTATACCAGAACTAACAGCTGCGGCAACAGAGGTATCCTATTCGAGTTCTCGCCGGCAGTTTTTCACCCCCTTCTTTCTAAAATTCAATATCCTATCACCAGAAATAGGGAAATTCAAACATTTTCCGCCAGAGAAATGTCAACAATTTAAAAGTGTACCCCGGTGCATGTACATTTCGAGTTGATTTCGCTTTGTGGCTGCCGTTTCTTCGCCATCACTTTCAATTAGGTTATTCCCTTATGAATATTATGACCTAATATCGACTATTCAGGGCTTTCTTTAAGGGATCTGAAAGAGCAAATTATTTGCTTTTCTGGAGTTCGGGGAGGATGTTATATTGCTTGTTGACACGTTAAATCTGCCAGTTAGTCTAAAGTTAGCTATATTTCCTTTTGTCTGTAGTACTAGTGTAGATTGAACATTTGCTTATTTCTCGCGAGTTATTATAAAATTACTCCTTTATTTTTTCATGATTCTATTATCCCATTAATATAAAGCTTTGGAGTGTCGACTGAGTTATCATGTTGATTACACTCATTAAATCGTTACAGAATATTCATCAAAGAAGATAAAGAGAGAAAGAGAGAAAGCAAGATCACTAAAGGAAGACAAGAAAGTACAGAGTGTAATTCAACAAATTAGCAGGGAGAGGGAGAGAGAGAGAGAGAGAGAGAGAGAAGAGAGAGAGAGAAGAGAGAGAGAAAAGAGAGAGAAAAGAGAGAGAAAAGAGAGAGAAAGAGAGAGAAGAGAGAGAGAAAGAGAGAGATAGGGGCACAGAGAGAGAGAGAGAGAGATGGGGTGGTAGGGGGACAAAAGCAACATATTTTTGAGAAACAGTGACGATTTTTACACCATGTTGCACATTATTCTTTTGGGGGCACATTACAAACGTACATATTAAGTCATTCTTAAACATGTAAAATAAATGTGTAATCGAGCAATTGTTGGTTAATACATGTCCTTTTTTTAAACCTCGGACATCAATTTCATTGGTTTCAATACTTACTAAGCAACAGACAAAAATAAGTAATATCTTTAATCTATATACTACAGCTCTACCTCGATATGATACTAAACTACTGAGGTTTTTGTGTACATTTTACCTTATTACATATGGGTTTGGAATGCTATACCGTCATTCGTGGCAGAAAATTCATGAATGGGGTATCATTGGACAGAAAACAAGTTACTCTTCACCACGAAATAGATTTTAAGGTCACATTAGTTAAAACTTTTTAATCAGAAGCTATCAAAGTTGATACGCATTGTATATAGTATGGGTCCGCCAATGGACATGTTGTAAATACTTCTTGGTAAAAATAACTTTATTTTATTTATTCACTTGATTATTGTAACAAATATACGGTACGGTGATTAATCATAAACACAGCTAGCGCCCGTGGATGTCCACGGGCTGCTTCTGCTAGTATACTATAATGTTCTAGACTAACACATACTGCATGTATTGCATTTTACTCAGCGAAATTCAAAGTTAGTCTTTCAATTAGTCCTCCTACTTAGAGTAGGTTAGCAAATTGATGTAATTAGTGTACAAATTGTGTCAATTCATTGTATGAAAACGTGTTCTTTTAATCATCAAATAATAAGCAGGAAATTAGACTCTACGTACCTCCTTCTGAAGAGAAATATGAAGTCTGACAGCTGAACCTTGTGCAATTTTGGAAGAACATGAATGAAGAAGGGGGAAGACTTTACCAGGGTCTTGTGACATCAGGGGCGGATCCAGGATTTAGTATAAGGGGGGGGGGCACACAAATGCAGGTTTGTCAACTTTTGGAAAAGGTAGACACGTATTTTTTTCCCTTCATTCTAAAAGGGGGCACAATCGACAAAAGGGCGGCTCCTCTATTGTTAAAATGCATACTTTTCTTCCAAAGGAGGGGGGGGGGGGGCACGGGCCGGAAGTGCCCCCCTCCTGGATCCGCCAATGTGTGACATGATTGGTAAACTGTGAGGAAGAGTCACAAGAAACAGAGGGGGAGATGGAGAGGTAATGGAGTTAAGCGACAGAACACCGGGAGATCTGTATATTCTTTTGAAAGATAGGTCTATACTTGACGGAGATCTTTTCTAATAAAAGCTCAAACACTGTGGTAATTTTCTTTTGGTCAGATTAAAATAAGACAAATGCCAATTATGAATCATGCTCTACTATTTCAAACACTCGCACATGGATCAAGTTTGAGCCAAGACGCTATGCGCTCCCAAACAATGTCGAGTCTGGCCAAGATTTTCGACCAGCGAAACAGTGCCTCTCCCTCCTCCCATCGCTCCAATATCCCAATTTCACCTCATAAGAACGAAAAAAACGAAAGCTGCATTATTTTATGCTTCATCATGACTGGGTATTATTAGCGATCTAACCAAACGTCTGTCGAGTCGTGTTTCGTTAATCCGACGACTTCCTCGTGATATTCAAGACGTCATCGTAAGGGGGATCACTTGAGACAATGAACATGAACACGTGATCTTAAAAGCTTACATGAGTTTGTAATTTAGAACATTGTTGGCCTCCATTTTTCCTTCCTGACCGAAATTCACGGGTGTTTGATCATCCCGCTGATTGATGGATTCATTCTCTGCTTTGGAATATGATGAAAAACTTGTAGAACTGGTAAAAGGAACGTCGCATCTTGCTGGCAAATTTATCGACAATTATCTTGACACCCACCACCATTCAGTATGTTTCATGACGACCTATATATAGTTTGAAACAGAGAGTCGTAAACTGATTAGAATTTATGTCATCATTTTACAATTATCTACCGACTCTTAGAATTTTTATGTTTTTTTCTCCTTTCGGCTGCACTGAAAACTCCAATCGACGAGAATTAAGAATCAGCTCCTGTCCAACCATACTTCTATTTTAGGACCGTCTTGTAACCACAATTAACTCAATGCTATGTAATTTTATGGCATGATATAATAACATTTTACCTGGATCCGTTTCCCAAATTAAAGATGCCCTGAGGTAATTAATGCTCTTCCGTTATCGTCTTCACTCCCTCTGGTATGGTAAGTGACGAGAGACAGGCACAAGTCTGTATAACCCATCCTTTTTTATTTTCATTTTAGAAAAATGAAGTTTTTGTCGAAGCGCCAAATTTAATTCTCATGGGAATAATAGATGAACAAGAGGAGTGTTTAGTGACATTAATGAATTAAATTGCTTAACATGTAGCAGGCGATCACTTATGTATATAGTTCGTGTGTCAAAAGTTCAATTGTTTTAATTGGACTGGGTTTGAAAGAATACAAGCATGACTAATGTGCTCTGAAATATCAAAACAGCTTCATGTTAATCATGCATATATGCACTGCCAGACAAGAATTCTCTATACTGCCTATATCATGTAGAGATTCACGTCCATCATTACCTGCCCTCTAATACAAAGCAATTCAAAGTTCAATGTTCTTTTATTTCCACAAATCAACGCTTAATCCCTCCTGTAAACAAGTTTGTGTTTAAGATATCGTTGACTTTAGAACACGATTCATTACGAATATGTTTTGCTTATAAGGTAGTTTGGGGTTGTTTTTTTTATAAAGTTTTTAAGTTACGGCCAGTGCTTTGTGAAACAAAAAACTCTTTTGCCAAGTATATAATTTTTAGAGATTTTTAATTTATACAGAACCATAATGAAAGCACTTGAAATTGAACAGAGAAAAAAAAAACACAAACAAACAAACAAAAACAGACATTGACTGCTAAAGCTGACGAGGAAAAATAGTCTCTCGTACTGAAAAATTATTTTGTCGCCTTTTAGATTTGGGGTTTTCTTTACTTCAAATCAATGCTGCACGGCTGTGGAACCAGCTACCTGCAATATCGAAAATAGCTTCATCATTCTGTTGACCAGTTCAAGAAGCCTCTGAAGTCGCCTTTATTTTGCTAGAGAAGAAAGGATTGTTTTGGCTAACCTTGGGAGCATTTCATGAAAGGAAGTAGTCGGATATTTTATCCGATAACTGTTATAAACTACTGAAATCCTTGCATCTGATTGGCTGAGAGCAAATTTGTCGGATAAAATATCTGACAAGTCCTTTCGTGAAACGTCTCCCTGGTATTTGTATAAGTGATATACATGTACCCGTTGACTATACTGAAGTATTTAACTCCATACGCTTAATACAGGGGCCAACCGGTTCCCGTAGTCTGTGGGTTAAGTTGCGGATCGTAAAAACAATCTGTCGTCTGCTGAGGAATAAGGAGTGTCGACTAATAAAATATTCGGGTCAAGTCCGCCAAGAAATTAAAGAAATTCGAGTTGTCATGGGGAAGGATTCTATCTGTCTTCGGATACTTCGGACTTTCCGTTTTATCCTTCATCCATACATTGAGATAAGACAGGTTCACAGTGCCTCCTTGTTTATGTTATATGTTAGAATGGAAAGTTAGACCAAGATGGCGTAACAACTTCGGTGACGTTGTCATGGTGATGGTTGTGGAGTTAATTTTACAAGGTATGAGAGGTCAATGACCAGAGCTGACTTCTTCAGATTGAAATTTTATTTGCGTTAAAATAAAGAATATGAATTTATTGAGTGGAAAATAAGCTGCAAAGTAGAACCTCTGGACCTTCAACTTGAAACATTCGAAGTATAATCCATTCCTAATCCAGACAAATCAAAGTCATAAGGTCGTTTGTACAGAGAGGGTTCTTAAAAAAGATGCACTTTCAGTAATATTGATTAATAGGTTGTTGACTATAGGCAATATAAGAAGAACATATACCAATATCATTTAAAGGCATTCGGTAACTTTGTGGAGGCTTGATTTAATAAATTGTTGAATTTTGATATCTGCTTGTATCATGATGTTCAGAAGGATAAATAAATAGCCAGGCATAGAAAGGTTTTCAAATATATAATGCTATTATTAAGATATCTGTGACTGAATACTGCTATTTACGAAAGCGTATGGCTATACGCTTTAATCTAACACTGAGTCAATGGGGTAAAATGAGTCTGGCATTTCCGGTCACTTGCATATGTTTACTTTTGTGAAGACATGATGATTTTGAAGTGCTTTTTTCCCCATGGGCTTCATTTTTACACCATTTTACATACACTGACAGCATGTAAGGCCAGACAGCTCAGATTTTATCAAGCCTCCACAAAGTTACCTAATCACTTTAAAATTCCTGGAGTTATTTCACCAGCTACGCCCTACATCCTAAAGAGTATTAACCCCAACGAACACACTGATCAGTGCTACAGGGAAATGTCTCATTTTCCTTGCGGAATCATAAATTTTTTTTAAATTTGGGGCTAATTCCGTGTTGTAACGAAAATGTCATTCTTCAGTTATGCAGTAACGAAGGCAGATGGATGAATACAACATACAGGTGGACCTACATGTATGTCGTATTAAAAAATAATTATGAAAAAAACATTTTCTAGGCGCATGGAATCATTTTATGACTGAAGAGAGATTGTAACTTCCTCCAAGCTTGCGATCTATTGAACTCACTGGCCTTCAAATAACACAGACGGAGTTAGATAATAGAGATGAGATTGCTGGGTAAGATACCCCGGGCCTAAAATATTTGAGTTGTGATAAGCAAAAAAACATCATTGTCATTAAATAATAAGTAAAAGCAACATTGAATTAGAATGTCAGACTGCCTTTTATGTCGATGAGATATTTAACCATTTCTGCCTGATAGACGCTGGCGTCTTAGTTTAATCCTCAATTGAATGGAAACTTTTATTCGACTCGAGTCTCCAATCCTTATTGGCCACCCCTCCCCTAATTTAAAGAAAAAATAGAAATGGGAAGCAATTTTCATGGTTATACATCTACCTCTCAAGTGCAGTAGAGCCAGAGGGATCACTCATCAATAATCATTAAATTCCCCGTATGGTCCATACTCCGCAAATCAGTTATTTCCTCAATAAAAGAATGTTGGTGCATTCAGCAAAATTCGTCACTGATTTAGACCCCTCTTTGCTGGAGTGGCTCTCGCCGGCATTCTCCGCAAGACGCGCCTTGCAATCGCGCTGGCGCGTCGCATTACAACCCAAAGCTATATCATACAAGAACAATCCGGTTCAATAAAAACCAGTTAGGGTGCCGATAATGATGAAAATAGAGGATCCTACCCTATAAAATAGACCCCTAATCCCGTCATATTAATGTAGGAATGGAAAAAGAGGAATACTTTGAAAAGTCGAAATAGATGCTCTATCGCCGGAGGCTTTTAGTTGATGATGTTAATGCTAACAAAACCGTCAAATGGAGCCACCACAATGGAGGGAATGATCCAACCCTAGGGTCACGTTCTTACTATGAACTTTTAAATGCTGCCAGCCTCTTTCTTGTTTCCAAAGAAAAAAAGAAAAAGAATTTTGGAAAGAATAGCGTTTGTGCCGACATTGAAGTCAGGCGCTCTGAAAGAGAGGATTGATTCTGGAGCTTTAGAGGGGTAACGGGAGGGTACGAGTGACAAATAGATTTTTGGAAGGTTCTATATTTCCTGTAAAGAGTACGGAGTAAAGAGTGTAAGTTTGCAAAGGGGGAATAGGGAGTGAGTGGTAAAGGGGGAAGGAAGAGACGGAGGGGAGAGAGAAAAGAGAGAGAAATAGAGAGAGAGAGAGTGAGAGAGAGACATACAGACAGGCAGAAATAGAGAGAGAGAGAGAGAGAGACAAACAAATAGGCAGAAATAGAGAGAGAGAGAGAGGGAGAGAGAGAGAGAGTGGGGTGTGTGTGTGTGTGTGTGTGAGGGTGGGTGTGTGTGTGTGTGTGTGTGTGTGTGAAAGAGGTGGAGAGAAATAAAGAGAGATTCTGTGAAAGAGGGTGAGAGAGAAAGAGAGAGAGAGAGAGGGGTGGATTTATATTTATCTGTCTTTTCAATGACATCCCTCCATACCTGAAATTCCCCTCGGGATATAACTAATACAAAAAGTTCAATAACCATTCATGCACAGGCATCATCATCATCATCCCACGTTCAAAGGTCATTGATATTCATTCTCCCCCCCCCCCCCTCTCCCTCTCTCCCCCCCCCCCCCCCCCCCCCCCCATCATTTAATCGCTGTTATGCATGTATATGAAGAGCCTGGATGTACTCAGTATCTATTTGCAACAGACTTTAGCAATTCGTTATGCTTTAATATAATCCATGGTTATAACAGATAGAACAAAAATGAATATGCCAGGGGATGCCGCGGATGATAAACGACGGAAATTTGTTTGGGTAACGCGAACGAAAACACGAAAGTTTCAGTACGACATTCGAGTAAATATAAATAAAGGTACCGTCACGAAAATCATCATTACAATAATGATGTCGTCAGGAGGCTTAAAAATCTGGTGTTGATGACCGATTACCAAACAATAATGATCACTGAACCGCAATTATGATGCCAGTCAATAATAATCCTGTTATAAGTGTTCTAATCAATCATGATGTTAGTAGTGCTTCGAGTGTGAATACCTTTAAGTATAATCTCCTTCCCTCTTTTTTTCAAATAAAAATGTCATATTCATTTTAGTTTGATTGATTTGGGGGTCTTAGTATCCACACGAAAGTAGCTTAATGACAACGCGAAGGTATTTTGAATTCACAGAAGTTCGCGACCGTTCTGCTTTTATCTGCACAAGGAATCGATTGCATCTGAATGTCCCGGTATACTTTTGCATGCCACGAAATTCTGTGAAATAGACGAACTTCACGAAGAGGAACTGATGAAGTTAATCATACAATTTGGTCCGAACAAAGGTTTAACAAGAATGTAATCACATCAGTAATAGCTCTAAGCCTAAAACCTTGGCTCACCCTTTTACTGGCGTTCAAAGGTATAATAGACCTCTTATAAGTTCTGATATTCTCGCAGTATCCGGCGATAAAGTTTACAATGAATGGTCAAAACCACTGAATTATGTAATCTAATAATTATGTCCGCTGGACAGTTTTCACAGAAAAGGAATGGAAATTGAACAATAAGCATTCGACGATGACCTGGCAGTCCCTAACATTATAACACAAAGTCACATGTAGTCCCATATATGTAAATGTGTGTGTGTGTATGGGGGGGGGGGGTGGCGTTTTAGAGTGATTTGTCATAACTTTCTTGTAATTATGTGTTACATTTCACTCGTCCAGGCGTCCGATACTACATCATGGTAAACAACTGACATATAGACAGTGTCCCTCGAGATGCATTCTCATTACCAGATCTTGAAATTTTCTATAACCCGATTAAAAATAATTAATATAAAATTATTACAACAGTTATCAATTCTCAAAACCTTAAAACTTATAGGCCTACACTTCTCTATGACTAAACAGCTGGATATCTGAAAGTTTGTCTTTCAAAATAGCGGGATGAGTACGAGGTTGATCTATAGGGCAGCATTCCTTCTATCCCTCGTTAAATTCTTTCACGAACTATTCAGACTGAATAGGATGATTTATAGCTATCTACTTAATTTTTTTTTCTAAACTAGACAGTGGCAGGTTTATGTCATGATGTTTTGGACGTTTTGGTTGACATGAGATTGTTGGCACGATAACCACACCATATAGTTCTGCAATGTGGAGAGACACGCATATACGTATAGGTCTACTTATCATTGCATGGCTATGAGAATTTCAAAATGATTTCCGATTAATAACATTCGTGGAAAAGTTCAATTTCCAAATTGAATAAACAAACGAAACCGATTAGATCTATTTTGTAGTAGATTATCCAGTTGTTCATTTTGCGTCTCATATAATAAGTATTTTGACGACCCGATCTGCCAGTAATTGCGTGCGTCCATGTGCCTAATTGCAGGGAAACCCTGTTTCCAGTTAATTATATTTTCATGGTAGTATTTGGACGATTTTTATTTATTTATTTATTTTTAAATTTTGTTACTGTTGCTTTACAACTTCACGAAAGACGCTTACAAAAAGAAACAACAACCTAAGTTTCTAATCATTGAACGGGACCACACATCTCAAATCGATCCATAATAAATATATCATAAAAATATTATTGTAATGAAGTTGAAAAGGAGAACATATGGGGTGAGGATAATAACCTTGAACCAAAACGCACACATCCATGGAAAATATTCAATCATATTTTTTATTATTCTGCTGTCATTTGTAGTCTGAGAACATTATTTTTGATAATAATTTATCTGATAAACTTCAGGATATATTCCCCATTTGCAAGAGTATAATGTGATGTATTGTACGAGGGTTGAATGATATGTTTACGTTGAATGATATGTTTATTGGTATGTAACGAGGAATGTACTCATCCTGCATGAAAGATGACCCACCCCCTTTTTACGACCATGTAAATTAATATCACGAAGTGCATATGACATCTGATACCAATGGTGTACCCATTATAGGGCGGAGCCCCTCCCCTTTTGCAGGCCAAGAAAAGGTACCTATAAAAACTCTGTCAAAATGTGTAGCAATATTGCAGGGAAAGGCTTATACATTTGAAAAATTTTCTACTAAGGAGCATGCCCCAGCCCCCAAGGGTTGGTGTGTTTATGACGCACGATTGGTGTGCGTTTGGGTTATCGACTAGGGGGGGGGGGGGGGGGGGGTCCTCGTCGCATTTTAGGTGCACCTCGATCATCCCGTTAGTCAATTCCGGAAAGCCTACTGGACAAAAGTCTAGAATGTAACGTAATAGCATGGATGTACAAATAGACGATTACGGATGTCATAAGTTGTATATAAAAGCATCATATTCTTAAAGTCCTTTTTTTCATTTCGAATGATCCATGTCTTAAATCACTGAAAGAAAAATACTTTGAATTCCAGCTGGTGATGCACTATCAATGATCATCATGATTCATGTTTCATATTGATGAACTTTAACTTATGACTAACTTTTAAAGTAATCAAAAATGATGACGCGAAATCAGTTTGAGTCCTAATGGACTAGACGATAAAAAAAAACAAAAAAAAAAACTAAACACCATACCTCCGTTCCATCCCCAAAATGAAGAAAGCCGTAAATAATTACGAACATATTTATCTGTCTGAGGTTGTCAAATGACATTAAAAAAAAACTGAAAACGAAAACAGAATTATCTTTTTATAGGCTAAACATTGCAGACGGCACTCATCTGCTCGTTTTTCTATGAAATATTACAATCCATTTTTTCTCCTCTTTTGAAACATTTTAATAAGGATCATGTTTCTGGCACAAATCAAATATACAGTACCTTCAGTTAAATGAAAATAAAATGGACATTTAAAGCGGACTTACTTCAACACCGACCATCATTTCATAACATAATGAACAGTTTTAATACGATCGGAAGCGAAGTACTATGGGCCTACTACGAATGAAATAGTTAATTCTAATTTCGAATGTGACGTAATGCGACTGTCCATGAACTGTAACAGGATTTGTATAATCACATAACTGAATGGTTTATCCCTAGGTTTGATTGCAATCCCTCATGGAGTATATCATGTATGTAAGCAAGTCTTACCAGGGAGATGTGGGGAGCGTTTCATGAAGCGTTTTGTCTGTGATTTTTACCGACAAATTTGCTCTCAGCCAATCAGATGCAAGGATTTCAGTAGCTTATAACAGTTGTCGGTAAAAATCACTGACAAAACGCTTGATGAAACGCTCCCCTGAGCTCTTACTCAACTAATCCACTCAAATTGCTTGTATTAAAGTGTTAGAGAGATAGAGGTGGACTCTGGAGAGAGAGAGAGGGGGGGGGGGGGGAGGAGCGGGAGGGGGAGGGGTGATTGAGAGTTGCAAAGGGATACTGAAAAATATATTTGTGTATACTATAAGGAAATGACACGTTTTGATACGTTCAATGGATTTCCTAAAAAGCTATGTAGGGCCTATAGTTGTTTAATCCTCACCACGCAATTAACCATGTTAACTGTTCATGTCCATTTCAATTTTCAAAATTCACATTTCGACATTTTTTAATCTCTCTCTCTGTTTCTCTCGCTCTGTTTCTGTCTCTGTCTCTCTCTCTTTCTGTCTGTCTGTCTCTGTCTCTCTCTCTCTCTCTCTCTCTCTATCTTTCTCTTTACATTTTATCGTCATCGTTATAAGGACGTGGGATATGTATGACTTGCAAAACAGGAATGTTCTGTAGAATATTACCCATCTAACCAATGATGTAGGTCCACAGCGGGACTTTAAACGCAAGCTCACTTGATATTCAGTACATCAGTCCGATGATCCCGATGAGAATATGGACCAACTGAGACCAAAATAAAACAGTTTAAAACGAGCAGACGACACGCGTGCGTCCATCAGACGCCCCGCAAAGTCAAATTTCTTTCGCGCCATTTCGCGGTGAATGCTTCGGATGCCCCCGGAAGAAAGAAAGTATCATATACTTTTCGATACATGCAAACTTTGAGCAGTACAAGAAAAGAATATCAATAGTAAATGCAAATTAGGAACATAGATACCAGTGTAATCACTAAATATATTGTAAGCAAGACATTAACTTGAACTCATGTGCACGATTAAGAAAAAAAGAGTTGAACCTAATTCCACCTTTGTATTTTCCCAATGTCATGTCATTTCAAAAGATTGATTTGACATTCATAAGATATTTGTCTGAAATTTATGAAAGCAACATGTAAAGCAAAATGCAGATCCAATGCTTACAAGGAGTTAATAGGTGTAAAGGCTCATAACGCAAGTAATTACCCTTGTCAAAGCTAACATCCATTAGCTGTATAATGACTTCAATTATAGTTATATTGCATGTTTAGCCCCTTCTAAAAGGGATTTTCAGTTTAATAAAATCTCGAGTCCTGGCAGTGACTGAAGATGAATTCTCACAGAAGAATAATTAAAGAAAAACTTACAGTGAATGCCCAAGACTACAAATTAATCATGTCTGCCAAAATATTTTGGTATAGAAAAGAATTAGATAAAAGACGAGTAATAAGCAACGCAAAATCAGCAAATCGAGCTGTCTAGACCTATACGTGCATAACACACGATCATGTAATTGTATGTGCAAGCGTAAGTTAAGCCTTCCAGTAGCTGTCATTTCTAGCAATTTTTTCCTTCATTTATTTATGTGTCTGCTCCAAGTGACCAGTCTACTGCATGCTTTTGGTAACAATCCAGAATTGTTTGTTAAAGTCAATTTCACTTTAAAATTTTATTCCAATACCAGATCTCAATATCAGCTTTGTATCCTGTATATTCAAATCGATAAACCCTTTGTGAGAAAATTCAAGATGCAAGAGAAGAAAGAAATAATAATTGCAATAAAGATACATGTACATGTCTCCCCTCGAAATTAAAATACACCACAGATGATACAATCCACCTTTGGGGACAATATAACGCTTTCTCCCCCCCCCCCCCCCCCCCCCCCAATATCGGAAGTCTTGTATGGCTTATGTTTCCAGACGTCGGAAGTTGGATTACAAAACAATTTATTCAATGTAATCTAATATTGATGACAGGGAAACATTTATACTGTGAGTAGTCACGTGATACCCTCTAAGGGATGCATCGATGATGATGATGCCTATCTCAACTCACGTAAAAAAGTCAAATCTAGTAAAAAAAATTAAATGTAAAAAAAGCTTTGGTGAAATAACATTGTGTATAGAGCTTTACTTTTTACAAAAAAGAAAAAAAAACAGGCTGATTTCATAAGGTGATTTGAATTGGCATTACACATTATTAAAAATTTAAACATCTAAAATTAATTCGTTAAAGATTTTTAAATCAACAGTAAATTAATACTAATTGCCTAGATTGAATAAAACATTAGTTAAAAAGTTAAAACGGTCAGCTTTAAATTCAGATATGTAAGCTATATATGTAGTCATTTTGCTGAAATGACAAATTTTTTTCGGTACGATTTTCAATGATTAAGATGTAATTCATTTTTGTTATTATGGAAACTTCTTTTGACTAAAATTAAACAAAAAACGTCTTTTATTCGGGCAGTCGGCAGGTCGAGTCACGTGACAAGAAATTAAGTTTAAATTTCATCACAATCTACCTTCAAATGTCAAGATTCAGATTCAAAATACGTTTGTTTCCTTCTCATAATCAAATACCAAATGAAATGTGCATTCACAAGAAAAAAACATGATGGAAGGAGGCGAGGGTCCCATAAAGTACATGGCTTGTGGTGGGGTCGCCTTTACAATACATACCTTCATAAAACTGTATAATACCGCCATCAAGAATCGAAGTTGATTTGAGTAATTGATGAGGACAGAAATATACGCGTCTAGGAAGACGTGTTTGATCCACATCGGAAATAGGTTTTATGAGGCACGACAAAAACTTCTTGCGAACCATTTTAGGATTCTGCCAAATTTATCCAACGTCCCTCCTTTGTCTTGTCATGAGAACGTCACGAAAGCATCCCAAATTTCATGTTTTTGCTGAAATGGATTTTCTTCGAATTTGGGGGAAATCGACTATTATCAAATAAGAATATGATAGGATGGTCATTATAAGAATAGAGTAGAAAGGAAATTATAAAAAAGGAGGAAATGAGGAGAGCGGAATTGCAAAAATCATTTCCAAATAAGACAATTGATAAGGACAGTCATCTCATGCAAAGGGGTAAGTTTATGAAAATAATGACAATAAATGCGAAATTGTTATTATTTCATAAGGTTATGATTTTTCTCAAATGGAAACAATTAAAGAAGCATGTATTTTGATGGAAAATCCGATGTTGGACAGATTGAAAACGTATGAAATGTAGGTCTAGGTTATATTAAGTCGTATGATCATGCTTTCACGATTTATATTAATTACAGTATTACGGGAGTGCATGTGAGAAGCAAATCACAAATCTAATTTGTTGCAAATTTAGAATATTAGATTTTCTTCGATTTAACTGCATTCTCCATCCCACTCTATAATAGACATAAGATAAAATCATAATGACCGTATATCAGGGTCAATAAGTGTAAACTGTCATTACTTTTACGTATAAGGTGGGTTTAGAATGCACTGGTCTGATGGGGCGGGGGTCCTGACAGTTGAATGAATGAGAGATAACAGGGTCGGGTCATTGCGTGCATGGTGAGAGGGTGTGGGAGGGGTCACGCCTTCCTTCTTTCCCATTCTTTCTCTCCCTTTCTATTCGTTCTTCTTTAGTAAATAGTAGCCATTTTGGAGGGGAAGGGCATGTATCCATCGTGACCCGGGCACGATGATCCCCCGTATTCCATTGATTACTATCTCGTTTACATTCAGCGTAATTATATTCAGGTGCAAATTAAATGGACACGTACTTTACCTTTCATGTCAATTTGTTGAGATTAAAACTGTAAAAATATAGGTGTTATATTTACTCCCAGTCTGGTATTAACCTATTTGATTTTATCTGGATATAAATGCCCGAGAAAATCGGGTACTTCTGTGGGAAATATAACATGAAAGAGATTTCATCTGCTTTTCCCTGAACAACTGCTGAACAAAAATTAAAATAAAGATAAAATGTATACATCTTTACCGGATGTCTTACCTCGAGGGATTTATTATAAGAAGGTGAATTATTGCGTCCTTCGAGTTTTGTGATGGGTTCTTTTCTCATCGCTTCCAAAGTTGATCTGGAAGTTCAAAGTGGCAGTTGCATTCACCAAAGTGATAGGTAAGATATATATCTGTATCAGTTTTGATGTCACCAACAAAAGGATAAACCGAATTGATGGAAGATTATCGTCAGCTGCAACCTTGAATTTTGGTGAATGAACTTTTTTAGGCACACCTGGCGCATGAAAAGGATTCCATCGTTTGTTGGAATATTTTTAAAAGAGATGGGTAGTGATTCAGAGTTTTTATTCACTAAAATATGATGACTTAATCATTGGGACTACTTGTGGGTGATAGCACGGAGGCGTTGATAAGGATTTATTCTGTTTATATATGAATTCATTTTTTTCTTAACTGGGAATTTTGTAAGGTATGGAGGTTAGAAAGTCAAAAGGGGGCCATTTTAGTTGATTTGCAGCTATTTTATCTCACCGTAGTTCCAAGCACATCGTTTGATACGTTATAAAACAAATGTTTATGAATCAGTTATGCTGTCATGCATCAATATTAATCAACCCATTTGTTAAAACGTCACATGATATATCAATTAGCTGGCTAATTAGCTGGCTAATTGAACAATCAATTAAATAATCAGTCAACCTTTCCATGAGTGTCAAATAATTCTTTCCTGGTTTATTAGAATTCTTCCTCCAATCAATCAACTGATCAATCAATAGATCAAGTTAAATTGTTTTCATCAAAACATTTCCAACTAGACTTCTCCCCTTTGTTTCTATAAGACATGTTGTTGTAATCCTAATTACTTGTCTTTATTTCATATACTCCTCTACAATTTTAGGAGGGCTAAAAATATTGAGTGAACGTTATGGCATGAAAAAAAAAACATCCATAGCCATCCCACAATGAATTATTATGCAGATGATAGATAATTTTTAGGTGTTTTTCACGCAATGCACAGGATGCAAGGTTACCACACACTAATAATGGCAGTAAAATTTAGTTGTCAGTTTCATGTGTCTATTTTAAGACTTACATTATAAGAACTAATTTGAAATCCTCTTCTTGTCCGTCTTTTTGGACTCCAAAAGTGATTTGTACAACAAAATTAGTTTTCTTATCTTCTAAATGTCCGGGGGACATTTTTTTTTATAGAACTCATCGCAATCGCCTTTTAAATCATGACTGCAATTTTTCAGATAACGCCATGCATTTACCAAATGTTATCTGATTGTGAAGATGTGTTAGGGGTGTTATGAAACGTATCTTTTGTGGGCCATCTTTCGCAGGAAGATCTCCAGGTATGAATAGGGCATTCAGCTTGGCGAATATTGGATGATTCAAATGGAACAGATGGAAGGGGAATTAAAGAGATTTACTTATATTTTCTTTAAGAGCAAATTGTTGTGACAGTTTTTACAATGCGTAAAAGTAACGATTCATGCACGAACGATTTTAGCTCACGATATCGATCTTCATGACCTCTCTATAAAGTTTGTTTGATTTCTTTAGTATGCTTCGTGATCTGTTTCTACATGTTCTAGGACTTACATTAGCAAACTGTCTCAATAGTTTCAAATAATTTACAAGGTCCATAGCGGAACATATTATTAACCCATATATATTGCGAGAAAAAAAATGAAATATGACTATCGAAAAGGGAATGCCATAAAAAAACAGTTACAAGTTAGATTGAAAAGGAAAGACAATTTTTAGACCATAATTCTCTTCACATCATTTTGCATTGTGGAATTTGACAATGCTTGGCGGTTGTGAGTCAATGTTAAACTACAAAGCATTACAATAAATTTTAACGCTATGAAAGTTGTAACTGTGTTGCCAAAGAACCACATTTTCAATTTACAACCATTCTCCCAGGAGTGACACATTGCTGCTCTTTGTCCGATGTTGCCCCCACACGGTCATTATCACGAAGAGTTGAAAACTGTTCAAACATTGGCGCTTTTGTTCTCTTTCCAATGTGGTGTAATCATAGTTTTCAATAGGATATATCGCATATGATCTTCTGATATTTCACCATCCTCTTCAGTTCATCCTTTTTATCCTTCCAATTTGAAGTCTTTTGATGATTTCCTCGATGGGTGAAACAGTCACTCTCCTCTGGTGAAAAGGGTTCATTTAAGGGTTGAATAGAATCTAGGTTTTTCCATTCAGGTCGGGTTTTGACGACAAGGTCGGGGTTTTTAGCGAAGGGAACGGGGTTAACTGAAAAGTACAAAATGGCGGCGTTTGATGGGACTCTCTTTGAAGTCTTTGTCGAAATGACATTCCGTGTCTAATGATGGAGGATCGAAAGGAATTAGTATGATCACGGACTTGGATTATTGTCAAATTATTGAGCAGTCTCGTCTCAGCAGTTCTATTGTAGCGATGGACCTTAATTGTTGTGGTTTTGGGATGGGACTTGTTGATAAATTATGATTCAGAAGCAATACAGTCAACGTGTGCTATATACACGTAGATTATGAACCGAAATTTGGTCGAAACTGTATTCGTGGAATGCCTAGGTCGCTTAATCTCATATTTGTCTACAACAGGTATCCTAGTGGTTCAGTGGTTCAATTATTTTGAATAATTTTCACTTTGTCTCGTGCCCGTTTGGTCGTACTATTCATTGATGGAAAAATCCCGGCAAAGGGCCGCGCTGATCTTTCCCTCAATAACCTAATATTAGATAAGCTCGGGAGTGGATAAAACCATTAATACATATTAGCCCAGTTGGGCCAATATAATTCTATGATAATGTAATGTAATAATATATTATATAATATA
This sequence comes from Heliocidaris erythrogramma, assembly GCA_025617745.1. NCBI lineage: Eukaryota > Metazoa > Echinodermata > Echinoidea > Camarodonta > Echinometridae > Heliocidaris > Heliocidaris erythrogramma. The sequence continues at coordinate 13,001,513 of CM046872.1, read as the reverse complement.
TCGTGACTTTGAATTACGCAGCTTAACCAACATGACCAAGGCACTTGCATACTAGTGCATTATGCATTTTAGAGAATCATGTAATTGTTAATGAAATGGGTTTAATTTGTTTTTGGCTTACATTGTAACAAAGTGATTTAGCGTTTTCCTAACACTGACAACTTTTAGCTATGGTCCATCAGGGAAGTGTTAGAGAGATCAAACCTTGAAAATACAAAGAAGTCAGCTTGGAGGTAAAATTTTAAAAATCAACTCCACTCCGTTTATATAGGTTTTTTTCAGGAAAACTGCGTTGCCTGAAGAATATACAGTGCACTGGTGATGAATAAATAATCATTGAATAAATGAATAAATACAGTTAAACTTTAATAGGCAAACGTTTACAAGGATAAGTTTGAATGTTGAAATTTGTCCAGATTAAGTTTGTTTCCCAAATACAGGCAAAATTATGGATTACGAGACATGACATTTTATTATATCCTTAGAAATAGTTTGTGCAAAAAGAAATTCTAAGACATCTCTAGTTTAAATGTATATACGTCTACAGACAGTCACAAAATATAATGATTGCCTCCCATCCCTTAAAATGATCAATCTTGAAAACATGTTTTGGTTCTATTTTGATTAAATTTGATTGTGTCAGTTCTAATCTCTACATTTCAGTGATGATTCATTTTTCTCCTCGTGATTCATGATCATTCTGCTTAAGAGTTCTGACCAAGTTCTTCAATTACCAATTTAATCGTCTCATTAAGATGTTACAGCGAGATAGCTTTGGCGAACTGCCATTCAAGTTGATACGCGCCGCTAAGTATTCCTTTGGTTTCTATAACAGTGTATCAATTATTGCTAAGAATATTACCAACGTTTTTTATAGCCAATGTACTATTTCCTTATGCTAGAATACAATGCCTAATGAGGAGAAAAGAATTTATTTGGGGAAAAACATTGCAATCTACTAGTGATGTAGCCGTAGACGGGTCCATCCAGATAAAATTAGGCCGCCCCTCTCCTCCACCCCTTTCAGATATTGTGGATTTTTTTTGGGGGGGGGGGGTTAAATTTCATTTCATTTTTTCATTTATTTTCATATTTCTCGTGTTTTTACAATTCAAAAATAAATGCATACATAAATAACATAAAGGTAAAAGGTCAATATATTGTAGTGATTTTACTAAGAGAAATGTGATGGGACCTACATGAAAGCAAGCTTGTAAAGCTGTAGGCCCCCAAACCACCACCACGTTTAGACAATCTTATAATTATGTGTCCTTGAAAATAGCCGACACGCTAAGCGCAAAATTGAAAGAACAAAATGATATTTCTGACACCACAAACTTTCATATACTTTATCGCAACCATCTAACGTCCAGGAGACTTGATACATTTGTTTTTCTTCGATTGTGTCTTCTCGGAGCGCGTCGGCGAGTGCACAAACAACCGGAACCTTTTCATCTTATTCAATGTGAGTCAATAATTTCTTTGCTATTTAGGAAACATCCTTGTAACAAGATGAAGCGATGTTTTGAGAAGCTCCGTTTTCACGCGATGATTGTTATTAAGAACAATTTTGTCACCCGTGAGTCAGTGTGGATGAGATATCTTGTGGTCGTCTGGCTCGTAAACAGGTTCATATTATCGATATAAAATGTGTCTTTTATTTTCATTTCGTCTTAAAGGTAATGCACACTGTCAATGAGGCAAAGTAATTCATGGAAAGGGATCTTCTTCGTCACTGTTTTTGTGTCACCTCACTTGGAAAACCGTCAAGAAGTCTTGAAGACCTGAATGTACGTTACGATATATGATCAATATTTTATTTGTCGATAAAAAGGCTCTTTCTACAATATAAAAGTCCCATTGATGAGATTCTGTTATTTTTAAAGGAGGGGGGGGGGGGGGGGGGGGGGGGTTACACGTGCCACTATTCCTTTCTATCTGTGATAGCATGCATGAATTATTCAAAGAATTACCCATTGCTTGTTCGATCTTAGAATAGCAAATAGTACCTTTGTTTTCAGAGATATGTCGCACGCTAGCGCTTTACGATGTCCCCATTGGCCCCTTTGTATCACGTGATCATCTCAAGACGTCCGCAGAGTCATATACACACGTCCCCTCATTGATACTAACCCATCGATCTCATCCTCCTTAACACGTCACTCATCTATCATATCATCATCAGCATTTCTTACTAGGATGAAGTAACGCGAGAATGAGAACGAGATTAGGTAATTTGGGCAGGGATTAGGCCCGACAAGAGAAGGGCTTAGCCGCTTGAGCTCCGGCCGAGGCCATAGGTAACGAAAATGGGTCGAGAATTGTCGAGAATCTTGAAGATGAGATCAAGAATGGGTACAGAGCCACGGGAGGGGAAAGACACTTTGACGAAGAATTACTGAAAGAGTTGAAAAGTAAATCTGCGAGTATAGTAAAGATGTTATATGAAACTAGAACAGACGGAAAAGAGAATGACGATGGGTAACTACGTGGTGAAAACGTGACAACCACGGCAACCACGACGACAATCGTAATGATGATGATGATGGTGATAATAATCATGATGATAATAATTATGATGGTGATGTTACAAGTGATGATTGGAATAGAAAAAATAAAAGAAATAAACAAGAAAGAAAAAGAAACATATAGGCCCCTACATTTTCAAAAAAATGTCGTGGAAATAAAGAATGAGGTTAGGAGCTGAAAAATAATATAACGTCCAATTGCGTATAATTATAATAAAAAAGGGAAACACTGTTAAAAGGAGAATGTTAGCGAATTGAAAAGGTGAAAAGAGTAGTTAAGCTGGTATTATAGGGAGCCAAGACAAAATATTATCGTGTAAAATGTCGAGACTGCTTAGAAGTTTATTGACGGAAAACGTACATAAATTCCAGAAAGCTAATGACTGATAATTTTAAACAAAAAATAGAAGAATTAAGCCATCATTATGATCTGACAAAAAGATCCACATTGTATGACAACACATCTAGCTTCAGCACTCTACGAAGGAGTTATCACAGACTCCTACTCGATACTGCCCGTCAACCTTGCACACGTTGGATTATTTCTTTTAGATGGTAATCCGGGCTCTTCCCAGATGAGGTAGTTAATCCCTAAGATGTACTTCCATGATGATTGATGACAATATCTTAGGTTCGTTGACATCTCAGCTCCTAGATCATGTGGAGAGTATTGAAATGCGACCGATGGAAAGTTGTATATAAATGTCTAACTTTTGACAAAATTACGTGTTGAAATGTAAGTTCGAGATGGACTGAAAAGCAAGAGGAGATCTGTATGGATGACGAAATTTATATGGAATTTAAAATTCCCTGTCTAGCTTTGATGATATCCACTGGGGTAGTTACGGGGGCATGGGGCCACATGGCCCCAATCAGTAGGCAAAAAAGAAGAGAGAAAGAAAAGAGAAAAAGAGGGGGAAATTAAAAAAAGGAAGGGAGTGTAAAAAGAAGACGCTACGAACTCTTCCCTGATCAATGTCCGTGTAAATTTGCTTTTTGTTCACCAAATAAGACCGCTGCCACGATGCCACTGCCCCCTCACTGCCTTTTATGGTAAATTGTTCCATTTCCCATACACGTTGATCATTTGTCTTGAAACTTTCAGGGATGTTTTCTTTCTCTCGCTTTAAGACACTACTTAAAGGGGAAGTCCACAATGGTATTTACTTGATTTGAATGAAAGCAGAAAAATGAGAGAAACTTCCAAAGTTTGAGCAAGAAATAAAAAGTTATCATTTTTTTTTAAAGCTGTAGTCATTCAAACACAAATTGGCAACTCGGTGACGTATCATGAGAGTTCCTCTCCCATTTGGTCTGTACAGAAAATTTTATAAATTCTCATTTTCTTAGTTGTTGATGGAGGAATACATTAATTTCATTCGGATTTTGTGTAAAAACATATATTCAATAATTATATCGAAGTTGCATTTATGATTAGATATTTTCTTTAGAAAAAGTGGGAATTTATGATTTCCTTTTTAGTACAGGGCCAATTTTTATTCATCCGTTTCTTTAATTTTTCTCCTTATTTTAAAACCAACTTGATATCAAGTGGAATTGCCCTTTAAGTATTACTTCCAACCATCCAATCACGACTAAGTTGAAAAGACAAATAATACCTTAAAAAGGAGAATGTTTGAAATGCAATGTCTGCTGTTGCTGTCAATTCGTTTTCAAATTGAATAAGCGAAAATATTTATTGCCTACTTTCACAACTTTACTTCCTTAGAAAGGACATTTCTCAAGTACATAGAGGAAATATTTAAAAAAATTAATAGGATAGTTTGCACTTAATTGACCGATATTTTTTACCTTTCACAAAACTCTGTTCTTTAAAGCATGTGATTCCATGTATATCTGGAACACCAACTTGTCCATAATTTTCCCTCTATTTGTCGAATTGATTTATGAAGTTCATTCACAGTTTGACAAAGGAGCACAAACTGATTATGACGTCACCTAGGTGACCAGCAAACAGATGCCAATAAAAATAGTTACCTGGCGAAGTAGCAACAACTGCTTATTCAACTCGTCTAACCCTTGTCCATATCAAAATAAGCAACTCCAACCTTCTAACTAACACCCCCCCCCCCCCCCGAAATACTATGTCAACTATATGAAGTCGATGTCATGTGGAAATAAAACAACAACGTAAAGTAGCAACAACAACAGAATTATGGAAATATGTGGAACTTCGACGTTTATGTCGGTCTGCAATTTCGAGCCGAGTCATGGAGTTTCTGGGCCAGGGGATTACAGACCCGTCTGCTACTGCTGGGACCTTATTTGCAGGGGCGGGAAAGTTGGATCAAGTTGCCCAACCGAAAGAAAACAGAGAAGAAACTTCATGGAAGAAATGATTAAAGAAAGATAAGTGTATGACGCAGCATGACTGAGAATGTTGGCATGAAAAGAAAGATGGACAATTGGTTTAGCTCAATCAAAGCAATCTGTTATTCTTATTAACCGATAAACAACAAAGACGTGCCTCGGTAATTCTTTTTTTTTTATCAAGGACATGACTGAGAAGACAATTTTGTCAAAGTGATTCCGCATTATGCTTTTCTGGGAACAGAGAATACTCTTCATAATTGTTCCCGAAAGAAGTTATTGGGAATTTAATGTAGACGGTGTGGATTATTATATATGAACAAATATTAAATACATGTTTGTTTTGAAATACGTGTAGTTTGAATGTTTGAAACTGATTAAAATATGCTTTACTATTTCACTGTAAACAAAAAAAAAAATTCTTTATAAATCAAGAAATCATTAATATAGTCACTACTCATATAACCTATAAGACAATTATTATATAATTTCAAATTACCCAAAATACAAACCAATTTCATGAAAAACAGTTTTACTTATTTTGGGGCTAAAGTGTGGAAAAGTTTACCAAGCGCGACAAAAAGAATGGGTAGGAACGAATTTAGGAAACAATTAAGCAAGAAGGGGGGGGGGGTAGGGTCCTTTCTGTTTTCAATAGTAGACATGTCTATCTTGCCGTCTTTTCATATTTCAATATTACAATCACTTTATATGTAATTTTTGTACTTGTCTAATTTTTGTAAATCATTTTGAATGGGTTAATGGATTTACGGTTGTTGTTTTTGTTTTGTATTTTTTGGTTTAGTTTTGTTGTTTTTCTTGTCACGCAATAGGACTTTATATCTATTTATCTATGTAAATGTTATCTTGCTCATTTAGTATTCTTTTACCATGTATTTTAATCTTGTTTTATATGATTTTTATGTTTTACACGGCCTTTCTGTAAAACAGCCTCTGGCTGATGTAAGTTCCGTGAATAAATAAAATAAATTGAAATAAATTGAAATAGGTTCCTTGATACTGTCTTTCAAAAACAAACAAATAAATGAACAAAAATAGACAGAATTCACCGACTGAAAACAGAATATTCTTGTTAGAATCGGACCACCAGCTTTATATATTATTTTCTACGTATAACATCTTCTCAGCCTCTCACTCGTCTGTTGTTCTACCGCTCACCTTTGCTTATCTTTCACATCTCTATACCTGTAAACATCGTTCTTTCGATTCGACTCAAACAGACAAAGAAAAGTGCGACAGATATACAGAAAACCCCCGGGAATGGCACACAGGTACTTAACATCCCCACGCCCAATACCATCATCCAATTTAGCGGAATAAAGCCTTAATCTTTTCTCTTAGGAAAAGAAAAAAGGGACGAGCAAAATAACAACACCGTGCTAAGACATCTCCCGTCAAATTGCATTTCACTTTTCTTGACCTCTCAAAGCTCGTCATGTAATACCTCTGTCACACCGCTTAATCGATTTTAAACGGACCGATAACTTACCATTCGGGGTAATGCAATTGTTTTGATCGTTCTGATGTCGGTTGTGTCGGTGTGACAGGGGTATGAAACTTGTCTATTAAGCAAACCGATGGAGAATGTCATCGTGTTTTACTTAATGCGTTCTTTCGTCATTCGGATGGGAGGCTACCAGATGGCGCGCGTTTACTTTGGGAAACTCGTCCGCATTTTACAAAGTGATATCTTTTATTGGTTAATGCGATCAATATGATCAGGAAAAGAACATAAATGGATTTCAGATTGGCATTCAAGAGCGGAGAGAAGACGCTCTGTGCGATTCTGTGCATCTTGAGGATTAAGTCCTCGGCTACCAAACTTATGTTGCTTCGTATTAAGGGTATGTAAAACATGAAACAGTGGAATCAAAGGATTAAGGTAATTAAGCTGTATACGCGTGGAACATTTACATTGAGTTTTGTGACATTGTCAAGGTTAAACGCCCTCTAAAAGGAATTAACAATAACATTGAGAGATATTTTGTTACAAGACTTTTGCGACCTGGAAAGATGACGGGTCGTTCAACTTTTTCTAGAAATGTGGTAGAGAAAAGCTTCGCGGCAGCAGACAATCTGCCTTTACCATCATGTCTATGCATGCGAATAGTTCTGCCCAGGGAAGTGTTCCCTGGTTCTGCCTATGCAATTCAAATCCGCATTTTACAGTATTTTTCATATCATTTAGCTGTCTTAATCTGTACCCATACTCTCCCTGTACAGTCTCTCTCTCTCTCTCTCTCTCTCTCTCTCCCTCCCTCACTCCCTCTTCCTCCTCTTTTACTTGTAAAAAAAAAAGAATAAATAAATAAACATAGGACCATAACTAAAATACAGAGTCCAATAAAATTTATATCGAGGAAGGACAGATCCTATTCTGGGGCTGATTGGACGTTCGTTTAATATCCCATGCATGCATTCAAATCGTAAACTAGAATAGTGAACTGTTCTATTTTATGGAAGATCAAATTAATTGACATACATTTGGAGCTCTGGAATGATGTTTTGCTAAATTTCTCTGGGCAGACTGGTTTTCCATCCAACCCAGGGGAGCGTTTCATCAAGCGTTTTGTCAGCGATTTTTACTGACAAATTTGCTCTCAGCCAATCAGATGCAAGGATATCAGTAGCTTATAACAGTTGTCCCTAGAATGACTGAAAATAAGCTTCATGAAACGCTCCCGTAGCAGATGTATGCAACTGTAAGTTTATTTTCTGTTCATTCTGTTAAATACAACTTCAAAGAAAATCGAGTTTGGGACTTTCTTGTTTTCTTCAAGATACCAGAACACTTAAAGGGACTCGGTAACTTTGTGGAGGCTTGATTTAATAAATTGTTGAATTTTGATATCTGTCTTCTATAATGATGTTCAGAACGATAAATAAACAGCCGGGACTATAAAGGTTTTGCAATATATGATGTTATTTTCAAGATATCTATGACTGAATACTGCCATTCATTGAACCATACTGGGGTACGCTTGAGTCTAACACTGTAGTCTATGGGGGAGAAAAGGTCTGGAATTTCCGGTCACTTGCATATATTTATTATTTACTTTTTGTGAAGCACATGATGATGCATTTAACATGCATTTTTCAGGGCTTCACTTTTACAACATATTATACACACTGATGGCATTTAGGGCCATGCAGCTCAGATTTTATCAAGCCTCCACAAAATTACAGATTACCTTTAAATATTCCTTTATTTCATTTGGTGTTCTTTTGTCAACGGGATTACCTGGGCAATATGTTTGGTTGCTAAAAATTGTAACCAAAAAAAAATGAATGATGGGTTCTCTTTTCTATTTCAAGAACGCATACTTTTCGAGGGTAAGTTTTCGATCTCAGACTTTGATTAAATACCAGACCTCTTTTGTATTATTGGTTCTCTTCGCTATGAATAGAGGTATACACTGTAGGCCTATTGCCTTGAACTTCTGGGATGGACATGTATGCAGTGGTACTGATATTGAAGCGCTGACAAAGAGCATACTTGAAGTAAAAAATTGTTATAGAGTGGTTACGCAGACATCGTAAATCTAATATTACCTACCCTTAAGCAGTTTCATAGTTCGTAGCGTCTCTGATTAACTAGAAATTTGTTAATAGAATAATTGTATCTATAATTATGATAACGTTTAGATTGATTTACAAGGTAATGCATGTAATCAATGGCATAGTTGTACGAGGCCAAATTTGACAGGAGGACTGACGTCTCGAATATCCATTTTCCTGTTCCTAAATTTAGGCACTTTACCATCTTGATAATGTAATTTTTTTGTCTTTAAGATATAAAATTAGATAATAACAATGAAGATAGACCACAGACCACCTCGCTGCCCGAATATGAGGTGGTAGGTGCCCAGATATGCGGTTGCGGTCTCCGGAATAAACTTGAGAGTCCAATCAGAATTTTAAGAAGTATGTTTGCAAGCGCTGACACACGCCGGGCAACCAAACATTTCTTCACTCCCATTAGCCCAATGCAATGGCTTTCCTCTCCCTGTTGCTCATCGAGTTGCTCCCGTTCACTCACCCGAGACCATGGGGTCTGGGAGAGGAAGCTTTCCTCACATGGACCGCGCAAACCTCGACTCACGGGCCACTGCCATGAATGTCGAATCCATTTGCACAATTTCCGCAAAGAATCCTCTGTTTAAACATGTTGAAGTTCAATTTTCTCTCTCTTTCTCTCTTTCAAAAAGGAACACCACTGCAGTTATATGTTAAAGCTACAAATTTCTTTTAAGTTTTATCATTATTATTATTATTAATTGGCATCTGCGTATTTTATATATTTTTTTAAAAGGCCAATACGGTTCTTTATGAAAACGAACGGTTGTCACGACTTCGCTCATTAGTTTTGAAAGAAATTGAACAAACTGCCGGTGCTCAACTAAACCTCCACATCAACACATCCAATTTCTTAAATCTGCGTTAATCGTCAGTAAAGTGAAAATGAGAAATATTTCATCCACGAGAACCGGGATGGGGGGGGGGGGGGGGGGGGGGGGGGGGGCTTGATATATTTTTTTCGGCACATCTTGTCAGTATAAGGCATCCTGGCCAAAGATTGATTTATTCAGAAAGGAAACAGAAACAAACGGAACACTAATATTTATTGCCGGGATGGGTAATTTACGACGCTGTGAAATATGCTTGAAATGTTTCTGTTGGTTAAGTCTGAGCTGATATTTATTTTGCTCAGAGTAGTGAAACGTGCGAAATGGCGCGAAAGTGGAAGCAATTATTTTGCGTTAACAAGATGGGGAAAAAAGGGTCACTACCTTTTTCCTTATTTATTTACGATGCATCAACAAGGGTCCCGTCACTCGAATTAACGGTGAGTCTGACAGGATTGAATGTTGATGGAGACACTGAACGTATACTTGATCTTCAATCTCAAGTTCAAAATGATCATTTTAAATTAAAGCTTTGCACAATGCGTGTCGTGGTGATCAAATTATACCGGCAATAAAATTGTTAAGCAAAGTCTCACGAATACAGTAGGTCAACTGTACAAATGCAGGAAATGCAAAACAGATTTAGCAGCCGTTCGAGTTTTGCCCCCCCCCCCCCTCCCTTTTAAAAAAACCCTGACTATGCCAATGGGTATGGACATTTGTTATGTGAAGAAATAATAAAGAACCACATTATTATATCAAATCAAAATGTAAAAATAGATCAAATACATTTTGGGATGGCTAATTGAAAAATCAAACCCCTGATATGGATTAATCACAGTCATGATACTTACCAATTCCACTCAAATTAATCCCAACGCCCCCCCCCCCCCATTCCTCCAATATAGTGAATTTTAACATATTCATTTTTAAGGCTGACCAATAATTAATCTGTAACCATGAGAACAGGTTTCATACGTGAACTTGGTAAACTATGAACGGCTGTATCATAATACACAAGAAAAACCGGAAGTAAATATTACAGCTATAGGGTCTAATATACTTTGCATCTACATCGACATGTTCGAAAATAAGAATATCACGATTTCATATACTAGTACACCCCCATTCATAGAACAGATCGGAATTTATATTATTTATGATGAAGGGCATAAAGAAAAAGGCGTTTGGTTTGTCAGGTAAATGCCTCGGGTAAAATCTCACCCACATATAGCTTTTTAAAACCCGAATTTGTTGCTCCGGGCTGACCATTTGTCACAGCCGTGTCAAAGTCAGATTTACAGGCAAATCCAAACAGGAGAAATATGCAAGATTTATGTTTTTGATAAGCAAAAGAATTACAAAAAACATGTTTTTTCTCTCTTTACCATTGTCATTGTAAAATGTAATGCAGAGCGGGGTTGAAAATATTGCAGGTGCGCTTACAGCATTCAATGATGTATATGCTTTTCTCGTAGTTGTATTCGCCCCGTGGCATGGTGTATTTTCGGACCTGAACTAAAAAAAACAACTTTGTGGTAGCACAAATCTCCCCATCTCTCCCCCTCTCTCTCTCTTTCACTCTCTCATCCCTAAAATAAGCCGTGGGCATCTTTGGTTGTTAAGTTTTTAAGGTGAGATTGGCGTTTGATTTCATGTTTATTAATCATTGGGAGAATGTTTTGATTTCAGCTATTAACATCGTTTCTTACAATACACATACAGATTGGTATGATTACAACAACAACAAAAAAAGATCATCACCGTCATCCGACGTCCATCTGGATTAAGAAGAGGTTGATGGTATAGTAACCGAAAACAAGATGTCATTGCACTCTTCATGATCGCTGCTCTTCTAATAGTTCATCTAACCTAGGCCTATAGCTTTAAACTGGGGAGAAAGGTGCCAAAATGAGTGCTGACTTATGAAGTATAATCTTTGATATAAAGTGAATGATTTTACACTTTTACAGGCACTTTATGTTCTTTTTTTAAAGAAAATGTTCAATGCCCATTTTCAAATGTTTTTTCAAAGATAATTTCTCCAAAGGTTTTTTATCGGACTTTCTCTTGCACATCCAGCGGGTAGCTTGGGCATGTTGGGCCCAACCATGGGACGGGAGTGGCGCAAATGGATGTGAGCGAACCTGGCAATTCTGAATTTCTTTTGTTCTCTCTTTCTCTTTTTTAATTCCTTTTTGTTTGTCATTTTAGATATAATTTGATGTTGTTTACAATTCCTTCTTGTTTGTTATCTTTCCTCATCGCCCTGTTTTTTTTCCTCTTCTTTTACATTTGAATTCCAGAATAGTCCCGCCGTCGGCTTTCTTCTACCCCTGCTCATATTAGTCTATATTCATTGATCCTTATTTATCATTTCTCTTTCAATGGTACATGTTGTTTGTCTTCGTCAAGTTTGTCTGCAGAGTTTGTCCAAAATATGAAAATAAAGCAAAATCCCATAATTCTTCACGTCTAACCGGGGCATGTGAAATCTATTCGAAAGCATGTAAACTGTCAGTCTCAAACTTCCACTCTACGTTGATTTATCTGCCATAATCCATAACATGCTGTTTTCCCGCCGGCGAGTATTCGCATTCCATTAAACTTTATATAGTTTGTCAATACGTAAGGGGAAAATAATAAAAAATAATTCATGACAACACAAAAAGCGACATGCAGAAAGCTATGAATCATTTTTCTAAATCAGTTGAGTTATTGAATGAGATTGCAACGAATCCAGATATCTAACATGTTTCTGTTATTCACATCCTGGGAATCAAGTAAAGTCATTATATTTTGGTGTTATTCACCCAAGAGATGAATAAATAGATACCGTCTCATGGCTATATGCTGTTCATCCAGCCCCTCCAGTATGGTATCAGATCCATACGCTGTAAAAAAATACGGGTAAAAAAAATTTCCCAACTTGATTGGTGATTATGACTGTGTTTGACCAACTTCTGAGCAGTTATATGCCTAACTCAAATAATTGCCGCCCAAAAAGGTAAATGTGATTGGAACGCACATTAAACTTGCAGAACTTGATCAGCGCCATTTTGTAGTGATTGCTAAATTAAGATTTAAATTTGAAATAATTGCATTTTATTTTAATTTTGACAAGATGCTGTTTGAACATAGGCAAATTTTATATTCAAACTATTACTTTGACTTGGCATTGTGAAAATGAGAGAACAGACACTTGTCAAAGTCAAATTCTGTTGAAAGATGGTGCTATTCAGGCTCCAGTTAACTGTTACTTTAAATATCTTACAAATTCCCCACAAAAAAGTATCCTCATGTCGCATATTTCACCCAACTCCCCCCCCCCCCCCCCCAAGTAATACACATGAAGCTGGAAAGGTGAGTTGCAAAAATCATGATGAAGAATCTCATTACAAGGTCCATTGTTAACCAAACATGGTGGGTTCTTTTCAAATTAAAATATCTACTCTATAAAAACAGAAAAATATATTTCTCATGTATTTTATTTACATTTTGTCTAGATATGTAAAAAATAAAAATAAACTGATTACAGAAGGGAACGAAGTCGAGTAGTTTAAACACGTCTTGGCTGAAAGTGCGAAGGTCGTGGGTTCGATCCCCGGCACGGCACTTATGTCATTGATAATCTACATTGCTCCTCTCCACGTAGATGTAGGCGCTATATATATATGCAGAATGTTATAACTATTAAGATGTTTCTGCATTGTATTTAAAACCAGTCATATTTATTACTTTTTTCCCCATTAACATCCCATCCAAAATACGAGTCCAATACCAAAGTCTTAGAAATAAAGTTGTAAACAAAACCCGTTAAAGCAATCATGATCAAACTTCTAACAATCTCCCAAATAAATGCCTGTTTTGCAAGCAATATTATAAACCACATACATATTATACACACCAGGCATCATCAGTTCTTAACCGTTCCATGACAGTTATACAACTTCCACAGGGAGGATAATGCCGGTATTCTATTTATAAGATTAAAATTGATAATAACGACCAAATGTTAAGGTCGGACGTGGTCTCCATTAAGCTGTCTTGGACTTGATTCCGTGAAGAACATGTCTAAAATGGCTGCCATCATCCGACAACTCGTGGACCAAACAGGAAAATGCATTAGTCGAATTATAGCTAAAATTACACTTGGCGTTCGTTATCTCTTTATTCTACAGACTCAGACGTAATTCAATCAATGATATTTATAGTGACCCCGCGTGAGGGTATGTTACAGTTCAATACCGCGTGTATAGGATTATGAAATGATAATGGTCTTAAGAAGTACTCGGAATAGGATTGAAAATGCATTCATAGCTATGGTGATGTTATTTATAGACGATTATTTTTTCAGATATTTCCAATTGATATACATGTACATGTATCAGTACAGCTACATTAATTGACAGAAGAGCTCGGTTATTTTTATGAATTAGTCTGTTTGTAATTACGTCTCATATTTTTATGATTTCTAATTATTGCACTATTAGTTTTACGAAAAATATTATTTTTTGGAAAAGAATTACTGACTCGATCTCGCTGTCACGATAACTCACTGTCTGCATTTGTAGAATACACAATCAATGTTAATGACTTAAAGACATCCGCCGTCGCCTTGGGAACCCAAAAAGGCGCGAAGATTCAGATCGTCTGGTCGAAATGTCATTCAGATGTAGGCATCCGACGAGGTACGATTTAATTCACAAATATGATGATAGGTCGTCCCTGGGGATCGCTGTTATGACGTGTCAATTGTTATTTTTAGACGTGATTTGAGACAAAGACATTGACGGTCGGAGTATGAGCACGGGAAAGGTTTGGTGTTACGAGCATTTGGTAAACATGTTGACACTATTTGAAATATTAGATACAAAATTTCCCAACTACCAACTTGAGGCAATTTTATGGTCATGCAGGTGGACACTGTGTAGCACAATCATTTTAAATGTTTATCATACATTGGGCAAAATCGTGAAAATATTTCTTGTTTTAGAAAAAGAGTGCATAGTTTCGACTTTACCCAATAAACAATATTTCTAAGAGGGGGACTGATGCCTGATAAATGAAATGGTAACAGTTAATTAGTTATGTTCCCCTTAACTTGCTTTCTTCGAGTTTGCACATTACAATTGCGAGATGCTGTTTAATTTGACAAAAGACAGTGGTCATCATTCGAATACATTATGAATTCAGTTATAAGGGTAGGAACTCATTACATATGGAGAATGTGATGTAGAGAATGGATGGATTGATTCGTGTTTATCCCGAGCAAAGAAATATATAGATCGTAGCATCGGCACTTACTTTATCTTATAAAGACACAACACTCTTTTGTGTGTGTAAAAGATCACCGAAGTAGCTGGAGCCAGTATTCAATACATAAATATCCACGTCAATTAACGAGCGATACATCTTCAGATCTTCATCATCGTGCAGAGTTGCTCTGTGCAAGTATAGATGTCAGATTTATCCTAGCGGAAACACATTTTTCTCTCGGGTTATGTCTCTTCCCTCCTCCATCTTTCATCAACCTCTCCTTCATCCGGGTTTCCATCTCCTGTCCGAGCCAATTACTATCTCCATCCTTGTCAACATCTTCAAGAATATCCTTAGGATGGGAAACACCGTCAATGGTGTTTGACGTAACGAGGGGATAGTCGGACAGTTTAGCAAGTATGTACTAAGTAAAAATAGTTACACTAAAGATCCTTGTAAAGGGCTCCTTTTGCCCTGTTTGGGGTTCTACTTCGCATGCTTCTGGGACAATGTCTCCGCCGTCTATTTCCTGCACTATCCGAATTCCTACTTTCCCTGGTCCAAGCTTTAATCCTGATCCTAGACCTAGTCTAAAATCTCATCACGACCTAACCTAACTCAACTTTTACGAAATAAAACCCTAAGCCCTACCCATCCCTCCATTTTGTGTGTATAGATGAAATAGATCTAGATATCCATAGTCAGATAGTCATGAATAAGTTAATGTGAGCCTTTATGAAAAAAAATCGGGTAAAAAACTAACAACTGTTGCACTTTCTTAAAGACTTTTGTGGACACAACAAAAGTACAGTATTATCATTCAAAACCTGGAGAGATAATTTAGTTTCTTACGGATATCCAAATCGTTATGATAGCGTATACACCGCCAATGCGGCTTTTGCTAAACAGTCGGGTAACGTCGCGTCGCGTTGGTAGAAATTTTCAAACATTTTTCAGGAAGGTATCTTCAAGGGACAAATTGAAAAAGAGTCCATCTCAGTATGATTTTTCCCGTTTTCAGGCTAAAAACGACAAACAAGGGAATAAAGAAAACAATAGAAGGATAATGCAAAGAAAAACATGAACTATTATAAAGAGAGAATAGAAGGGTAGGAAGGATGGAAGAAAATATGATGAAAGGAAACAAAGAATACAACAAAAGGAAAGTTGGAAAGTAAAAATAAGTGGATAAAAACAAAGAATAACATAAAGAAAGATAGAGACATAAATGATAGAAGGATAAAGATATTAAGAGTAACATAAGGAAAGATAGAAGAGAAGATGATAATTTGAATAAAGGAATAACATAACGTAAGAAAAGATGAAAGGAAAACAAAATGATAGGATAAAAGCAAAGAATGTTTTAAGGAAAGTAAGTAAAGATGGGAAGCAGAAAATGATTTTAAAAAGAATATGAAAGATAGAGAGAGAAATGATAGGATAAAAAAAGTTTAACTTATATAAAAAAAGACAGAGAAATGATAGAAGGATAAAGATTAACGTGAGGAAGGTGGGGGAGAAAATGGTAACAGGAAACAAAGAATATCATAACGAGAGGAAGGATGGAAAGATAATTGATAGAAGGATAAAAGCAAGAAATGACAAAGCGAGAAATAGAGAGAAAATGATAAAAAGATAAATATAAACATGAAGAAAGGTGGAAGAGAAGATGATAAAAGGAACAAAGAATAACAAAGTGAAGATGGAAAGCAATAAAAAAAGAGGATAAAAAGAATAAATATAAACAGTAACATCATGAAAGATGGAAAACAAAATGATAAAAGCAATAAAAGAATAACGTAATGAAAGGAAAGGTGGAAAGAAAAAATTAATAAAAGGATTAAAAACAACTGAATTAGTAATTACGCGATGCGTAATATATGCCCCCGCCAGAAGTGTAGATCTGTGGAATGGCTGTTAATTTATGTAATTTCTGATAGAACCTTGAAGATAAATGTGAGAAATGAATTATGATTATAAATGCTATTTCTGTTGATTTTGAATAAATTACAATAAATTTGCATAATTAATGAATTTCAAAATTCTGTGTAGAGGTTTGACAGCCCCTACCCAGCCCTATCAGATAAAACAATCAGATTCAAAATACGGTGTGAAATAGAGGAGAAGTAGCATTTTTCGTCGATTTTGAATAAATTTGCATAAATTTGCATAATTGATGAATTTCATGATTTTGTGTAGAAGTTTGGAAGCCCCCACTCAGCCCTATCAAATAAAACAATCAGAATCAAAATCGGCCAAGAAATGACGGAGAAGTGGCATTTTCTAACTTTTTGAGCACACACGGACGGACGGAGGGACGGACGGACGGACACACACACGCACACACGAACGGAGTTCGTTTCATAGTCCCCTCGCGAACTTCGTTCGGCGGGGACAAAAAAGAATAACACTACGAAAGATAGACTAAGGAATGATAGATGGATGAATATATAAAAGATGGAAGAACAGATAAAGGGAATCACAGAATAACATAACGAAAGTAAAGATGGAAAGCAAAAAAAAAAAGTATCATTGGGAAAGAGGGAAGACAAGATGATACAAGGGATCAAAGAATAACATAATGAAAGGAAAGATGGAAAGAAAAAAAATTCTTCTGAAAACGGGAAAAATAATACTGAGATGGACTCTTTTTCAATTTGTCCCCTTGAAGACACCTTCCTGAAAAATGTTCGAAAATTTCTACCAACGCGACGCGACGTTACCCGACTGTTTAGCAAAAGCCTCTAATGCTAGGCAGTTTATGCAACGCGTTTAGCATTCAAAGCCCGCAAATTCACTTTAAAAGATTTAACATATGCAATTCCGTTTTATATTATAGTGAACATTAAACTTTTGGAGGAGCAATACCAAAGAGTTTAAATACGAAGAGTGCTCAGTGCCGAAATAAAGCACGCGTATATATTGTGGTACATGTCGATCGGCCGAGAGGGAAAGGTTATAGTCTTAATCAAGATGTTTGTATTTTTGTATTTTCTTTATTTTTTCTTCTTTTTCTGGACAGCGCTTTTGCCTTTTGGTAAAGCCGTAACTAAAGGGCATAATCTTGATATTGTCCCTTCAAATACAAACTTATGTCCCCAAACAGATAGGAATCAACTCTAACTGCACCAGGGAGGAGAGGGTGAGAGTTGGGAGGGGGGGGGGGGGGGGGGGGGCTTCGGACTAGATGTTTGTATTTTTGTTAAAGTTATTTGCTATGAAATTTCTATTAATATTTATGTGATGATGGGGGGGGGGGGGGGTCCAAACATGTTCCCTGATATTAAGCTCTATATGAGCAAACACTGCGATATCTGACGGGAATGTCGGGAAAAGTTATTTAAAAATAATAATGTGTTTAATCTATTAAATCAGAATATTTCATTTATATGATTTATGGAAATTATAGGGATTATAGACCTGCAATGTAATTTTATTAGCCTTATTCTTTTAAAATTCAAGACAGAAAAGGCTTTAATAAAATGAGATTGCGTGCGAGCAATTCCTTATATAAATATAAAGATTACATTAAGAGTGGCGTATCCAAGATTATCCAGGAATGTACATGCCCCTATGTGCCAGCCAAAACAAAATCTGACATAATATGAAAGGAAATGTGCCCCCCCCCCCCCGCACAGAAAGAATCTGAAAACTGTGATAATTTTGTCCTTGCTTGTCCTAAAAATTCAAAATAGAATGCATCTGATGATTTTTTTGTTCGTCAGGCGTGAGCCTCCCCCCTCTCCCTGCATTCCTGGATACGCCACCAATATAACCAACTTGCGGTAAATTATTTGTAATATTCTGCTGTAGAAATGTGGGACGACAGGCGAAGAAAACAGTATAGGGGCTTGCTCCGAAGCCATCACCAACGCGATAGGGCCTTTACCGATTGTACGAAAAGGGGGATGGCCTCCGTGTTTTGAATTGAATTAACTAGTAACCAACAATATATAGCAGCTGATGATATAATTTAATTATTACCAATCCTATTCTGTCTTTGTAGGAATATCCCATTACTTTTGCCCCCATCTCTCTTTGTCTCTCCCCCCTCATTTTTCTCATACTCTCTTTTCTCTCTTACAACAGATCTGTAAAAATGACTCCAATAGAATTGAGGAAAAAATAATGATCTCTTATTTTTTTGTTTTTATTAGGAAATCAACAGAAATCACAACAATTACAAGTGATTTACATGATTAAAAAAAAAAATCACTGAGCAAAAAAAAAAAAAAAAAAAAAAACCCAACAAAAACAAACCGTCGGCCTTATGCCAAAAGGGCCTTACCACTCTATAAAGTCTATGGCCTTAAGGCCCTTTTGGCATAAGGCTGACGAAACAGTAAAAATAAAGCAATTGGAACAAAATTTAAAAAGAAATAAAAAAATAAAAATGATCTCTTACTGCTTCCCCCCTATCTTTCAATTTAATGAGATCGACCGCCAACACTATGCAATTATATTCTTCACATCCATGACAGAATAGGAGGGGCGGATCAAGAGGGGGCGAATCGGCCGCGGCCCCCTTCTTGAAACCCACTGCATATACGGGATCTTGCCTAAATTGTGAAAAAACCCGGATCGAGCACCAAATTTAGTTTGGAAGCCCAAGAGCCTAACAATGTCGTTCTATTAACCCTCCGAGAAAAAGTTGTAAAAAGGCACACCTCACAAGACTGACCTCACAGTCCGGGCATGGATCAGTGGCGGATTTAGGAGGCTTTTAAATCAAACTGTATCCCCCTTTTATAACTGATAACTTTTTTGGCTTGTCAGAGAATTACGGAGGAAAACTGGACTAATAATATCTGATACCCTACACCCCTCCACTGAGCGACTTTCGGAGGGCTGGCAAGAAGAAAAAAAATTTGCAACCCCCCCCCCCCCCCCCCCACACACACACACACACACTACATTGTCGGTCTCTCGGTACCAAAGACAAGCAAACAACGAACAGCAAGCAAAAAACCTTGATGAGCCAAGTTTTGGCAAACTGACATATCATCGGCAACGCAACCGGCAACGCCACCACCTCGATCGGGATCGCAGAGGGGTAGACCAAGCCTAGATAGTGCTAGACACCTATTCCGCTCAGCTATTCCATGCTGCTTGCATGAACATCAGCCAATAGGCTAGACGTAATGCGGTGATAGAACATTGATGATACGAATTTATGAATTTAACACATTGAATTTTGCCTCTGGTACATTAGATATATAGTAGTGAACTGGAATTTAGTTAGATTTTCTTCTAACCGGCTAGGTTGGGTTTGCTTTCGGACGGACATACGTCTGCTACATGGTCGTCTGCTAGTGCACGATCTCATTGGATGTCGTCACTCACGTGATCGGTACACGCCCATTTACATTAGGTCATCGATAACAAATTGGAATGCACGTGTAATATGGCAAATTATTTCTTTTGGTCGAAAGCATGCATATTCCCGGGGATTTGTGCGGGGTTTATTGGACTCACCGAGCCTCAATTATACCCTTCCATAGCTTTAAATTTCATGTAAATAACATTTTTCCTAATTTCAAATAAATACTACGGGAATTAAAATCATTTCAAAACCCCTGTTTTCATGTGTTAACCTATGGGAGCTGGAAGGCCAAAAGCATGCATATTCCCGGGGATTTATTGGGGGTTTATTGGACTCATCGATCCTCAATTATACCCTTTCAGAGCTTTAAATTTCAAGTAAATCACATTTTTCCTAATTTCAAATAAATACTAGGGGAATTAAAATCATTTCAAAACCCCTGTTTTCATGTGTTAACCTATGGGAGCTGGAAGGCCAAAAGCATGCATATTCCCGGGGATTTATGGGGGTTTACTGGACTCACCAAGCCTTCATTATACCTTATCATAGCTTTAAATTTCATGTAAATCACATTTTTTACATTTTCAAAGAAAAATTATGGGAATTATAATCACCCTAAAATTCCATGTTTTTGCGTGTTAACCTATGGCAGGCGAGACGTTTTTGGTCAAAAGCATGCATATTCCCGGGGATTTATGGGGGGTTTACTGGACTCATCAAGCCTTCATTATACCTGTTCAGAGTTTTAAATTTTATGTAAATCACGTTTTTTATATTTTCAAATAGAAATTATGGGAATTATAATCATCCTAAAATTCCTTGTTTTCGCGTGTAAACCTATGGCAGGAGAGACTTTTTTGGGGTAAAAAGCATGCATATTCCCGGGGATTTATGCGGGGTCTATTCAACTAGTTGAGTCTTAATTATACATTTTCAGAGCTTTAAATTTTATTCAAGGCACATTTTTCAAAATTTGGATTTAATTCTGCGGGAATTATAATCATTCAAAAATTCCCGTTTTTGCGTGTTAACCTATGGGAGATGGAAGGCCAAAAGCATGCATATTCCCGGGGATTTGTGCGGGGTCCCTTGCACCTTTTGAGCCTTCATTAAGCCTTTTCAGAGTCTCAAATTACATGTAAGCCACATTTGCACTAAATTCAAGGTAATACTAGAGGAACTATAATCATTTTTAAAATCCATGTTTTCACGTGTTAACCCTATGGCAGATGACTCTGTCAAAAAGCAGGCATGATCCAAGGGATTCATATCGGCATTTATTGACAAAAAGGTTCAAGAAATGTTTTTTTAACTATCCATCCTTTTTCTCGTGCAAAAATCAGACTTGAAAAAGATAGAGTAAGATATGAAATATCAAGAAAAAGTGAGACATCTTTTCACGTGTTATACCTATGGAGAACGTATTTTTCCGAGTCTGTTTTTAACACAGCAAAGTATGCCTCCAAAATGTACTACGGAAGTAGGTCAGAGTAATCTGTCTTGATACTATTTAAAGTCTTTGGCAATACTGTACATCTTAAATGCTGAAGCGGTCAGAGGCAGAGCAGTTTACTTGGATCTGAAGGTCCCGGGTTCGAAACCATGTTAGCGTGCAGCTCCGCTTTAAAGTAGAACGTTGATGATTTTAAATATTGGCTTAATACTTATTATTGCATAGATGGCATAAATTAAACAAGGTTATCCAAATTCAACGCTTGGAAACATTTGAAGTAATGATTATTATCAATTATAAAACGGTAAAATACAGCCCCCGATATAGCAGCTGAAGAGCTCCTCGAACGCTGCTGAGATATGTGACGACACACCCTGGACCAGTCCTGGCTAAGCAGACGATGTCCCATAACATCTTACATATTTTTCAGAGCCTATTTTGTCATCTCCTCTTCACTTATTTCTCTTCCTTCACTAGCGTCAGTCTTAATGTTAGTCTGTTGCCTCACTCTTAACTTCGTGTATGGTATTATTTTGATGAAAAATGCAGCGTTAAAAAAATAAAGGAATCAGTCACTTGTAAACAAAATAAGACGCCATTGTATTTTCAGCTGTTTGCACCGGGGCATGTTCGGCGTTTCAAGAGGGAACGAATACCATCCTGCTATTATTCGGAGGGCTTTTCAATTTGAAAGTGGGGTTTATTTCATTGATCATTGACCCTTCTCCTATGTATTTACAATCAAACGGTTTTAGCTATCAGAATCAGTTTCACTTTCCCTTTATAATGGTGTGAAATAAGGTCATGTTTAAATACACCAAACTCTTTATAATTTGATAAATAATTGCATTGCAATTACGTTCATTCATTATAGGACGTCGTCTGCTTAAGCAGGATCGATCCCGAGTGTGACGACATCAAAACATCGCTATATTTCTGGCGAATCCTCGGATATTCCAGATGCTGAGAAGAGCTTTTATTTGTGTTGTTTTTATAATCACCAGATACGCAGTTGACATAAAACTTATAAGATTGCCATCTGTAAGCTTCCCAGTTTCTAGTGATACATTAATTGCCATATTTGTGATTTTCTTTGAATATCTACTTTAAAGGAGAATTAACCCCTGAGTACAAATTTACTTATATTGAAAGGTGTAATATATTCCTACTTATTGGCCTAAATCATTTTCTAATAAGATATCAGAAAAGGGTATAAATAAAGATATTCCAACACCCGGTATCGTCTCCTACTCATTTACATGGGGGTTGCCATTTTCTTGCTGATTTGGATTTGTACATGAACCATTGAGAAATGTTCCGGTCAGGAAGATATTTTGAATCCAAGACCTAAATTGCTTTTCTTCATTACCTAAAATCCCATATGTGACGAAAAATATAAAGTGGGTGTTTACATGATTTATAAAAATTAAATCTTTATAATGATACTTTTAAATTGTCTGGTTTTGCTTAACAAAAATCTATTTTCTTGGGTTTGCCAAACAGAGCAGTATGCAGCATGCATTCTGACTTTTCAAGTCCCATTATCCGAAAGCAGGTGAATGCATAGTTTGCTGCTATAGATGCTCAGGGAAGAAGCATCCATAAAATTTGAATTAATTTGCTCCGTCCATTGCGTCACAGTATCTAGAAAATAGATTTATATTAAGCGAATATCGATTTTCAACAGAAATATATAAGGAAATCTTCAGTTTAAAAATAAATTGACATATCTATTCTATATTTTTAATCTCAAATGGGTTTTTAATTTTGAAAAAGGCAATTGGGCATTTGGATTAAGAAAATCTTCTTGTACACATAAAAAAAATGGCAGCCCCCATGTATTGCTAGCAGACGATACATATTGCTAGCAGATGATAAATTTTGCTCAGAAAATCTTGATTCGTATCGATCTCGTATATTTTGACGCGAAGCCATATAGTCTAACAAGTAGGAATAAATAACACCTTTCAACACTATCGTCTTTATTGTTTGAGGTTAATTCTCCTTTAATGGTTTCCTACAGTAAATATATGGCTTGCATCATAACGGAACGAAAATCTAATAAAGGGTGAATAACCAAAGTCAAAGTTGGTCAAATTCCCACTGAACCACTTAATAAGATGACGTATAACGGGGGTGTTTTGAACAACAAAATGTAAACAAACGGAAACGTGTACTATTAAAACAAAATTGCAAAAGTTTATAGATCACGAACTTGTGTGTGGTTGATCAAGTCAAATCGTCATCATTGTCAATGATTGTGGGATTTATATAGGCTTATCTCGTTTTCATTTCGGTATGGCTTTGTTGAATAGTTTCGACGTCCGATCTATATCAGTCTATAGCGTAAGATGATAGGCAAGATTTGTTCTGGATCATTGTCTTAATAGGGGTATTGTTTCAAAATGTGGGGCAGGAGATAAGTTGACGTTTTACGGTTAAGAGTGCATTTACTGCACTTTAGAGGTTAAGTATAGACGTAAATATGTAGGGGTACGTTCCCCCTTATCGAACGACGATGAACAAACAGAGAGAGGGGGGGGGGGTGAAGGAAGGTAATTATACCTTAAATCATTCATTACGACGATGTTTTAGTGGTGTAAGTTCCTATATCCTAGACCATGTATAGACTATGAACTATAGTATTAATGAAATTCGTCATCTTGAAAAACAAAAATCTCTCAACCTAATTCTTCTTTTCTGTTCATAAATCTCTCTCTGCATGTCTCTCTCTCTCTCTCTTACTCTCTCACTCTCCTTCTCTCTCTCTCTCTCTCTCTTACTCTCTCTCTCTCTCTCTTACTCTCTCTCTCTCTCCTTTTTTCTTTTCTTTTTCTCTCTCTCTCACTCACTCTCTTTCTCTCCTTCTCTCTCGGAAATAGTTTCATCGCATCAATCACAGATGGATTTTCTTGCCCGTAAAGGAGCTTCGGAATATCTTCTAGGTCAACTGAAGTTAGCGACCCATTTCAAAATCATCCCAAAACACTCCTCAAATCTTTGATTCTTTCCTTTCTTACGATGACACCGCGAATAATTGAACGCTCCATCATTCTCCTTTTTAAAGCCTCTTTTTGATCATTACAGACAAAGAAAATGACGAATGAGTATTTACTCGAGCTTTGTATATTGTCGAGCGCTTGTGATTTTTGCGCAATCATTGAAAACAATTGAGGTACTTTACTTTATCCGAATGAAATAAGTGATCTCATGGTATTACAGAAGCAGTATTTACAGGTGATTGACCTGAATAAAACAGTTTTTCACACGCCATTTTTTGTAGAACATGTAAGCTTGAGGAGCGTTTCATCAAGTGTCTTTGTCTGTGATTTTCACTGACAAAATTTGTTATCAGCCAATCAGATGCAAGGATTTCAGTAGCTTATAACAGTTGTCGGTAAAAATCACTGACAAAACGCTTGATGAAACGCTCCCCAGTTGTTCATGCGGGCCAACAGCAATATGGCACTTTCCTCTGGCTGAACTTGATAACTCTAGTTAGAACAGATTTGTGTGTTCTCTTTGCAGCAACCAAATTAACACGCAATTATTTTCATAAGAATGATTGATCTAACCAGTTGCATTCGTGGGAGGGGAGGGGGTAGGGGGTAGGTACTGTTTGAATTAGAGAGCCACTGTAAAGGACATCAATGTCCAACCCAACTGTGTGGGGGAAACGGAATATTAAATGGAACCGATGGTATAGATGATATCTGCAATGTTTCTGTCAATGAGAGTATTCAACTGTTTGTCTATGATTTCATCGAAAAAGCTTCTTATCGACATGTTACTAGGTAGAATTTGAATGAAGTTATTACATTAGCCCTCCCCCCCCCAAAAAAAAAAAAAAAAAATAAATAAATAAATAAATAAATAAATAAAACAAACAAAATAAATAAATGAATAAATTAAAAATTAAAAAATATATATATATATATATATATATAATTATATATAAAGAATCTCACTACACTAAGGAAAAACATAGTGCTTGAATAGACACGGCTATTGAAAATTTAAATTAAATTTTCAATAGCCGTGTATATTCAACGGAACAAAATGATGAGCAAAATAGAAAAGGTGCAATGACACTTCCCCTATATAGAAGATGCATCGTTATTTCCATCGCTTTTGCCAACCTGTTATTGTATTTTAGGTGATCGTTTCCGCATTGTGAAAATTAGTTGTATTTTCTTTTTTATCGTTTTATTTTTCTTACATCTATCTGTATTACAAATCAAAACAAATATCGCTTCGTTTTGTATCTCAACCACATTACAGTTTTTGTATTTCCTGTCTACAATGGGGGAAACGATCGTAAAATTGTCGCAAATAAACAATGAATTGAATTTTTGACCCGTAAGTAAGTCATATTAAATATGTGAATAAATGAACGGTGCAGCCCTGCCGATATATCGCACTTTAGATGTCGTAATAAACAGATCTTGTTAGATTATTTATGTTGGTTTGGATTTGTGCTTTGCAAAGGGATATGCGGATTTAATTTCTGTTAATTTTCTTCCATTGCTTTTTAAAATCATTATATACTGTTCTTTATTTTCTATATGGGGCCTATACTAACGCAATGTGTAGGCATGTGCTTCTACTGTCTTCTTCATTTCTAAGTTAAGCTTTTGGGGTATTATCTTGTCTTCCAAACCGTTTGAATTGATGTTGTATTCAGTTAGTATTCCATCCCCTACAAATATACTATTACCCTTTTAAGCCAGTATGAGAACAGTGTTCAGAAGAGATTTGAAATGCAGTGTAAAAGTTTTCTCATTTCGTCATTTTGATTTTAATTAGTGTTTGCTATACTGAAAAATGATCTTCAGTGTTGTACACACTTTCCCTTTCATACAGTTTAACTGCAAGAACTCATTGACTAGAGCTTTTTGAAATGCTTCATTCACAGGGTTGCTCTTTGCATCTTCAAAATGTCTTTCAGTGCTCATCATGGTCGATCTACTATGTCCATAAATGTCTCGTCAACCTGTCAAAATATTTGGCCAAGTTCAACCCGATCAAGTCAAGGGGCGCTAGAAGGTGTTCCAGAACTACCTCTCCTCCGACACGGCTCTTCGTCTGAATTCGTGTTAATCTAATGTGCCCGAATATACGAGACAAGTTCCATTTGTTTTTAACCATTTTCAGACTGGGCGGGGGGTTGGGGGTTAAATTTCACCCGCCCTCCTTCACTAAATCCTTTCCTGCATGAAGCTGGTAAACACAGACAAAGATGCTTTTAATATTTTTTCATTTCCACATATCTATAATGTTGTCCTTTTTAAAATGTGAATCCATGGCTATTTCTCTTAATTGTGACCACGTCAGGGTAGATTTTTTAGGGGGATGGGGTAGGATTCTTTAACATAACAAATGATAACCGAATTGCAAGAGTGTGTAAACGTATCATTCTCATTGTACTGAACTTCACACCATGTTAACTCCGACAAGGAGTTATAACTCCTTGCTCCGACATTCATATTGCATAGTAATTGTCATTTTAGTGTAGAGAAAGACGGAAGGGTTGGAAAACCTCTCGCAGTAATTATTATTGATACTTGCAGATTGTGTGTACACATTGATTTTCTCGTCAGTCACCTGGGGAGCGTTTCATCAAGCGTTTTGTCAGTGATTTTTCCCGTCAACTGTTATAAGCTACTGAAATCCTTGCATCTGATTGGCTGAGAGCAAATTTGTCAGTAAAAATCACTGACAAAACGCTTGATGAAACGCTCCCCAGATGTCAGCAAATTTGAACCTTTTATTACTCTTCAATTTTGTTGGCACATTTGCTTTGATGAACCACTCCTGCAAACCTTTTTTTTTAAATTACTAGACGAATGTCACGTGATTCTCAAATGTCTCGTGGATTTCAACATCGCCTTTTTAAAATGTTCTATATCGTCAGTGGCTCGTCTGAATTTGCTCGTCAGTTTTCATCTAGCAACTTTAAAATACATTGTGATGCCATGAAAATGAATTCGATATTTTAGTTCGAGCTGACACATAAATTGAGATCCCAGTCCGCCTGCACCGTGTGCACCTGACCCCTCGCGTGCCGAACCCCCGTCCTACGGTGGTCTCAAACCTGACATCGTGTCAAAAATTATTTTGTCACAGTATGCGAGGTGTTAGCGGGTGTGACCTTTAACCTTTGTCCTCATAGTTGGGCTACCATTTCGCCTGCCCCCTCTTCCAAAGCGCAACAATGTCAGAGGAGTCAATCGAAAACAGCGGTGAGCAAAATCATGAGCCAGAGGCTGACGTTAAATAAGTCATCACAGTAGCTTGACTGGGTGACATTTTTACTGTCATGACTATTGGAAACCAAGGATGGAATGTCGAATTAAGCTTTCACACTTTATTATCTTTATGATCACTGTCATCATCGTTATCGCTCCAAAATGTACTTTATCTTAACCCGTTGCCTACGGGAACCGGGTGATCCCTGTATTAAGCTAATGGGAATGAGAGAATTCAGTAGTCAACGGGTTAATCATATTCTTCGTCGTCTTACTCACAAGTTTCTTAAAGAATTATGAGTTTCTCATCTACAGCGCACTTGTGTCTTCCTTTTTCTACTTTTTTCCATTAAGAAAATAGAAAGAAGAGAGAAGAAGAAAATGATTAGGTCTAAAGGAGGAGTATACGAAAAAGAAAGGATATTGAAACAGGTTTTTAAAAATGTCATTCTGAAGATGACCTGTCATTATTTTCATATTCTTCCATTATTTTTGGTCCCCTTCCCCCTTTCAACCATTTGACACTTTTTCTCTGTCAGTATGAAAGTTTAGCGTTGTCTTTTTTCATTCGTCACCTATCATTGGTAATATTAGTATTATTCCCTACTATATTTCATCACAGAAATTACCCTCAGTGATGATAATTCAGATTCAGATTTCAGATTTATTGACTGCTTTCAGTCATATTAACATGATAATACTATAGAGCATAGCATAACAACAATAATATGACAATGATGTTTTATCATAGATATGGGCACATGATTAAATATCAATACGTAAAGTATATATGATGCACAGATATTGAACTAAGTGGTGTTGAAAACAGTTGGACATGTTTAAAAGCAAAGCTTGTTATATGGTTACATTACATAGTGATGATAAGATACCATGGACCACATTAAAGAAAAGAAAGAGAAAAATCTGGCCGGTGCTGCACAAAGACCTTAGCGAAACCCGGCTCTTTCTCTCACGTATTTCTTTTTCTCACTTTCTTCCCCGTCTTCTACATCTCTCTCCTCTTTCTTCAAGGTTTTCCCTTCATCATTTTTGCAAACATCCAGGATGGGGATAGTCTGTGCAGAATCAATTTGACCACCAAACTTGACTTTCTGACATCTTGAATAATGATGTCGTTTATACTATATCCTACCGGGAAATCACCAAGACTCTATTTCATCGGTAGGTCTGTTTGACGTGTGATATTTGGTTTTTAAACAGGGAATTGTGGTTCATTCTAGCGTTTTTAATCCAAGACCCAGACATTTTCAAAGAACCAATCTTTTTTTTAACTGGTCTATACCGGTGGGATCGTGCTGTCAGTCGAGGGTAGGCAGTGTTGATTGACCTGGATTTGTTTGATAGTCGTCTGAGATGATACATGTGAATTATCGTTTTACTCTCTTCTGGGCCCCCGTTTCATAAAACTTTATGTCTATGACAAGTTACAGTAACAGTTATAAGCTACTGAAATTCTTGCATCTGATTGGCTGAGAGCAAATTTGTCATAGATCTGTGGTAATTGCTCTATTAGTTACCTGCGCTAATCAAGCTTGTGAAGGCAATTATTACATACGCCAGTACTTTTAAAAACAAATGCACTCTTCACTGTGCATTCACCCCTTGCACGATGTCACTCTCATATTGCGCGTCAAAGATCACACTTGTCACTGACGCAGTCCTCCGTCAGACAAATGACGACTCGTGCACAA
Source organism: Heliocidaris erythrogramma (assembly GCA_025617745.1). Lineage (NCBI taxonomy): Eukaryota > Metazoa > Echinodermata > Echinoidea > Camarodonta > Echinometridae > Heliocidaris > Heliocidaris erythrogramma. Next base: position 12,972,232 of record CM046872.1, on the reverse strand, counting down.
AAATCGAGATCACAAAGCCCGGCCGACTCACACGAGGCATCATTTGATTAAGTTAAGACAGCGTCAGTGACTATACGGTCTTGTGCGCGCCATGAAAGAGTGATATCTTTTAAAAAGTGATTGCAACAGTGCAAATAACACTTTTAATAATTGGCGTATGGGTTAATTGCCTTCACAGGCTCAATTAACGCAGGCACTGACGCAATCGAAATGACGCCACGGGTGAACCGGGCTTTATACGTTACCTATTGACGATTGACATTTGGAACTAGAGAAGGAAAAGACTTTGGCGATAAACAAGGTCTACCGAGACACTTCATGCCTGTGTGATCTTGGAGCAATATGGGTGAATGTACAGTGAAAGGTTCTCGAGGACGCCACTTATCCTGGTGTAATAGTTCATGGTGATTTGGCCCGTATCAAGTGTCTAGGTCTCCGAAGTCATTTGCCCCACACCACGAGGGCTATCACGGTCTCCCTCGAGATCAGTGACCACCGTAAATTGAAGAGCGCGTGGCGCTGACGCAGGGCTGTATAGGTTTAAAGGGAGGATCGAGCAAATGATCAAATAGAAATGAGAACGGAATCACCATGAACTTTTCCACCAGGATAAGTGGCGTCCTCCCTTTAACACTTCCCTGTAAATTCATTCCTAGCTCTGCGATCAAACAGGCAAGAAAAACATTGGACCCAATGCGTACAATATATAGGACTATTGGTGAAAACTCATGACTCTCATACATACGAGAGGTCCTCGGTTAGATCCTAGTTCGGTGCTCACATTCTTGGATACTGAGTTGTTTTTACCAACATTTGTCCCACTCAACCTAGGTGTACTACATGGTTACCTGACAGTGATGCTGGGGTGATAATAATGACAAGGCACTCAGAAAGAGTAGTATTGGCTGATGAGGCTATACCCTTGCTAAATAAGACCATAATATTTATCATTCTGATCATTATCGTTAGGCCTATGGATTACAGACCTATTTCTTCCATCTTGATTTCAACTGTTATTTCAATTCTATATAATGTGTAGTGTATATAAAATGTAGTGATAGGATTGCATAATGGATTCTATATACGTAGGCCTATACCCCAGTCACAGCAACGAAACCGATATACAAAATATTACATCGCCCCAAATGGCCAAGTTATCGGTTATCGGTTTAGAATCGGTTTGGCGGCGTGACTGAGGTATTACTACAAACATGTTTTGTTAGAGGAGTTACACCCTACCTTTAAACATGCAAGATTCCTGGGAAATAGCTGGCAACCTTCGTTGTACGCCCGCGATATGACCGTACCCTTTGTCCAATATACATATCTTTCATGAGCTAACACAGATTGAGTGGAAAATGACATGTTCATTCTCAAATCTAAGCTGACACCCGGCTCGTTGCAGGCTCGCCTCCACGGCTGGCTCGGGCGAGGCATGACGATGTGTCCCTGGAGAGAAGGAGGGGGGAGATCCACGGGAAGGGAGAGAAGAAGGAAAGGGAGAGAGGGAGAGAGAGAGAGGGGGGGACACAGAGACACAGAGAGAGAAAGAGAGAGAGGGGGAGAGAGAGAGAGAGAGATGGAGAAGGGGTAGGGATAGTATACTGCTTAACTATGGGTTGCCGAACGGTTAAATATGCCAAAGGGAGCAACCTACAACAAAATAATGCTTGAATTTACCAATGATTTAGCTTATTATTTATTTCAATCGATATCAATAAAATGCATACTAACGCATGATTTTAAGAACAAGTTGTTTAAGGTAAATTTTAGAAATAAATATATTATTTCTACTCATCTTGTCTCAAGATTATGCAAGTATAACTGGTCTGGTAAGGTGATAGTTCTGGGAGATAGTTCATGCATTTAGACAGTGATACTTTATAATTTTAAAGATTTTCTAAAGATTCAACTTATTGTGTCGTTATTTTCTTTTTAAATCAATGTTTCATATGTCTTGGTTTCTATAGTCTGTTACTATTTGATTCTCTTATATTTCCTGTATCATTTATTTATTTATTAATTTATTTATGTAACTTTTTATGCTTGTCTTGTTGACTTTCTTGCCAGTGGAGGACGAATTTCTGTATTTTTAATCAGACAATAAAGTTCTTGAATCTTGAATCTACCTCGTCAAGGTTTCACACTGGCTGTCATTATATAGGTGGACAATTATAATAAAGCATTTCGAAGATGAAAGTTTTGAGGGCGTTTCTAACCTATATGGCGACCCATAATATTAAAGGGTTCTTAAGATGCGAATAACGAGTGTACAACCCAGGACCTACCGGGTCCTACAGTGACATTTTCAAAATTATCAATTTTATAATTCATTTTTAACCAAACAGATCGCATAATCCATCAAAAAAAGTTGGAAAAAACTCTGACAAAATGTGTTTATTTACATGAACTTAGGCCAGATTCATTACACCAATAAAGTACAATAGAATTATCAGGATCAATCAATCAATCAATCAATCAATCAATCAATCCCTGGTATATTCAAGAAACTAATGCCTAGCTAAGATTCTGTCCCCAGATTATGCTTGTCATATTTTCTTGCAAATTATCGTGGGATCACCTAACTACCTCCATCTAATGACCCCTCAAATTAATTGGCCCTTGGCCGGAATGATCATTTGGAACCGCGGTTGCTGCGGTTTGCTAAACGGAAGCCGAAGGTGACAATAATTGGTCATCTATTATCGTCGAGTTTCATTATTTTTCTTAATCACAAACATTGTTGTCCATTGTGCTCACATGTTTGTCATTATTGAGCAAATCCTCAAAATAATTTATGTTGCTATGGTTACCATGGCAAGGGCCAACTGCATCTATACACTGTACGAAGGGGGTTTATAAGCATATTCGATTGCTTTTATCATCTTTTTCATTTTATAGTTGAGAAATATAGTCAAATAATGTTGGCACCACAGAATATGGGAGTGCTGAGGAATGGTTAATGTGATGATTAAATGAAAAATTTGACAAAAATGACGAGCAAGCAATTTTAGCTTTGTGAAGAGTTAAGAGAAAACTTAAAAGGGGGGGGAGAAAAGAATTAAGATCTAGGAGGAGGAGGAGGAGGGGCAGAAGAAGAAGAAGAAGATGAAGAAGAAGAAGAAGAAGAAAGAAGAAGAAGAAAATATCAAATGCAACTGTGTATTAGTACCATTTCTGTGCCTCGAACGTTTTGTGGTCGAACATTCATTTTTGGCATTCCGGTGACACTGACACACTACAGAAATATGAGTGACACTTTCACTGTAACATGCGCATTAGACCAGTCAAATACCACCCACAGTGTAATGAGCTTTATCGTAAACATGATTAACTTATTGATCCTATACTACCCATTTTACCCCTCTAAACGCAAACGCTAAAATGGAGGGGAAAAAACATTTTTTACGAACAGGGCTAAGTAGGTCGGGGAAGATCCAGCTCGAAGTATTCACATTTATTCTAACAATCTGACCAAATACAGCTGGTTTATTTTTCTTGGAATTACTTTTCAGTTTCAGCGGAGAGTGAAGAGCTCGGCAGAAGTATCGCCTTTCCACACTTGTTGAAAGTGTCATATTATGCTTTGGGGATGTAACACCCCCTTTGAAATCTCTGTCAGTAAGTCATTAATTGCCGTTGGAATAGTTTAGTTTTTTCGACTTGTGTCGGCAAACTAACATATTTGAGCAATGTCGGTACATTTAAAACACTGATGACTGGCATAACTGTCTGAGCAAATTTCGAAAATCTGTTAAATTCAATCCGACGCCCCCCCCCCCCCGCCCCCTTCCCTCATCCTATTCGAAATGTTCTAGCGACGCCCCCAATAAGCTTAAAGGGATAATACAGTTTTCTTGTTTTCCCTAAACATGCTAAATACGATCCATATATGACAGGAAAACTGTAACGGTCTTCATGCATAGCCCTTCAATGGTTTGGCGTTTATTTGTGCATGTGATGATCGTTTAATACTTTCTTTTGTGGGATGGATTAATTACAGCCATCAGCCAATTCATTTTTGTTACTTTCATTTGAACGTGGTACACGTGACGTAATTTTGCTGACGTGGGACTGCGTCATCGGCTGGTCCGATCTTTGACGCACCATGATGAGATAGTGACATCGTAGGAAAAGTGAATGAAAATAAACAGTGCAATCATTGCGTTGAATTACTGGCGCATGAACTGAGTTTCCTTCATACGCTAGGCCTGGGCCCTGTTTCATAAAACTTGTTATCAAAAACAAGTTGCAATATCTGTTATAAGCTACTGAAGTCCTTGCATCTGATTGGCTGAGAGCGAATTTGTGATAGAAATGTGACAGTTGTTACTGATAACAAGTTTTAGGAAACGGGGCCCTGATTAGCGTAGGAAATAACGCAATCGAAATGACGCTTCGTGTGGAACGGGAATTATGAATAAATCCTGGGGGCGTTTCATCAAGTGTCTTGTCGGTGATTTTTACCGACAAATTTGCTCTCAGCCAATCAGATGCAAGGATTTCAGTAGCTTATAACAGTTACTGAAACTTGTCATTGGTGACAAGTTTCGTGAAACAGGGCCCTGGAGGCTTCCTCATTATTGCGACATTAATGTCGTCACCCATACCAACATCAATGAAATATTGATTCTGTCTCCAACCCACCAAGATTGTAAACATCACATTTGCGTTCCTGAACGTTCTGTGAATTGGCAATAAATTCATATTAATGTTCCTTTTACGAAGACGCGTTTTTCTTTAAAAAAAATTACATTGCGGTGGTATTGAATGAAAGCTGCTACATAGCTGACGTATGAAGAGAAACAAAAAGAGGCAAGAGGTCGCGATTATAAATCCTATAATGTCAACGTGAAAATGATGTATAGGGATGATTCAAGCATTTTTTTTCTTTCAGCTCCATTTTTGTATTATTTATTCAGCTGAGATATTGGGAGAGAACTAACCGTGAATTTCGCAGGGTGATGATAGTTTTTCTTCACAACTTGTCTATTTTCACCTCTTTTTAAAATTCGTCCATCATGATTGATGAGATTGAATTCTATAGGTTGCATGATGAAAGACCAGTTTTCATTTTTTATTTACATTTCTCTCTTTTTCTTTCCGTGTCTCCCAGTCCCCACCCTCTCTCTCTCTCCCTCCCCTCTCCTTTTTATTTTCCTTTACATGTATGTCTCCTTTCCCTAAAAACGTATTTCTCTCCCCTTCCTCTCCTCACTGTATACCTCTACATGTTTGTATTGTTCTCTCTCTTTCTCTTTCGTTCTCTCCTCCCTCTCTTCTCTCTCTCTCTCTCTCCCTCTTTTCTCCCTCGCACTCTTCCTCTAATCTCCCTCTCTTTCCTTCTCCTTTCTCTCTCTCTCTCCCTCTTTTCTCTCTCGCCCTCTTTCTCTTCTCTCTCTCTCTATCTCCGTCTCTTCTCTCTCCCTCTCCCTTTTTTCTTCTGTTTCTTCCTTCCACCATCTATACCACAAAATAACACTCATAAGTGCTAAACACCATCGACATCATCGATGATTTAGACACATGTATCTGTTGGAATTCGTGGCTGTTTATTGAATATGTCACGGGGCTACTTAGGCTGGTGAAGAAAAATGGACCGTGTAGGTGATATATTGGTCACGCTGGTAGGAGGGATTCTTTTATTCAATCATTCAGCAATTAGGTCTATGGGACTGGGATCTCATGGTTATGAAGGGGTACCCGTTTTGGACATCAGTCGGAGAGAAGTATTGGGGTACGCTTTCAAAACATGGGGGTAAATCTAAAGAGGCAAATGTTGTAGGCCTACATTTTCAGGAGAATGGTCATCTCGAAAACAACGGGGGAGAGAGAGAGAGAGGGGGGAGAGATAGAGAGAAAGAGAACGGATGTTGTATTTACTATTTTAGCGATGTACACACTCTTTACAATTGTTATAATCAATGGCTGTTTATTTCTGTCATTATGGTCATGTCGTTATAATCACTGAGATGTCATAATTTAACCAGTCGTAGAGGCATGTTGTAAACAATAAAAATAGACATTTATTTTTAGGATTTAGGGTTATGGTTAGGTTTAGGTTAGTTGGGGTTGCATACTATTTGAATTTGTATGCAAATAATGTGCAAATTAGCTACATTAACTTACATTAGTGGCTATTTTTAGAAACATGCCTCTACGACTGGTTGAATAATGCTAAGACGGTAACGAGGACAACGACTCCGCAGTGTTTTTAATACTTGACAGTAGATGTCGCTGTGCAATTTCATGATTAAAATTCTGTCAAGTGACCTATATCATTATGCATCTTCAGCCTGTTGGGCAGGCTTGAAACAACTGGCGCATCGGATATCATAAATGACAATGCTGAATATTTCAACCCAAGATATAAAAATTGTTTTATTCATCATTAGCTTTCCGTTAACTGATTGTCCTTTCTTTCTCGCACTCTCTCCTACGCTGCAGGACAAAAGTGCACAGGACTTGGTGAAGCTTACGTCTTCAGCATGCGACCAATGCACTCTGTTGACGACCCTGAAGAACTCAAATATGCGGAGCTCCACTTCTACGCCAAGAACTTTCTTGAGATTGATAGCCATGAACACGAAGAGATTCCCATCTCCTTCTACTACGTCAAGGCTTCAGAATGCCATCCAATCGGCGTCCAGAATTTGAAAATCCCCAAGAATGGCTGGCTGGTGACCAACGTGACGTCACTTCTTAATCACGTCTTGATCGACGCTACAGAGAAGGTAACGATAGCAATGTATATCGGAGAAGGCGTAGCCAGCCATGAGACCACGCCCTATCAGGACGGCACGCACGAGAAGCTTGTCAAACCGTTCGTGTTCTTATACACAGAGGATGTATCTGCGGAGAAGGGAAACGCGCAGTCGAACTGGCAGCGATTGGCTGAGAAGTTGGCGCGACAGGAAAAGGATTCGCTGCTTCCAGAAACCGAAGTACGACGACGGAGAAACGCGGGTTCAAACGACACGAAGGAAACCCTCGACGACAACGAAACGCTCGTCAGTAACGAAGTAGTCGAGGTCGAACCGATAGACAACAACGAGTATCCTCTCAACCCGATCGGAAAAACGTTCCCAGCGACCACGCACACAGCTTTCTCCTTTTTCGCTGAGCAGAACATGAGACGCATCAAGTCCAACAGAAGACGAGCGCGAAATCAGCGAAAAAAGGACAAGAGTAAAAATCTGATGCTTGAGGCGGAGGAGAAATCACGGGCGCGGAAGAAAAAGCTGAACAAGCCACGCCCTAAACATCTCGACATCGGTCCAGCAACGGAAGCTACAGACGTATGTGAAAGGCACACCATGAATGTCGACTTCCAGGCTATTGGATGGGATGATTACGTCATCGCTCCAGCCAGATTTCAGGCATTCTACTGTGCGGGGCAGTGTGCTTTTCCCATACAAAAGGTGAGATAAAGAAAAGTAGATGACATTAATAATAAACAAATAAATCATAGTACATAATTGAATAGAATCTTAAAAGACATAATATTATAGCATATGAATGAGCAGGTTTATTCCTACAAAGGAACTGCCACTCCTAGATGCTTATCCATATTGTGGAAGCCAGTAATATGAATATAGTATTGAAAGGTATTTCTCAAGTGTATTAACTTTCCTAATGAATATAACCCTGACTCCAGTGAGTTACATGGTATTTCTCAGTTGCAAAGAGAGTCATACTCGTGTTACAGACTGCGATCGAGGACGCCGGAAAGCTAAATTTCCAGAAAAAAAATTATTCCTTAACGCAAAGAGAGTCACAAAACGAATTTAGAATTAGTGTTTACAAAGAAATGTATTAATAACTTGGTGCTAAGATGAGTTATTATATTATCCTTTCTCTTCCTTTCTCTCTTTCATTTAGGAACTTCACCCATCGAATCACGCCCTCATTCAGAGTATTATGCACTTGCTCGGAGTCCAAGTCGGGGTGCCCACCCCATGTTGTGTCCCTGATAAGATGGAACCGTTAATCCTGCTTTACATCGAACAGGACTCCACCGTGACACTCAAGAAATACAGTGACATGATCGTCGAATCATGTGGTTGCCACTAAGCATGAACTGCTCCCGAAAGCGGCAACACAAAAACTTTGAAACTGATGAACTCTGAAAATTGATTTTTAGTTAACGGAGATGTTACTCTTCAAACATGTAAGAATTGATTGTTATAGGGCTGGGTATATTATCTAGCTTTTCGACCTTGGCTCTTTATGATAGAATATTGACGACGTCTGGCTGAGACACAGCAGAAGTATTCAAAACAGCTACAACTACAATTCAACTGGGCTGCAGAATGGATAGTTCACCTAGTGTCAGTTGGAAGCGCGACCTCTACGTTAGTGAATGATTCGCAGAGTGATTATAATAAATCTACGTATTCATGTATTTTCCATATGAGAGGCAAATGAAGAGTAAAAGGTGATACTTTTGTTACTTAGTCTATTTATTTCTATATTTTAGTCCTCCGCACTTGTTTTCTTAGGATTTGCATGTCACACACATATTGCAATAATTTATACAGTACAAAGTATTAAAGATAGAGTTGAGTTCTGGTCATGCGAATCTGGCCTGAAGCAATTGGGAAAGCTTGATCATGTCTACATAAAAATTGATGTATACTGCGAGGTTTTGGAATCATCAGAATGATAAGAAATTGACCAAATCTCGCCGAAAAGCACATGAACTGCACACATAAATGGCTACATGGGACTGCACACAGATGTGGCATGAATGTTCTGCCCGAACACTTAATCTATTTCTCGTCATATTTTGAATATATGAGGACATTTGAAGAGCAATCCTTTTCAGGGGACATTTCGACTATGATGTCCTGTCAAACTGACATAAAACTTAGGAGAAAGCTCACAACTTATTTTTCATCTTTCCCAGTAAAAGTTAATTTCTGTCACATACTGTACACTATATAACCCCCAAAAATATACCCATCAAACAAACAAACAGATCTTGTTTTCTTACAGGGGAACAAAGCCTAGCTCAGGCCTGGGAGTACAAGATATATTCCTACTTGGCTTTTGATATCTGCTATAACCGTTCGATGTTTGTTTGTTTTTTCTATTCTCGATAACGGATGGAAATGGGTAATAGTTGCCTTGACGTAATACAATGTTATATATAATGATAATAATAATAATAATAATAATAATAATACATTTTGATTAAATTCTCAAACATAACAAGAAAATGAATACCTACTCTTAATTGAAATTATATCTACAAAGTAATGTTTTACGAGTCTGCATAGAAGAAGAAATACTTTTCTTAATTATTTCACCATGCAGATTTCCTAATCAACAGTTGAATATTTTTAAACAACTCAAATGATTGAAAGACTTTACTCTCTTAAAAAGTACTTTTCGCCATGCTGTATCATAAAATAGGGAAACAAATGTACTTATTGGTCATGTTTGATCTAAGTTTACCAAAATGTTTTTGCGTTCATTAATTTGCATTATTTGCATGGGTGGTGTTGGGTGATGATTTAATGAGACTGGTCGTATGAGAATTCTCTGCAAAAATGGAGAAGTTTGATTTGTATTTAATCTGCATTCGCAAGTTATTTAACGGATTTATGTATATTTGTATTTCAATCATATAAGGACATAGAGCATGTTTATAAATATGTATCGTTTTATCTGTTTACAGTCTGTGTAATATATATGACACCTGTAGATAATGGAGATTCATAAAGTTACATGAATTTCATATCATATATTTTTTTTGTTCCTTTTCCGTTGCTAAATTTGACACAATGATGATGTAGTAAGAAAGTAACTGCTTCTTCAGAATTATATGAAATCGAGCAAATTTCATTGATTTATTTTATTGATTTATTTTGAGCTTTGGGGAAAATCAATATTTTTTTGTTCTCGAATGTAAAATAACAAATAAAACCAAACGTAGTGCTCAAATACATGAAGTTTTTCGTTTAATTAAAACCATTTCGTTTAAATATGTTTCTTAAAAGCACGTATAGACATTTCTTATTTAACACACTACACGATGATCATTTTGTTTTAAAGTATTTTGCAATCGTCTTAAAATATGCACACTCTAAACTTTTTCTTTTTTTTCTCTTAAGAATGCAGAGTAATATACATTGAAACATCCATATATCTTACTTGGTGGTTGTTTTTTTTTTAAGTTAGTTGAATTGCATTCTCGTTCTATAGTTTAACGTTCCATGTCTCTTTTTTAAGTTAAAAACGAACCCTATATTTATTTAAAATCGTATTCAATCTATCTCCAGGCTCAGCATTACTATGCTAAATATGTATAGTATGTGACCTGTTGTTTGGGGACCATCAGGAATGGAAATTCATCAAATTGGTACGAATTATAGCATCATTATGATTATTGTAAATTTCTATCGTACGTTACATTTTCTTTGTTACTCTTCATCCTGAATTACCAATGTAAGTTACATATAATAATCATGATAGTAATTTATCAAATTGCCCTCGTAACTTACCAAATATTAATGTGGGATTGAATCGACCATACTGTTATGCAACTGATAAGAATTCATGTGTAAAAAATGATGTTCGTCACGAATTTATTTAGATCATCAAACTCTTTTCTACAAGCCTGTAACGAAGAACTTATCGGTTTACTTATCCCGTGTCTGAAGCTAACTGTATTATTAATTTATTGCTTTGTTGGAAAAGCCTTACGAAAGGCCACTAAATATCAAAGATGTGAAAGGATACATGCAGTATTTGGATAAATTACTAAAATGGTTACTCGGGTGTTAAATTAAAAAGAATTTTGTATTAATTATGAACCTGACAATTACAATGTTTGTAAAGTACTGTATAAAGTATTTGGTGTATATTAAATATCTTATTTACTCAAGCGCATTTGGACTCTGTTTATGGAAAACATCGAAATGTAGTTTGGAAACAGAAAATGAGGAGTAAAAGTTAAAAGCTATATGTGCTGCCACAGTCAAAGAAATCATATTTCGATTGGGTATATTTAGTTTGAATACTTGTGAAATGTCAGTTAGTATGAAATCCTTTGGGTAATGATTGGAAAGGAATTCTGAAGAAAAGAATAAGAATTTCTTTAATTTTAAAAAAGTGGCAAGGAGAAAGAGAGAGAGAGAGAGAGGGGGAGAGAGAGAGAGGGAGGAAGAGAGAAAGAATATATGAGAGAGAGAGGGGGAGAGAGAGGGAGGAAGAGAGAAAGAATATATAAGAGAGAGAGAGGGAGAGAGAGGGAGGAAGAGAGAAAGAATATGAGAGATAGAGAGAGGGAGGAAGAGAGAAAGAATATAAGAGAGAGAAGGAGAGAGAGAAATATAAAATATAGAGGGAGCTGGAGAGAGAAACAAAGAGAGACCGGACAGGAAGGACCGATAAGCACGATAAGTGAGATAAGAACAAGATGGAAGGGACTACTGGTGAGAACAAGAGAGAGAAAGAGAGAGTGCATGGAGGGGGAAGGGAAAGGACAAGAGAGAAACAATAAACACACCCCCCCCCCCCCTCCCCTCCCCATCTCTCTCTCTCTCTCTTTCTGTCTCTCTCTCCCCGAATGATTTGCTTCCCTTTGCTTCCACCTATTTGCTCACTCATTTTCTAATCTCTCTCTCTCTCTTTCTGTCAACCTCTATCTTCATCCTTTTTTTTTTTATATCCGTCTCACAGTTTCCCTTGAAATGATTGGTCATAGTCATGACCATTAAAATGAAATGAAATTCTCGATTCTCCATAAGGAAACCTTATTATGAAGTACAATGAAGTACCAATTTGTAATTAACTCTGACAAAAAAAAAATCGTAAAAGATTTTATTTAAATTGTGAAAGTGGATTTTTTTTTTTTTCGAACGCTAACTGTGATTTGAATGAAAATTATTCTGTGTGAAAGCACTACGCATGTTGAAAATGATATTAGTATATGAAATGGGTTTTCGACTATGCACGAGTGAACATAATTATGTAAGAACCCTTTTTACTGTTCGTACGTATGCCTGACGTCAAGTAAGCAAGGACAAAAAATAGTGGTTTAAAGAGAGAAAAAGGTACAATATGGAGTGATTACTTTCTGATCAATAAAGCGAAGAATGAATTCAAGATTTCTCATATTTTGTTTCACTTATCCTTGTGGTCTGCCTGATGAGGTGATGATTATTTCCATTGACCGATGTGGTTCTCGGTTCGTGGTATCTGTAATGCTTCGGTCTCCTTTCTCAGGGGATGAAGACCAGGGGAGCATTTCATCAAGTGTCTTGTCACTGATTTTTTACTGAGAAATGTGCTCTCAGCCAGTCAGATGCAAGGATTTCAGTAGCTTATAACAGTTGTCGATAAAAATCACTGACAAAATGCTTGATAAAACGCCTTCCCCGACCTTCAGGCAGAGGCATAGCTACAGGCATGACAGGGGAAAGTGCCCCCGTGTCTCCCCCCCCCCCCTCCATAAAAAAAGAAAGAAAGAAAGAGACAGAGAAAGAGAGAGAGAGAGATCGATCAAGGGAGAGGGAAAAAGTGGATCATGAAAAATGACACCTTCCAAACCTTACTTACCCCCTTATCAGTAGCCCTGTTTGATTTGCATTTAATCCACAGAGAAAAACCGATCCCCCCCCCCCCCCCCCATGACGCCAATGGCAATCAATGACTTGACGCACGCTACACCATTGGTTTCACGTATCTAGTGACGGTCACATTATTCTTGGAAGTGTTTGTCGCTTGTGACGATCTTCAATAATATGTATGATAAATATTATCATCTTATTGTAGCGTTTATTTTTCTGTTTACTATTTTCCCCATAATTTCTCTAATACTTCTATTATTTCCACTTTTCCCTTCTTATTAGCATATTGATTTTGTGCTGCGGTATTGTGTTGCGTGTTGCGTGTCTTCTTTTTTGTACTTTTTATATCGTGTTTTTGGATTGTTTCAATTCATTTCAGCATTATATATGGATAAAAGGGTATAACTTGGATAAAACTGGATTCAACTCAAAATCGAATAATGATAATGCACAAACAGTATTGTACATGTATTCAGTATGGCTTAATTTTGTTAAAAGGGACATGTAGATTGATCCCAAAGATAAATAGTCAGTATAGCTAAGAACAGAGATAAGCAGCACTCCCCATCATGGCAAAAAAATAATCATTTTTTTCTTGTAAATGTCTGTTTTCCCCCATACTGGTATTTCTCATGTCGTTTCTCGTCAGAAATAGATGGGAAAACTCGGGGGCCGGTCCAGGATTTTCTAAAGGAAGGCTACACACCCGAAAAATTACAAAATTCAGTTTAAGGGTGAATATTTTGTTGCTCACTTGGGGTATGCCAATTGGTTAAGGGATGGGTGTGAAACGGGACGGTTGTTTCCCCTAAATCCGCCACTTTTAATACCCATTAGTTTTCTCGATCCATTAACCGTAAGAGCTCACTCTGTTTTAAATCCCTCAAGTACCATGTAGGTATTAATCCTACGTTTTTATCTCAAACGAATAAACAGTCAGATATGTCCAACCATGTAGTGATTCAAATACTTGTTTAGTACAACCTGACAGTTTTATCAGGTTTTGTCATTTCTTGACAACCTCTCAAACGTTACATCCTCATATGTTTTTGCGACGATTCATGAACAACTGCAGGGGATCGAGGGTGCCACTCCCGTCCAGATCACGAAAAATTTGTCACTTCATAATGAAAATGAACATGAAAATACACACATCGGTATTAACAGGTACTCAGGATCCTATCATGATCATTTCTGAAAGCTTTTCAGAGATTATTGGACCTAGGTCCCTCTGGTCTGCTGGTCATAATGTGCCCCACCTCCTCCCTCCCTTCATAGAATCCTAAATTCGCCAATGAGCAAGAGGAAAAATTCGTTGGAAGAAGAGTGCATGAAGTTATTCTCGACTGAATAAGATGTGCAGAGACGCTAAGGAAACTAACTGAAAGTCTCAACATGCATAGTAATGTGATTTATAATTTATTGGTGTTGTTTTCGGAACTCCTGCTTATACATTATTCAAATTTTTGCCTTAGAGTAATCACTTTCACGCCTGCAAGTACATGAATTAAAAACAAGTGCGTCACTTCGTTATTCCAAGCTTCCAAAATGATCTCCAACGCAAGGACAACCTTCTTGAGCATATTAGTTATCATCTCATCCGTTTCCAGCGCTTTTTGTGGCCATGATACTTTGGCGCCAAAACAGCACCCACGTGGCATCTCATCCACACAACACCCTGGTGATCGTGATTTCTCGCCGGAGCACCGTGAAATTTTAGTCAACCATAAGCAGAGTGAGCACGAGTCAAATGAAAAAGGATCTCCTTTTCAAGGGGAAATATATACAAGTTCCCTTCACGACAGGCATCCAGGGGCCGTCAAACAGGGCGGAAGAAAACTCGCGCGAAATCCGATCCGAAGAATTACAAAGACTGACGCAATATTTGTCACCGATGGGAGAGAAAGCGTGTCGTCTGCGCAAGATGAACGAGCTGGCGGGAAGGGCACGACTCGGATCCCGTCGTATATGGCCGATATCTATCGGGAATTTTCGGGGAACCGAATGCGTTATCCCAAATTTGACACGATCAGAAGTTTCCAAGACCACGAAGGTAAAACGTTATGATGATATAAATAGGTTTACTGAGCTAGCATCGTACATAATATACGACTATAATTAGGTTCAAGGGCTATACTACAGCATCAGTATGCTATTCTCATGTTTCAGTTCAATTTTTATCCTTCATTTCATGTGGGTATACGTACATGGACCTTGGAACAGAAGGTGCGATAGGTAATGGTAATTATTGGTAATGGTAAAATGGAAATGGTAATGGTAATACCAGGGGAGCGTTTCATCAAGCGTTTTGTCAGTGATTTTTACCGACAACTGTTATAAGCTACTGGTCTGCTTGCATCTGATTCGCTGAGAGCAAATTTGTTAGTAAAAATCACTGAGAGAACGCTTGATGAAACGCTCCCCTGGTAATGGGTTTGCGGGTTTGTTTTGTGTGTGTGTGTGTGTGTGCGTGTGTGCGTGTTTTTTTTCTTATAACTTTCAATCCCATATTTCTTGATCAAAGGAGTGGCAGGCTTATAACACTCAGAACATCTCTATGATAGTACCACACGTCGCATCAGTGTAAAAAGGGCTTAACGCCCATGTATAATAGTGTCAATGAGCGCTATCCCTTTTTTACACTGATGTGACGATGACAAAAGTCATGAATTCAGTGTGAATACCAAATTATTAGCCCTCATATCTTGAGCTTTACTGATAAGACCTCACTGTTATGATATTTTTCTCAATTTTACTTTTCTTCTTCTTATTTTCCTCCAGCCTCAAAGACAACTACTCTGAAAATTCAAGAAACTGAGAACGATAAAAGGCAAGAGAACACCCTAAAGAACCACACCATGATATTCAATATTTCGTTAAATTACTTTGAGACAGTCGTCAAAGTGGAGTTAAGATTTTTTCCAATTTACGCTGCTGTTAAACCCTCCACGCTGAGTAAACTGTCAGTTTTACAGTGTGATGGGAATGCGATGAGGAAAATAGGAAGTAAAATTATCAACACAGATACAAGCTATTGGGAGATCATGGATGTGACAGACTTCATAAAGCCTGTGTTATCTCTGAGGAAACAACAACGCAATTTGGTTTTCAGTTCAGATACGGGTTCGATTTCATATCCGGTTCATTTCCTCATACGGATCGAAACTTTATTTGGTCCGAATGGTGTGGGAGAGAGATCCGTTCTGGATATTTCACACGACGTCGGTTACGAACCCCTCCTCGTTGTTTACTCAACCGATTCAACGTCGAGGAGTAAGAGACAAGAGAATGCCATGGAAATCGATGAAATTATCCAGCGGGAACAGACTCAATATCGAGAGGAGCCTGTGACGAAGAAATCGTTTCTTGAGCCCGAAATGGCGACAGCAGACTTGACGTTGGACGATACGCGTCACAAACGGTCATTGCGTCGCAACTTTTGCAGACGACATGAGATGAAGGTGAATTTCGACCAGATCGGTTGGGACGGATGGATAGTTTTCCCGCGGGAATACCACGCTTACCGCTGTGAGGGAGAGTGCTACTTCCCGCTTGCGTCGCAATGGACCCCAACCAAACATGCTATCGTGCAGACTCTCGTACACGATCACGATATCTCCATCGATCGAGCTAGCTGTGTTCCTACCAAATTGGAAGCGATGTCGATTCTGTATTTAGATGAGAATGGTGTCCCGACCTACAAGTACGCTTACGAGGGAATGATCGTTAAAGAGTGTGGGTGTCGATGAAACTGAAGAGGGACTCCGACTTCTGACAGGGGGAGGGGTGAATTATACGCTTATGTCTTTGCGAGGTCCAAGGGTACAATGCATTTTGAAGAATCGGGGGAAAAAAAGGTAAGTAACGTTACAGAGCATTATATCCCCCGAGCCCCCACTATTTTCAAGAATTTTCAGTGGGACGTCAGGAAGCACGTGCCCCCAGTCTCCCTAGTACATTCGGAATAATGCATCAAATGTTCGGAATTATGAACCCTATTTCATTTTCGGAATTATGTACCCCCGCTATTGGAAATTTGCGTGTTGGAATTACGGACCTTCGGAATTATGAACCTTCGAAAAAAACGAACCTTCAGAAAAACGAGTACCTCCCGGATGGTATTGGGGTATGATGGCAGTAGAGGTAGGATGGTATTAGAGGTAGCATGGTATTGGGGGTAGGGTGGTATGGGGCGCCAAGTGCTCACCTACTCTTTCTGTACAAAATTGCCTCATTTGGTGACAAAATTCATTGAAAACTCTATTTGTTACAAAATTATAGAATTATTTTGTAACAAAAAAATATTCTATAAAAAAATTAACATTACAAAATTATTTTTATCCGATTTCATTTTGTAACGAAATCATTCTGTTACAAAAGTGACATGTCATAAAAAAATGTCATTCTGTTACGCAATTATAGTAATTTGTACGGGATAAAGAAGTTGATATTTGGCGCTCCATAAACCTGGACCAATATTAGTACGCTATTATGAATAAAAGCTAATGTAAATTTGATATTTGCTAACTTCCTGTGATCCTGAAATGTCGCTAACCTCCATGAAAACATTGAAAACAATCAGATGTAGATTAGTAAAAGAGATTAACATGGTATATAAATTTATCTATCACAAAGGTGTTGTGGATCAGTGGATAAGTCCCCGGACTGAGAACCACGATGTCCCGGGTTCGAATCCCACCGCAAGCACTAGCCTTTGGCAAGACGTTAATCTACATTTGCCAGTCTCCACCCAGGTGTTAAATGGGTACCCGGTAGGATGCGAAAGTTAATGTCGTTTGCTTAGCAATGTGAGCGACACTGTAGTGCCCATTGCTGGAATACTCCCCAGGGAGCGGAGAATGTGCATACATTGTGTGCGGGCATGCCAGAATCCGATGACCCGTGGTAATAATATATCTGTAAAGCGCTTAGAGACATCATCGATGTACATGTATTAGGCGCTATATAAAAGCGGAATATTATTATCATTATTTGTATGAAAATATGTTAAAAAGATTCAGATTCTCGTTTAGTGAGTTTCAGGAACGTGCTGAATAGAAATGTCATATTAATTTTCCAAGCAAATACTCTCTATTTTATTCAACGGCTTATCTCGATGTCTCCTGTGATTCGGAATGGGTTTTTTAAAATCAATTCACGCCAATAATTATAAGCTTACCACAGCGTATGTAATTGATTTGCGTTAAGCCAGTGAGAAAGCATTTTTACGTCACGACGTCACGTATGTATAAATCTGTTGCGGTTTCTGATAGTAATTTCCATTCCTTGATTTCATTTAAATATTTGTTCTTGTTATGATTTTGTGGTTCCAAAACCTCAGCTATAATTGCTCAGGTTCTTTTTTTTACAGCCTATGGATTTCATAATTTCATAATCTCATTATATCAGATTTGCGTGAGGAGATTATCAAAGGAAAATAAGTGCATGCAAATGCATTGGGTATAGTAGGTTTCATTATACCGTATACACTTCTCAACTAATTGCTAAATCTATCTTTGAAAATAATAATATAACAAGAAGAAGAAGGGGAAAAAGAAGCTCATGCACATTTGGAATAGTTATAATGGTCGCCGTTTCGAATTAGGGTCATGGTTTTATTTGGCTTTATTTGACAAGAATTTGTATCTGGTCTGGCTGGTATCAACAAAGTCAAGAACCCTTAAAAGTTGACAGTTGAAAAACAAATATTTCAAAAAATGTTCATGAAATTTTCATACCTGTAGATAACTTAGGATCCCTTCTATCAAATGACACCAAAACATCTAACTATATTTTACGATTGAGCAAATGCCAATTTTGTGAAAGGGTGCACAACCCACATTTCACAAATGTTTGTTTTTGTTCTGGCTGGTATCAGCAAAGTTGAGAGTCACAAAAAGGCTTAGAAAACAAAACACTCAATATAGTAGTTCATTGCTCAGTCAAACATAAAATGTTGATGGGATATGTAAGAGTGATAAATCCTGTTCTTGAATAAATTGTCTGTTATTGATCAGAATAGGCAAATTACTAAGCCTTTTCATGACTCTCAACTTTGCTGATATCACCCAAAAGCAATGCAAATTGTTGTCACGTCTGAATTTTGCACCCTTCCACAAAGTCACTTTTGCTTACTTGAGCGTGAAATATTGCCAGATTTTCTGGTGCTATTTAATAGAAGAAATCCTAAGCTATCCACAGGTACCAAAAAAAATTCTTTAAATATTTTAATATATTTATTTGGGAAGGCTTTTTCCAAGTGTTCACCTTTTCTCTGGGACGCAGTGTAGAATGATCTGAATTAACAAGGCCACCGTACAAAGGGGAAGTTATAGGGGAAGGGTGTCGGGGGGGGGGGGGGAGGGGTCCTGTCGTGCTTTCCATCGCTAAACGACACTGCCTGAGTGCCTGTACAGACATACGGAGTGCTCATGTTTGCAACGTTAGACAAAAAAAAAAGTTCATCGAAAAATATGCTTTGCATGATTAAATTGTACTATGATTGATTATTTATGAATGGCGTGTTATGGAATTATATTATTTGTATTGTTTATTACCATGTCGAATTATATAAACTCTGAGGGGGGGGGGGGGGGGTAGAGAGGGATGAATGGGGGTCACAGATATTCAAAGATAAATTGTAATACGTTATACTGTTACCATTTGTGACGAAATATTTTTTTCAAAACAATTATTCCTATGTCGTCAAACGAAAAAAGTGAGGCAAACATGCAAACCGTGTTTTCTTACCCTATCTTGACATATTCTCAGCTCCTCCTCCCGGCCGCCGCCGCCGCACCCCCCCCCCCCCCCACCCCCGCCTCTCTCTATCTCTCTCTCTCTCTTCCCTCTTTTCCACTCCTCCACTCGACTTCCATTTTTCTCTCTTCTCCAATCTCATAACGGGGGGTAACGTACTCGTTTTTCCGAAGGTTCATAATTCCGAAAATGAAAAGGGCTTCATAATTTCGAAAGGTTCGAAATTCCGATAATACAATACAGCCCTACACAACTTTTTCGGAATTAGGAACCTTCAGAAATATGAACCCTTTTTCATTTTCGGAATAATGAACCCTATTTCATTTTCGGAATTGCGCACCGTCGGAATATATTATAACCTTCGGAAATACGAACCTTCGGAAAACGAACCTTCGGAATTTGAACCTTCGGAAAAGCGGCATGTAACCCTCATACCAACTTACTCTCTTCCACGCCTTCATTTCCCTCTTTTTACGACCCCTCCCCCTGTACAATCCCTCTCTCTCTCTCTCTTTATTTCTCTCTTACCAATCTCACACCCTTCTCTGGTGCCTATACTAATATGACCATGTCTATCACTCTCCCATCATTCTCTCGTTGCGAATTATTGAGCACACATGTTTTCTACATACCAGAGTTATTGGTTTGTAGCTTCATCGTTATACACATTAAACACGAATACACCAATACATTTATAAATAATATGAACTCAAAATCTTTGTTTCGTTTTATTTCATTATTTCCCCCTTTCCTCAAGCATTGATGATAAAGCATTATCAGTACCGCCATTCGCCATTCGAGCATCATACACATGATGTACCCAGTAAATAGTGCATCGGTTCTCTACCTCGCACTGTATAATACAATAACGTACCAAAGTGGTGAAACATGTGCACAGTTAATTTGCATTTTTCATGAAAATAAGATCGTCCGCCAAGGTAGAAAACGTTGTCATACTTTCCTGCTTCACAATGAAGGAAGCTGAATACATAGACTCAGTTAACTCTTTCAACATGCTCCTGTCCTGGGCCATGTTTCATGTTATCAGTAACAGCTGCCACATTTCTATGACAAAGTTGCTCCCAGCCAATCAGGGGAGCAAGGATTTCAGAAGCTTATAACAGTTATTGCAATTTGTTATTGACAACAAGTTTTATGAAAAAGGATCCAGTTGTGACAATTGTTCATATTCTGTTGTTTGGTCAAGAACCAGATAACTTTAGATTCAGGGACCTGAAAAAATAACCAGATGCATAAAGCAGAAAGAGCAAAACTTTCTGCACAAAACTACGTTGCGTTACCATTTGCTTGATGCTATGACTTTGTAAAAGGAAAATGGGCACTAAAGTCCGTAAGTTGGCAACATGTTGCGAGGTTCAAAGTCGAGGTTTTCAATGCGAATTTGTAACTTTTACATTTTAAACAAGGGTTTTGTCCTTGTAGGCTTATATTGTTTTCACTTATATTGCATTTTATTAGAACAGCATAGAAATCAAATAAAAATGCCAGTGTCGCTAACTGAAGAAGAAAAAAAGATAATCAATGAAAATTTCCCTTCTTGATTGAGATGAGAGGTGTTTGTTACATAATTCCATCGGATGAATAAAACATTAAGAATTATGAAAATATGATTAGCTTAGCACATACGAAATAATTAAAGAAAGAGGGATTGCAAGAGTGAGGTATCAAAATTGATATAAATGAGTAGTAGAAAAATATTTGATCGTGTGCTATTGACAGTAGATATATCTTTTCCTGAAATCATTTAAACTCCATATATAAATGTATTTACAGAAATATGTTCAAGTGATTTTCAGTTGACGATTTCTACCGAAATACCTGTATATACAAAACAATCAGCTAGATCAATCAATCAAAAATAATTTGTTTCCAGTGCAAAACTATTTCCTTTCATATCCAACTGTTTCAAAGAGCTTGTAATGAATTCATACAAAATACTTATCATGAAAGAACGAAAAATAGACATTCTTTGATCATTATTTTGATCGGTTCCCGACAGGATTTACATGAAGTATTATGAAAATATAGTATAAATTTTTAATGTAAAAACTGCTTTTTGTTTTATAATGCATTTCCTTGAAAGTGCACATACATAAATCAAAACATTTCCTTTGAGAATCGAAGAAAAGCACAAATGACATTTGATCACAACAATTTTCCATAATCGTTCAAAATGTGTTATAAATCAGTTCAACAGCACATGCGCCTGCGATAAATGTTCAGCGGTTAAGGTCCTATATACTAGCTGAATATCTAACCAAGCTAACTTCAGCCCTGGACCAAACAGTAATCATAACCATAGCCCTACCTTATCTAAACTCTGACGAAATAAAGCCCGGAGCAGATGTCACGTGACCAAACGTCAAGGGACCAAATGTCACGGGTCACCTACACGTAGTATTACATATTACATTCTACTTTATTACTGACGTGATCCCTCAAAGCTCGTAGACAAAGGAAAATCAAAAGTTAAGCGAGTAAAGAAGCTTATTGCTCATTTATTTTATATCGTCTTGGCAACTGCGAAAACGGTTTAACAAAGGATAAGTGAGATCTATTAAAGACACACCGTCACTACCGTAATTGATGTAACTTTTCTATCACTACGCGTTGCCATAGCAACGTTTGAACAAATCCCTTCTCACTTGAGGAGGGATTGCTCGACAAGAAATATCTTGGTCGGTATTCATAAGGATGCTCAACGGATAAAGGGTGTACATTGTCCTCCGTTTTTATGAATACTGGCCAAAGTATTTAACTCGCTAAATCAATTTCGAGATAAATAATTGTCTGAAAGTAAATTGGGATCACTTTCGATTATACCGAACTTAGATGGAACAAGTTAATATACTGCTATATGGACAGAAATGTCACCATCTTTAACACCGAGCTATTAACCACTTTCTACATCAAATCAAATCGGCAGATTACATATGAAAAAAAAATGGAAAGTTTAAAATTTGATGGCATTTGTGAGGAGTTTATTGATCATCATTATCATAAGCCATGACATTATTTTTTTGAACAGTGATCTCATAGCCGGGAGGTTCTAGGTTGGAAACTTAGTTGATAAGCTATTGCCCTTTAGAAAGGCATTGATCCTGAAGTACCAAGTCAGTCTAGAGCCATAAGCCTCCTTGGTTTTCCACCTTCAACCATTAGCAGTCAGGTAAAATGAAAATCGTATCATCCTCATCATCATAAGTAATATACTCAAGGGTCATCTGGACTTGGAGATAAGGCTGGCCATGTCAGCCATACTTCAAAATATACAGCTTTGCAATATTTAGAGGTACAATCCTGTATACGTTCAAGAAGCTAACGTCATTGTCACCTTCATTTATGTACTTGTATTAATCCGACTTGACTAGGTCATGTGACTAGGTCATGTGAGTGGGTCATACCGTAACATTGTCATTTAAATGTTGCCGCTGATCGGCCTGCTGTTCAACATCGGTGGAATGAACACCCGAGTCCGTATGGCCCTCCTCAGAGGACTTCGGCAGTATTTCGGTAGGACTCGTCGTCCCTTCGGAATTCGACTGCGAGTCGTCCTTCGCTTTCGTATTCTGTGTTGTCCTCCGCTTCCGATGCCGCGTCCGTCGCACATTCTTCACCAAGAGACTGGAGTTGGCCAGAGGGAGTCCTTGTCCGTACGCGTCGATATCGCTCATCCTCTGGAGCACCGAGTTCGGGTCGATCTTTCGCTTGCGACCATCGTTCACGTTCGGACTCGTCTTGCAAGACGAATAACCAGGCGAGCTACTCCGATCACTCAGTATGCGCCTTTCGATCGATGGCGATGGAGTAAGGTTCATGTTGTCTGTTAACAAGTCATTGCTGAGACCGTTTCCGACGCCTAGGTCGGATCCTTTCTTGACTGGGAACGAGAAGGATCGCTTGATATCAACCACGCTGGTCTCCCTCATCTTCATCAACTCGTTCCGTAAATCCTCATTCTGTTTCTTCAGTCTGTCGTTTTCCTTTATCAGCTTATCAGGGTTGATCTGTTCCATATCAGACAGTCGTTTCTTCAACTGAGTGTTCTCTGTCTGGAGTTCGTTGATGGTGACCTTTGATGTAGAGCCGTTAACTCCTTCCTGTTGAATGTCTACACTGCGCACCCGTGTGGGTCGACTTCCCATGTTGGCCGGTTGGGCTGTGTTATTTGGGACGAGTCAAATCTGTACATGGAGGAGACAGAAAATAACGACACGTTTTACTCAAAGATCTTTTAACATCAACATAGTAAAAGACCACATGGTGAATTGGATATTGCCGAGACAAGCAGAAAATATATTCAATCCAGAGCCGGGAAGAATATTAGGTTGAGGATGACTTTGTAAAAATGAAGGACATGGAGATCACAAAGGGAGCCGGGGGAGAGGAAGAGAGAGGGAGAGAGAGAGAGGAGAGAGAGAGAGAGAGAGAGAGAGAGAGAGAAAGAGGGGGAACAGAATGGGGATGGAGAGAGGGCGAAAGAGAATGATAAAGGAGGGAAAACTTTAGGGTAAATACCTAATTCATTTACCACATGCAATGTACCCTTACATGAAGAAAAAAAAACTGCTTTGGGACATAATCTCTAATTTAGTGATTGAAACGAATGTTCATTTTCACGATGATAATGCACAGAACGCCAGGAACATCAAAGTGAGATACCTTATAAATGAATAATATAAGTAAAACACAAAGGAAAAACTCTTTTGGGTGAAAATAAAACGAACACTGTTAAAACTGCGTTCCTTCCAAAATAGATTCTAGACGAATCGACTGACAAGAAAGGAGGCATTTGAATAAAAGATAAAATTGGTTTTAAAATAGCACCGACGGCAAAATTATCCAGGGACATGTTGTATATTAAGTTGTTCTAGCAGGAAAGAAGCCATATTGAATAGTTCCACCTCTCTGCCTATACGTCTCTCTGTCTACCTACCTATCTCTCCTTTCTCTCTCTCTCTCTCTTCTCTCTCTCACACACACTCTTTTTTCGTCTTTTCTTTATTTTCCCTTTATCTTTCTTACTTCCTTTTTCTTCCAGCAAATTGCATTATATTTCCATGTTTTCTTTGTTCCTTTAAAAAAAAATATTATATATATTTTATTCGCCCCCCACTCTCTCCCCCCTCCCTCTATGTACATGTAAATGAAAATTATGATGATGATGATAAAAATGATAATGATAATAACAATAACAATAATATTAATGATGATGATGAAAATGATAAAAATATAGTAATGAACAATAAAAAACATTTTTTATAAAATGATAACAACAATAGTAACAATAATAATAAAATAGATCATCATCATCATCATTATCATCATCATCATTATACTACTACTACTACTACTACTACTACTACTACTAATAGTTGCAATTGTAAATCACTTTATACGAACAAAATAATATTTCTAGGCGCTATGTAAATACTATCACCCTCTAATAACGGTTGTCTGTGCGTTTTTACACATTGTAGCACAAAATATTGAGTACGCCAACGAAAGAAATTGTTTTTTATGCCTTTCTTATTAACTCCGAGTCCTTAATGATACTTCATCACAATCACGTTTTCTTCTGCTTTCTCTTGCCATCGACAGTGTGATGAAACTTGTCCTCGGCTCACTCCAAAACGTGTCGTTTCCATGTTAACCGCATCTTAATGAACATTTGGTTGCTGTGGCAACCGTCACCAAAACGATGATAACAAACCATAACTGATTTGCAAAGAAAATACGAAACTTTGGAACACGCAAGGCTCCTTTTCGCGGTCGCTGAATGGTGTTGTTAATTTCGAAATGAATTTAGTTTCCAACGCAGAAGATATAGCTTTTGTCTTTTGTGTTGATTATTCCATTCATTTTGATTGGTTTACTTCAGTGTTCCTCGTATTGATCGAATACATATATACAAGGAAATAATGCACGACGAAAACATGTAAGCGTATGCATACAAGGTCCCGCTAGGTATTGGGCGCTGTTTCATAAAACTTGTTATCAATAACAACTGCCTCATTGCTATGAAAAATTCGCTCTCAGCCAATCAGATTCAAGGATTTCAGTAGCTTATAACAATTATTGTAACTTGTTACTGATAACAACTTTCATGAGACGGGGCCCTGGACAAGACTTTGTTTCTAAGTGCAGATAGATCGATTGATTGACAGTTCGATCGATCATGTAGTGAAGAGGAAAAGAACTTCTTTGGAATTATTACACAATTATAGTAAATTTACTCGATTTTGTTGACTACCACAAGCAATAAAAATCATTATATACAGATATAGCTTGACTTATTGCATCAGAATTTGTCTATAGGGATACAAAACAGAAAGCTTACACATTACTTTCATCAAGCGTCTTGTCGGTGATTTTTACCGACAAAGTGGCTCTCAGCCAATCAGACGCAAGGATTTCAGTAGCTTATAACAGTTATTGCAACTGGTCATTGGTGACAAGTTTTATGAAGCAGGGCCCAGAACTCATAGGGCATAGTCATTGTGACCACTGACCAGTAATGTCATTTGATGTCGTTAAAAGACCTTCGGGTTTTTAGATGGTCTAGCAGTCATGGCAGTCGAACGCCTCGACATGCTCAAAGAACAGTATATTTCAGTGAAGCAAAAAACTTTAACAAATTGTTAACTTCCTCTAGTTGACACTTATGGTTATGAAAGAACATCATTGTTGAATTGTTAACAGGCCTCTTCGCAAAAGAACCCACGGGCAACATTATATCACGAGCGATATCTTCATGATCTAAGTACGAACTATAGTAAGCCTTGCCCTCTATTGAAAGTTTTTTTTTCTCTTCTATCTCTTATTGTTACTGTCGCTGTCATGGCGATGTAATAAATTGGTATGTTCTCAACAGTCTTTCGGGAGTTATATAGTTCTATAGTCTTCGCTTCCCCAAGAACACTGCGATCTAACTATTTGTATTTGCCCTAGTTTGTAAATCTCAATAATTTGTTTCATAGCAAACACTTATCAAGATGATTGGCAGGCGACTGGCATGATAATTACTGAGTACACCAAACAATTACCGTGTCATATCGCTAAGGTCTATGGCGTCTACCTCAATAATGGATGTTTTATGCTTCTGTTACTACCCGTAACCATGGTTACAAAGTGATGTAGTCCGTTGGATATGGAAGGATTGAAAACAATTTTTTCTCATTCTTTTGATCCAAGATTTTAATGTATTGGTATCAATTATTCATTTCCTGTACACGCACGCTGGCGTGTTTTTTCCCCTTTTTATTTTCAGGATTTTGAAAACAAGAGGGTTCACTCCATATATTATATGCTATATATGGTATGTGCTATATAATTATAGCATGTAAAGTTAAAAAAGTTCTGCGACAGAGATTAAAAATAGAGAGAGAGAAACACACACATAATGAATAGTTCAATGTTTCGCCTATATAAGGCTTCTTCAGGAAATCAAGAAGCTTTCTCTCTTTCTCTCTCTCTCTCTCTCTTTCTTTCTCTCTCTTTATTGAGTGATGCAAAATTAATTTCATCTCATTTCCAAATACAAAACAATCTGATTTACAATGTTACAAAATCATGAAAATGGGTTTATGCCAAAATTATTATCATGATTCATTTTTCAATATTTGGCATAGTACGGTATTTCAATTTTAGTCATTACCACCGTTTTCATAACATTATTATTATTAGAATTCACATATGATAAAGTGTCGTGCTTTCAAAGGACGAGGAACTGGCTAAAAAAACTACAAATTTCATGAAAGAAGGGTGAGGGGAACGGAAAGGAGGCTAATTCAGTCCTCACTTTTTTTGGTTGTTTTTTTGTATTGTCTAGTTTTGTTGAAAAGCGTCACGTGGCCGAGAACGGAATAAAGGAATGGTCACATTGGTCCGATAACGATAACGAGATTTTCAATTAAAGGTATACACTCTACACTGTAAAAAAATATTTGTATTTTTACAGGGGAAAAATATAGATTTGTTCTGTTTATTATAATACAGCAGTTGTGATGTTATTTTTGCCGTAAAAGTACCTCATTTGTAATTGCGAAACTGAGTTACATCAGAAGCCTGTGATTTTAAGGCAAAATAGGGTTTTTATAGAGTTTTTTGTGTAATTTCACAGTTTAATTTTTTTTACCTTAATGTATTGTAGGACTCGGGTTCCAACGCAATTCCAGCACACTCTTAAACAGAGCAGAGACAGCACAGCAGAGGTGTTGTTCAGATGGAAGTCTACTGGCTAACTCTCTGTAACCAGGTTTTAATGTGTAATCGGATTACATAAGAACCTGTTATCTGAATTACAGATCTGAAATGTATGCTAAAATTACATACAGCATGTATTTTACAGCAAATTTCTGGCGACTCTGCTGACATCAGATTTCTGTAATTTTACAGTACTTTTTTTTTACAGTGTACGTTATGGTGTGTATACGTGTGAGGTATGCTCGTGTCTAGTCATATGAGGGCAGATCTATAGGGTGTACCTTTCATGAAAAACCTTGCTATCGTTATCGTTATCGTTATCGTTATCAGACAAATGTGACATAATATATCGGCATATTTATTGGCTCATTTCACGAAGTGGCACAAGTGCGCGCAGATCACGAAAAGTGCATTCTGAGAAAATCGCGATTAAAGATTTGTAATCTTTAAAGCTATTAATATGGAGGGTTTTCTGGAATTAGATATAATAAATTGTACATGAAACGAAAGAGCAGAATTTCCACTAACTAATCACATACAATACTTTAAAAAAGAAGACAAAACATGAATACTGGAAGGACTCAAACATTCGTGTCATTTCGTGAACGAAATCATACGCGTAATCCGCTGCGCGATTTAGTTCACGAAATGGCACAATTGGACGCGCGCATGGTGAGCGCTGTTTATTCGCGAGTTAAAACGCAATTGATGAGATATTATTTGGGAAACCATTAATTTGATGTGGTTTTCGGAATTAGATATAATAAATTGTACATGGAACGAAGGAGGGGAATTTCAACTAACTGTTCACATACATTTTTTTTTAAAAAGAAGACAAAACATGAATACTGGAAGGACTCAAACATTCGTGTCATTTCGTGAACGAAATCATACGCGTAATCCGCTGCTCGATTTAGTTCACGAAATGGCACAATTGGACGCGCGCATGGTGTGCGCTGTTTATTCCCGAGTTAAAACGCAATTGATGAGATATTATTTGGGAAACCATTAATTTGATGTGGTTTTCGGAATTAGATATAATAAATTGTACATGGAACGAAGGAGGGGAATTTCAACTAACTGTTCACATACATTTTTTTTAAAAAGAAGACAAAACATGAATACTGGAAGGACTCAAACATTCGTGTCATTTCGTGAACGAAATCATACGCGTAATCCGCTGCGCGATTTAGTTCACGAAATGGCACAATTGGACGCGCGCATGGTGTGCGCTGTTTATTCGCGAGTAAAAACAGCAATTATAAGATGGGAGGTTTAGAAATACTTGTTTGGTTGGTGCTTTTGAATAATATATAACAAATTGTACAAAAAACGAAAGAAGAGAATTTCCTTTCTCCAATTTGATCAAATCACTCCCCACCTTTTGGTATTAGTATTGCTTTGCACAATGAAGCACACTGCATTTATCCTTTCTCTAACTTCTCATTTTATCATGCTTCATCATTATTAATTTTCAATCCCAGTATTACTCTCTCTCTCCCTCTCTCTTTTAATATTTCACCGAGCCTCATCTCGTGTGCTTACATTTCGAACACAAGTGCATGCATTTCTAAATACATAAATATTTTGACTTCAACTATTCTAGGTTTTATTTAATAATTTAAAATTCGACAAAAAAAATCATTTTGAAAGTACAAAAGTCAGTGAAGAGTAATAATTGAAAAGGGTAATTAAATAATTCAACACATTATCATTATTTTTACACAATTTCGTACACAAAATAGCAGTTACCACTACTCTGCATCTGCACTCATTTGTAATACATTATGAGTTTCAAATTAATTACAGATTTTTACTAATATTATATTGATATTATGAATTTAAAGTTGATTCACGGTTTTTACTGAATAGTTTTAACTTGGAAAGTTAATTTTTAAAGCACAACGTCAAAAATAAATCAATAATTTACCACAGTATTTTAACAAATTAAGCATTGTCTTACAAATGTGCTTACAGTTTGAACACATAAGATTTGGACTGCATGTGCCGTCCTTTTTAGTAGACATTTGTGAATATGTTTTGAACTACTATCATGAAGGTTTTTACTGAAACACTTGCTTTCTATTTGATTTCATTAAACTTCATACGAATATGTCAGTGAATAAAATATTTAAAGCCGTTATATACTTTTTGGAAGATCCAACTTGTTTTCATCATTGTCAAACGTACTTATAACATTTCTGAATGACACATTGTAGGTCAGCAAGCGAATGCTACTAGCGAACAAATTACAATTAGCAATTACCTCATATACCTCTGCAGGGACAAAATATGAGGAAAATTTACTCTCAGACTTGCATTACTATTCACTATATACCACTACTATAAACTGGTAATGGTGAATATTATACATTATGACAGTGGAAAATGATTGACCACAGCAACTGTATGAAAACAGATAAGAGATAATTGGTGAGAGTTTTCTATATCAATTTATAAAGAGAATGTAAAAAAAAAATGTTACACAATTATTCTGTACTCAAGGTTATCAACCATTTTAAAATCAGAAAAAAAAATACAAAATCATGTTAATTGATAAATTTAAATTTACTGAAAAAAATCTATATACCTAAAACAGGCTTCCTTCATAAATAATTATGAGTTCGTCGTTAATACTTACATCTATCATATCTCTACTATAAGCTAAGCTTCAACTTAAAGAAAAGATGGAAGTGTTAGTGCGGACAAATACGCCAGCATCTTAGTAAATGTCTGTGAATACATACATTAGTCACCCCACCCCTTTCAATGTTGGCACAAGTTCTCAGAGATGTGAGTTGATTTTAGTCAATCTTTCTTGTAATCAACAAATCAGAATTACTATTATACAAATATCTTTGTGACTTATATTACCACAAAAGATCTGAAAATCATCATCACCTCAACGCTCTAGTTGGAAATATCTACATAACAAATACAATTTCTTACGCAATATACTTATAATACTTATAAGGTAATACAACATATACAGCATATACAACATACAAGATATCTCTCAACATACAATATATAATACAACATATACAACATACAACATACCTCTCAACATACTATATATCTCTAAAAGTTACAATATAGGGCATATCTCTAAATGCTTCAGAGCAAACAAATTATAATTCTTAATCTCCCCCCCCCCAAAAAAAAAAAAAAAAAAAAATGTCTTTCATAATAATCCTGAATATTCGCGATCGCGAAAGAGCTCTATTTACAAATACTGCACTGGCCCCGCGGCCAGCACAAGCGAAAAGAAAGTAGATCACTGTTGTCTAATGTTCATAAAATAAGAGTCAAATCTGCTGTTTGCCAGATAAAGAAAATGGATGAGTAAATGAAGATGCGATGTCCAAATGTTGGTAGTCCTAGGTTGTGAATGTGTGACTCAGTAGAAAAAGAACGTGTTCTCTATATGAAAACTTCCTACTAAGTGAAAAGCTGAAAGTCCATGACTGTGCTCAGTAAACTCATGTCATTGGAAGGTTTGTATCCAGGCAACAAAAACAAGTTCTATTATAAGGGAGTGAAGCAATGAAGAATGTAGAACATGTGTAGAGTGCCTTGCCTGGTGTAGTGGAGAACAAAAGATGAATGCTGAGTGCAGGAGTTGAATAAGAAGAAGGTCTTTGGTATTGTCCAGTGAGGAAGTGAGCGGTTGAATGAACTTTAACCAGCTGATCCACATAAACAAACTATGATCAAGCTTTGATCAGTCCTGTCTGTCTAATGTAAACAAATGAGTGAAGTTGCTACAATACCACCTGTTTAGTGCGGAAGCTGGCGGTAAAATGCTTGGTTATCTGGATGATTGATGACGGGGATGCGTCCAGAACAGAGAGTTAGCAAATCTTCATAATTATTTGCTTTGAGAGATTTTTGGAGGGACAGCCTGATACAAATACTGTGGTTCTGGGTCATTGAGATTTTTTTTATGAACAAGCCGAAAATGAAAGTATAAGATTAGCTCGAGGAAGCACGAACGTCTTCATAATACATACAGCCTGATACAAACACTGTGGTTCTGGGTCATTGGGATTTTTTTTATGAACAAGCCGAAAATGAAAGTATAAGATTAGCTCGAGGAAGCACGCACGTCTTCATAATACGTACAAAGAACGAGGCGCGCGCACGAAAACACACGGTTCGCAGTGCGCGCGCCGTCTTGTGCCGGTTCGTGAAATTATGAATCTGCATTTTCATGGCTCGTGTCACTTTCAGCACGACGTGTTTTTGCATAAATAAACATAATCATTACTCGAAATTTAGTGAAATGGTAGAACATGGCTAGTAGATCGTAAAAATGAAGAAAACTCAAAATTGACTATGTACGCGATTTTGGGCCTTTGTGCCACTTCGTGAAATGAGCGACGATTTATTGGCTATTGATTTTGAAAAAGCCTTTGATTCAGTGTCACATTGTTTTTTGTACAAAGTATTACAAGCTTTTGGTTTTGGACCTTCGTTTTGCAAGTGGGTTAAGACCTTGTATAAAAAGGCTGAAAGTTGTGTTTTTAATGGTAATATTTCAACAGGTTACTTTGACATTAAGAGAGGAGTAAGACAAGGGGATCCTTTATCCCCTTATCTTTTTATATTATGTATTGAAATATTAGCTAACAAAATAAGGCTTGAACCAGAAATTCATGGAATTAGGTTTGGGGATACAGAAGTCAAACAAATATTATATGCAGATGATATGACGATTTTTGTTCAAGATGTTTATTCGATTAGGAAGTTAGATAAGCTGTTTGAGTTTTTTTCGGAAACGTCAGGGTTGAAAATGAATAAGGATAAAACCTTTATAATGTTATTGGGACCCCATAAAGAAAGTGATGTAGTATTACCCTTCGGAAAAGTAGAGCAGATAGTTAAGATTCTGGGTATATATTTTTCATTGAATAGAGAAAGTCAGGAAAGAATCAATTATAAAGAAATACTTAGTAAAATAAAGAAAATTTTCACGTGGTGGAAGCAGAGAGATTTGACGTTAATGGGTAAAATCCAGCTTATTAAAACTTTTGTGCTATCCAAACTAATATATGTTTCTTCACTAACCGTTGTACCGACATGGTTAGTGGAGGAGCTGAACAGAGTTATTTTTGATTTCTTATGGGGTGGGAAGGATAAAATCAAGAGAAATAGTGTTTATTTAAATTATGACAGTGGTGGTCTCAAAATGACTGATTTTCAATTATTCATCAAGGTGCAAAGAATTATGTGGATTAAAAAGCTTATATTGGGGGATCCAAACATGAAATGGAAACAATATTTTAGATATTTAGCTCGGAAAGCCGGAGGATTGTTAATATTTTTTAGCAATACCAGAATGAATTTAGTAGAGTTCCCATTGCCAGAATTTTATAAAGATATGATAGAGGTGTGGTTGAATAAGAAACACTTTTTGCTTAAAGAAGAAATAAACAAAAGAAATGAGTTGATCTTTAATAATATGTTCATACGATTGGATGGAGAAACTTATTTTGATGAAACATTATTCTTAAAGAATGTTTATAAACTCCATCATATTGTAGATGAAGAAGGAAAAGTGAAATCTATTTCAAACCTTCAAAGAATGGGTCTAGATCAATTGGAAATAAACAAGATATTAGAAATTTTTAAGAATATTCCATATGTTTGGAAAGGTTTTTTGAAAAAGAATGATTAGTGGTTTGATAGTGGTTTGAACTTGGAATTTCAATTTAAAGGTAAATGTTTTTCCCTACAAGATATTACATCAAAAAGAATATATGAGGCTTTGTTAAACATGAGAACAGAAAAACCAAAGGCTATACTAAAATTAGAGGAAATGTATAATTTTTCAAAAAAGGATACCTCTTTGATTTTTTTGAGACCTCGGAAGTCTACTTTAAACAGTATAGACTCAGAGAATTTCAGTTTAAAATGTTACACAATATAGTCTACACAAAAAAACATTTGTACCTATTTAAGATTATAGCAGACAATTTATGCTCTTTTTATCACAAAGAGGAGGAAACCTATAATCATTTATTTTTTACTTGTGAACGGATAAAAATATTATGGAATGAATGTGGTAACTTTTTTCAACTTACCAATATTTCAAACATAGACTGGAAAGGTGTTCATATTGGGGTGCACGGATCAAATATAGGAGAAGAGCAATTATTGAATCATATAATAATTAAGATAAAGTACATGATATTTATCAATAGTAGAGTTAAAAGAAAACCCCCTACTTCTAATGAGATAAAGAAAAAAATTCAAGAGGACAAAAAAGAAGAAAGAAAATTAGCGGAACAGAGAGGATTATTACCAAGTCATTTCAGAAAATGGGATAAGTTTATTTACTAGGGATGCTGAGGCAGACGCAATTTCAATGAATAGAGTAAGCCTGGTTCATTGTTGAAATTATCTTTATAGGGTTAATTTCTGAGTATGGGCATAGGAAGGCGGAGGAAGGTGGGGGAGGGAGGGGAGGTTGAACACTGAGGAGCGAGATGTCGTTTGGGAAAGGGAGAGAGGGAGAGGGAGGTGGGGGCATGGCAGTTTAAGTATGGAGGTATAGGGATTATCCTTAAGTTATAGGGTTTTTGTTTTTTGTTTTTTTTCTTCTCTTTTTCCATTAACTGAATCAGGGTTATTATATTTTTTCGGTTGTGTTTACGTTATTGAATTTGTAGGTACTTTACAATTTGTATTATGTGATGTAATATAATTTATATGTTTATATTGTGAATATTCATAATTGTGATATGCATATTATTTGCATGTAAATAAGTATGTTAATTAAGGATGCATATTATATATGTTATGTTATGTTATTTTGTTTGTTTGTTCATTGAATGGAAAATAAAAAAAATCTTTAAAAACAAAAAAAAAGTGACTAGCCCTTAAGACAGGCACATTAAGGGGTTTTTTTAGGAGGAGACGGAGAGGTCTAGAGAGAAAGTCAGGGGTAAGGAAGATGAATGCGTATGTGCGTGTGTGGGTGTGGGTGTGGGTGGGTTTACATAGATTCATTTGTGGGGTACAGAGAACAATAGAGCACAATGATGGCCTTTATTTCGCCATGCATGTGGGGTACAAAATACAATAGGAGAAGTGCTTTCGGTTTACAAAATACAAAAGGAGAAAACAATAAAGTTCCCCACAAATCAATGTGTGTAGAGATGTGTGTGTGTGAGAGAGAGAGAGAGAGAGAGAGAGAGAGAGAGAGAGAGAGAGGGGATTCTGGAGGCATACCAATGAATTGGACGAATATTGGTAAAAAAAAACCCAACCAAAAACAACGTCAAAGGGAGTACCGAAAATGGAGAAGAAAAAAGGAAGGAGGGGATGGTGTTAGGAAGACATTAAAGAGAGAAAAAAACTGAGCAATAGAGAGAGGGAGGGGAAAAGTGGGAGATATCTATGGAAATCGATAGAAAAAAAAAAGAGAAGGCACGGCAGAAACTAAATCTTTTAAAAGACAGTGAGAAAGAGATGGATGGAAACGGGAAGATTCTTCTTCCTTTCCCATCGTCCGCCAAGGGAAATTGGTCAGGACTCTAAAAGATGTCGCTCGCTTTCACCTCATCCTGATCGATGCTCTGTTACCTCTGAAACCGCGAAGGGAGCTTTTAAAGATACAGTTGAGTTCTGCATGGCTATGCGATTACATTGCGAAAGAAACCGTGTGGAAGCCATTGGGAAAAGTTCCTTGATTGATGTATACTGTGAGGTTTTGGAATCACTGAATTAATAAGAAACGACTCAATCTTGCTGAATATCACATGCACTGTACACAGAAATGGGTATATGGGACTACACATACATGTGGCATGAATGTTTTGGCCAAACTTGTTCAGCCATTTCACGTCATATTTCCAATATGAGGGTATTTTGAAGAGTTATCCCTTTACAGAGGAAATTTCGTCTGTGATATTCTTCCAAACTGAGATGAAAAGAATGAGAAAATCTCACAAATTATTTCTCACCGTTATACCAGGACTCAATCTTCACTTTAAGAACTGGCGACACACTGGACTGAAATTGATAGGGTTGCTTCCTAAACATTATTGATCTTCCTCCGATGTGACATTTCGACTCAAATGAAAACACACTGTTCATCTAAACGCCTCATTAGCATTCCTAAAGGGCAGACAACGAGATCTACCTGAGTAGAATGATTGACCTAAAATCCTTTATTTCTCTCTCTCTCTTTCTTGTTATTTTTTGTTATTTTTTATATTGGGGTTGATTTGTTTTAGTAATGTATGTCATGTGGATGAAACTGTGTCATGCGGGTATATGAAGGAAGGAAAGTATAGCACGTGATAAGGCAATATGACAGGCAGAGAATCAGAAAGAAAGAGAGAGGGAGAGAGAGAGGGCAGAGAGGCAAATATACAGAAAGAACAGACATGACAGACATATAAGGTTTATGGTAAAGTTTATGGCAAGGGAAGGTTCCTTCATAGACATGTAGTAATAAAAAGAAACAAGGTGAGGCAGATCAAAATCAGTGGTGCTCCTATTTCTTTCAATCCCTCAATGCTTAAAGTAGCTATCCAAAGAAAATCACAAATATGGCAATTAATGTATCACTAGAAACTGCGAAGCTTACAGATGGCAATCGTATAAGTTTTATGTCAACTGCGTATCTGATGATTATAAAAACAACATAAATGAAAGCACTTCTCAGCATCTGGAATATCCGAGGATTCGCCAGAAATATAGCGATGTTTTGATGTCGTCACACTAGGGACCAATCCTGCTTAAGCAGACGACGTCCTATAATGAATGAATGTAATTGCAATGCAATTATTTATCAAATTATAAAGAGTTTTGTATATTTAAACATGACCTTATTTCACGCCATTCTAAAAGGGAAAGTGAAACTGATTCTGATAACTAAAACCGTTTGATTGTAAATGCACAGGAGAAGGGTCAATGATCAATGAAATAAACCCCACTTTCAAATTGAAAAGCCCTCCGAATAATAGCACGGATGGTATTCGTTCCCTCTTGAAACGCCGAACATGCCCCGGTGCAAGCAGCTGAAAATACAATGGCGTCTTATTTTGTTTGCAAGTGACTGATTCCTTTATTTTTTTAACGCTGCATTTTTCATCAAAATAATACCATACACGAAGTTACGAGTGAGGCAACAGACTAACATTAAGACTGAAGCTAGTCAAGTAAGAGAAATAAGTGAAGAGGAGATGACAAAACAGGCACTGAAAAATGTGTAAGATGTTATGGGACATCGTCTGCTTAGACAGGACTGGTCCCTGGTGTGTCGTCACACATCTCAGCAGCGTTCGAGGAGCTCTTCAGCTGTTTTATCGGGGGCTGTATTTTACCGTTTTATAATTGATAATAATCATTACTTCAAATGTTTCCAAGCGTTGAATTTCGATAACCTTGTTTAATTTATGCCATCTATGCAATAATAAGTATTAAGCCAATATTTATTTTGATGGAATTTTCTTGTAATGTGATCTTTAAAGGGAATGTATAGCACTAAATTTTGGCCATGCTGATTTAGTAGCCCCCATATCTAAGAATATTAATAATAAAAATAATATATTTAGCTTCATCAGTGTTATATACAGTCCTCCCTGAGGGCCCTGCAATCATATTTATTACCCCGGCTTTAGCCGAGCGACCATGATAAGGCGCTCAAGCATTTGGAATTTCTTCCCTACTGGGTACCCATTTACTTCACCTGGGTGGAGTGTGGCAAATGTAGATTAATGTCTTGCTAAAGGACATGCGTACCGTGGCAGGGAATCGAACCCCGTACCGTGTGATCTGCAGTCCGGTGACTTATCCACTAGGCCACATCTATGCCATGTATGCAATGCTAGCAAAAATATCATAACCTTTAGTTGGAGTATAATGAAGAGGGCAGTTATGATAAACATTGGTCACAGACATGACAGATGTACATACAGAGTACAGCCTGTCACGAGAAAAACACTTCTAGGAATAATACGACCGTCATACTGATAGGATACCTGGAAGTCGAGCTTTCATCCCAGGAGAAAAATGGCCGAATCAGAAGCAGACAATCACGAAGGAGAATGACATCGATCAATCGAAATAAGAACGACCTCATCAGGCAAACCGTAAGGATTAGTGGGAATGACGTGTGAGAAAGCTCACGACTTTTTTTTAAATTTTGCACTGGTGGTCAAAAAACAAACTCTTCGTATTGACAAAGGGAGACAGATGAAAGGGATGGGAGACAGAGAGAGAAAAGACAGATGCGGAGACAGAAACAGATGATGAAACAGAGGGATAGAGAGAGGGGGAGAGAGAAGGAGAGAGAGAGAAGGAGACAGAGAGAGAGAGAGAGAGAGAGAGAGAATTAAATTGGATCTCGGGTTGGCAAGAGGGAGCGTTGTTCGGAAGATAAATCATGAATATTGAGGTTAACTGAATTTCTAGATGACAGAACTGGACCAGTATATCATCCATAATTTTATGTTATCCACAGAGACGCCAAAGTGTATTGCATTTCCTATATGTATATAGGCCTATTAATGCAAAAACTTGACAATTCCGAATGTATTAGCAATGCAACGCTTTGCATAATGGTCTTTGTCTGTAGAGAAAGCATCCATTCAGCTCTATACGCCTCCCTCGTGTTTCGCCTAGTGATGGTTATTAAAATTTAATTCCTGGTGAATTAATTGATTTTATTACCCTCATCCACTTCAGACTGAAGTAATTTAATACGCCATTTTGTTACGTCAAGGGCTGACAACCCCTGGTTACACACATGCAGCCAGCTTCATATACAGTCAAGTCAAACGCATATAATTACAGCACGGTTTGAGGTTGTCGATGTTTATCGAGAAGGCGCTGACAACCAAATTACCTTTATAAGCATGTTATGTCTGGTTTATTTGCTCTGTTAATGGCAAATGTGAAAGCGGCACTCTCCCAACACCGGGTTTGCCAGACAGTACGTGAACCGTGTACAATGTACTATTATCAAGTGTGTATCCAAGGGGCATATGCAACGTGAGCAAATATCATATATTTCATTTTTTTGCTACAATAATGTAAAACATGGTTTGACTCCATGTGGAACATGTAAAATCATCATTATTGTAACTTATTTTCATACAAGGAAGGGATTCTTTATTATCACATCTATAAAAATTGAAATATTTGAAATTTCATATAATAAAATACATAAGGAAAAGTGAGTGTGTGACATCATCGGTTCACTCATTTGCATACCGCCCATGCTATGCATATCACTGTTTCATAAAATAATTCAAAACTTAAAAATGCCATATACTTTCTTATTTTACATCCGATTTCAGTGAAATTTTTACTGTTATGCTTGTTTAATTTTACTCTGTTTATTCAAATCAACTTGATATTGAGGTGGACTTGGCCTTTAAAGATCGTATGCTAGATCTGTAATGAAAAGTCAGAAAAAATTGGAACCAGCGGGATTCGAACCTGTCATCTACTGCTTGCCGGGCAGCGACTTAACCACCAGGCTATTCTGGTTCACGGCCACGTCACGATGAACTGGAATCAAATACACAAGATCCTCTTCTTTCTGACTCATAATATTCAACGGTCCGCCGTGGACAATAGTTAGTAAATGAAGAAGCTTAATGAAGAAGCTTAATGGGAGAAATAGTAGTAGCAGTAGTAGTAGTAGTAGTAGCAGTAGTAGCAGCAGTAGTGGTAGTAGTAGTAGTAGTAGTAGTAGTCCTGGGGGTGTTTCATAAAGCTGTTCGTAAGTTACGCACGACTTTACACACGGCTGGTGATCAGTTCTTGCGCTAAATGATTGAGAATCTGATTAGTATAGCACCCAAAAAAGTTACGAATGACTTTACGAACGACTGGAATATGTTGGGTGCTATACTAATCAGATTATCAATCATTTAGCACAAGAACTGAAACACCCCCAGTAATAACTTTATATGCCTAAAGTAGTGGTAAAGTTGTGGTAGTGCTGATGATATCAACACATAATTATCCCACACTTTTCTTCCTCGCATCGCAGCTCTATTCTGTATCTACATTAGATATGAATCTACTCACGCTTCTGCTCAGTCTGACGTGCTAGGTCACATGGGTCAATTAACCAAATAATACCAGGGACCAAACATCGAATGAAAAGCCTCTCCATATAATAATCTTCAGGCCCGGGAGAATGCTTGGCTTGAATGATGAAGATCTAAATTCTATTAGCTGTAATTTTTTCCCCCTTTTCCCGTTCAGTTCCTCCCTTTTTATAGCTCCTTTCCCCTTCTTTTTTGTTGTTTAAATTCCTCCTTCCTCTAGTTATCATTTTCTTTTGCCTGTCTGTAAATTATTTATTAACCGGGGCCTATTCACAACAAGCCTAGCTTTACTTTCGGCCCCTCCACAGACTATACATGAATGTAAATCTTTGAATTACTCTCTTTACTTGTGAAATAAGCATATATAACTGAATAATTTTGACTTGTATTGGGAAGCGGGGTCAATCTTCATTATTCGTCCACTTTGAGGGAGCATATATCTGTATGTGTAATAGCGTATAAACAAAGATAATGATTGAATGCACTTTATCTTACTGCCCTCACTTAACATTAAAACTTTACTTAATCAAGAAATAGCTTTATATTTTGAGGTATCATTTAAGTTCAAAAGACAGGAAAGCAATTATACAGTTTTCTGCAAAATGCAAGTTGGTATTTATTGACTTTGACGTAAAAGTATATGATATTTGTATGTTAAGAAAAAAGAAACACATAAATCAAGTAACATGTATTTAATTTCATTCCACCTGAACGTTATGCTTTCGTTTTAAAGAATTCTTGTTCTGTAATTTAAAATAATTTCTTGAAATCTATGTTGTGGGTTTCTCCCGTCCTTGGTTAGAGGCCTACTTTTATCAACACAACAACGGACGAAACCCAATGAACATGTTGAATTAATAATTATCAAATAAAAAGTAGGTCATTCAAATGACAGATTCTCAAGGCACTCATTCCACAATTATGATTTGCACAGCAGAGGAAAATACATCTAATAATGCTAATTCAAATTATGATTTTGTTTTTCTTGAGGGTATTTCTCTGGTGCTTAAAATAGAATAATTTCTCTGAGTACTATTAAAATTTTAAGGACAAGGATGGTAACTTTCTCTGCACTGGCAACACTTTCCCCGAGGTCAAATTTCTTACACTATAGGTCATTTCATTATACTTCAACCCTGTATCCAACATTATACATCTCCTATTCCTACCCCTGAACCTAATCCCAAAACCAATCGCAACCTATCCAAAATAGAAATTTCCCATAGCAGCGAGTTCATAATTCCGTAGGGTTTGTAATTCCGAACATTTGATGCATTACGAAAATGTAATAGAGCCCTACGTAACTTTTCCGAAATACGAACCTTCAGAAATATGTATCCTTTTTCATTTTTCGGAATTACGAACCGTCAGAGTAACGAACCTTCAGAAATGAGAACCTTTGGGAAAAACTGACCTTCGGAATTCTATGAACCTTCGGGTAAACGACATAATATGTAACCAGCCATAACCCTATGTCTTTGAGGAAAAGAGGACATGGGGGGGGGGGGGGGGTGCTTCACAAAGAGTTAAGTTTGACTAACAGTCGCACTTAAATTCCTAGCTGTGTGCGGTATATGACACATCACCGCATTGGTCAGATCATGCTCAAGGGCCGCGCGCTATTGGGTAATCTACCAATGAGATTACGCGTTTAATACCGTATGCGCATTGGCACTTATGCGCATTGGCACTTATACGCATGACTTTAAGTCAAACTTAACTCTTTGTGAAACACCCCCCGGATCATAATGTCGAAGCACAAAGATTTCCTCATGTTCGGAAAAGAGAACGGAACAAAAGATGCAGATTTCTCTTTCGAAAAGAAATACTGAAAAAGATCGATAGTCATTTCGCGCTGGAATTTCCAATAGGAAATAATTATACTCATTAATTTTTTCGAGGATTATAAGGTGGATGGATATATAATATATATATATATATATATATATATATATATATATATATATATATATATATATAGGCCTATGAACAGGGTTAGCTTTCGGAAATAATAAAGAAAAAAAATGAATTCATTAATATCTTGATGTTATCAGTAATTAAATCAGCGAGTATAATTTTTTGTGCAAATCCAATTAAATTCGCATGATTTCATTAAAATATATTACACTTTCTTTATAGATATTAAATGCTTATTATCTTAACTGAAAAAGAGCGGTATATGATTTTCTCATTAGGTTGCACACAAATTATCCTAGAATGCAAATAATGTGAACATAACACAATATTTGTTTCGTGCTCATTTAATTCTTTCATGTTTTCGTTGAAGCGACACTGTTTCATGATACGTGTGGGCGGATACATTATACAAGCAGGTGATTTTCCAAAGGGCAGTCT
Organism: Heliocidaris erythrogramma; assembly: GCA_025617745.1. Classification (NCBI taxonomy): domain Eukaryota; kingdom Metazoa; phylum Echinodermata; class Echinoidea; order Camarodonta; family Echinometridae; genus Heliocidaris; species Heliocidaris erythrogramma. The sequence continues at coordinate 12,930,237 of CM046872.1, read as the reverse complement.
ATTTGCACGAGTCACTAACGTCGGCTTCGAGGTAAATGACATGGTTGCAATATTAGAAGCCGCGCTTGTTTAAACAGCGAGAGAGAGAGTGAAATGAAGAAGGGAAATTAGGCATTGGGGAGAGAAGGAGAGAGGTTGGAAAGGAGAAGAAAAACTTGAAAGAAAAGAAAGGTTTTTTAATACATACCTAGAATATGGTCGGGTTTGGATGATATGATATTTCAAGGAGCAAATGAAAACAGTATAGTGGGAATGGGCATTATACAATAAGAAGGAGATGAAAAGGGACTGGATAGAGAAGAGATAATTAAATAGATATATACAGAGCGAGGGGGAGAGATAGAGAGAGAGAGAGAGAGAGAGAGTGTGTGTGTGTGTGTGTGTGTGTGTGTGTGTGTGAGATAGAGAGAGAGACGTTGAGGCAGACAAGGGAGAAAGGGAGAGAGAGAGATGAAAAGAGACAAATAGGGGAAAACAAAATAATTTGCATGCTTTCTCAAGACAAATCGATCGAAGTAGATCGAAAGATATATACTTGGAGAGGGGACCTTGACAATGATAGATGAACACGTGATTAAAAACAGATAATAAGAGGGAGAAAGAAGAAAAATAGAGGGAGAGAGAGAGAGGGGGTGGGGGTAAACTTGAAGGGGAGTATATTGAAAACAATCGTCTTTAGGATTAAGACATGTCGAACAGTGTAAATTGTCAAATGGGTTTTCGTGACAAGGGAGTACGGTCGGGAATTAATGAGTAAATGGATGTAAGTGGTGTTTACTTTTCCCCTCGTCGTATTAAAATGAATGTTTTATGCTAAGACAACGGGGAATCCTCTGCTTTATGTAACTTAAGCCATTATGATTAATCTCTCATAACCATGCGCCTTGTGAGTGCTTAGTAACTTCTTGATAATAATTATTGAGGTATGAGAATGGTCATAAGGATAGATGTTTTAACATATATATTTACTGTGTCGTAATTGATGTAAAGTTCGTTGTGTGTTAACGTGCCCCTCCCAGACCCACGCCAGGTTACAGTGGAAAATACTCTGTCCTTCGGAAAGGACGCTTAATGGAGGCCCCGTGCGTAGGAAAGTAACTACCTTAGCACGATCATAGCGATATATTCCACATGCACCCTTCGTAACAGAGAACATGGAGAAGGGAAAACCCTGGGTGGTCATGATAGTAGTACCCCTGCACACACACACACAAAAAAACTTACCCGAGGGTGATTAAGTTTGCTTCTCAGATGTCAAAATAAACGAAATAATGATTTAGAAAGAACCAACTGCGAAAAGCAACTTGCAAGCTACAGATGTAAAGAATACGAGAGGGTCTCATAAACACCCGCTGTTTGCAACGAATAAGTGTATAAGTCGCATTTCATACCAAGATAGAAAGAATCATACAAAGTCATGATATAAAAATTATGTCATAAACGCTCTTTATAATACAGTCAAACCTGCTTTAGCAACCACCTGTATAGAAAGACCACCTGTCTATAGAGACCACAATTTTGGTTTCCCTTGAAAATGGTTTCTCATTCAAACGCGTATTAAAGGAATCTGTACATAAATACCACCTGCTCTTAAAGACCGATTTTCTTGTCTCCCCTGAGCAGTCTTTATAGACAGGTTTCACTGTATACAGCTATATCACGTCCCACAAGCCTGCAAACCCTGGAGTTATCTAATGGCATAATGATCTTTCATTTTGAAGCAACATGACTGTGTAAAAATGCACTGTCATGGTGAACACATTGAGGCATATTATTTTCACATTCATTTCCCAAAGTATTAAAGCAAAGATGACTGAACATGAAGCATAAACACAAACATGTAACAATCATTTATAGATATAAACCGAATAATTTATTTATGTTTTCATCTCACATTGTCTCCTCCTATCATTATCTATTAATCAGCTGCCTTGAAATACGTGTTAGTGTTCCTACCCACATACCAACCTCCTCATCATAACCTCGACAGGATGTATGGATAGTAATTACCATGGTAGGATAGCAACAGTTCCTGTCTAATTAACCCTATTATTACCGTAGAATAAAGCGGATCGGTTCAAGAAGTATGTATATTAATGAACAAGATTGCGAGATGTGAGGGGTTAACGCAGCTTAATCTCCTTGATGGATCGTATAATATTGAAATCGGAATAATAATGGCCTCGGGCGAGATTATATACCGTGTCCTAAACGAGGCTCGTGTTTATTGTAGAGGGAAAATGGAGCATAAATTATGACGACGAAAAGGATACTCAGGAAAGGAGCAATGCGTACCACGTTACAGGCTGGTATTAAGATAGACATGTTCACACAAAGTTATTCAAATTTATGGATGTTTCTTTCCTGAGGTCCTAGTAACGAGGTATTCCATTAACCTGTTATTAATGAATGAACTACAATACTTGGAATCCAGTTTTGCATTCATTACTTGTTGCTATGTCTGACAAGCCTCTGACAAGCTTTCAGGTTGTCCAGAACAACCTTTGTTTTAAAAGTATTCATAAAATTTGAATATATTTGTGAACAGTTCTATTGCGCTAGCATTCACGTGCATCTTCGCGAATGTGCTGAATAATGTGACATCAATTCTACAAGGGGGTTGTTGCATTTTGAAGATGAAGAAATTTAAGATATTGCCCTTTGGAAACGATTAGATCCTGAATCAAGTCTATGGGAATGAAAATATTAGTAGTCGATGGATTAAGAAAAGTTCACTTTATAAAACAGAAACAAAGTATTAAACATTATTATTTTATGAAAATGTCTTTGAAAGGGGGAGGGGCATCCTAGACAGTTGTTATAAATCAGAATTGCTTCGCCACAGGTTATGAATATTCCAAATTGTTAATAGTTTTTTTAAAAGGGTTATATTGGAAGTGAAAGAGTATAAAGGAATCAACTGGAAATGGGAGCATAATCATGTCAAAATACAATCAGATGAGTAATAATCATGATAATGAGAATATCTCCCCGTTTCTCTCTTCTTAATTGGGTCCATAGACGCAACACGTACTCAGGAGTTGCTATTGTATTGTGATGCGAATGATGGAAAGGGCAAGGACAAAACGAGTTAAAAACGACGAGTAGACTGGTCCTTAAATACATGTAACATTGTGTTTTAGATGCATACATGATGATCTAGATCAAATGCAGCGGGAAAATAGAGTGATTTATATTAGGAAGCTTTGAAAAGCTTCGATAAACTCCAAAACAGATCTGGTAAAAGGAAATACATTAAAAATATCACCGCAATAAAATTTAACTTTTATGCCCCCCTCACCTCCCCCCGGAAAAAAAAAAAATATTTTTTCGGCAAATTTCGTCCAGACATCCTTTCCCAAATATTCGAGCGATGGATTAAATCAGACCCCTTGTCTATCATGTCTATATTTCTCTTATTTCTTTCTTTCTTTCTAATATACCTGTCCCATTATCCAACCCTCCTTTAGTTATCTTTTGACTTTATCTTTCTCGGAGAATATAAGTCGTGAAATGTCAGAGTTCCAAGATGGCAGGGGTGTCCTGAGAGGACACCCCCGCCCACACCCTCTTAAATTAATAGTATGATTGCAGGACCCTCAGGGAGAACAGTATATAATACTGATGAGGCTATCCTGGGTAAACAAGACATATAATTATTATTATTATTCGATATGGTCTGCTATGCCCCCGCGTGTTAGTGAAGATCTACTGACTATACCGGTCATGTTTGTGTCCTATATTTGCCCTGGGTAAAGTAGATTGATTCTAATCAAGACTTGCCATCTATCACCGTGGTTACCTTTCTTTGCGTTGCATTGTCAAACAGTTGAAAATGCTCAGTTTGCAGCTTTTAGAGAGGAATTTAAACAATAGCTGCAAAAAACCCGAGACCGGCTATATAGAAAACATTATTTCTTTATCACTTGTTTTGATGCTTTGTTTGTTGCTTTTAGGAGCGAAATATTAAACTGCGATACAAAGATTCATTTGCAATGAGTATGCATGTTTAAATACAATTAAGTCGTGAACGAAACAAATAAATGCACAAATAAATGAGCTGAACTGAAAAATGATGAAAAGTGCACATAAATTCGAAGGGCCTTGTCTGACAATATTATTAGATCATAACTACCAATTAAAACCAGTCAAATTTAATTTGAGATGGAAATATAATGAGATGATTAGTATTTCAGAATTAGAGAATAGCTTTGTCATTTGTATGGTAGTTATTCATGTTACCTTTCATTCACTCGGCAAATATGACCCCATTACTATTCATTTCGATCCCCTACCCCCCCCCCCACACACACACATCTACATCCCCCCCCCCCCCGAAAATGAAAGAGATCGCTTCATTGATGCGCCGAGAGACACATTTTACAGTGTGACTGCAGTAGATTTGAACACATTTTAGTGTCACGAGACATGGCTAGACAAAACAATTGTTAACAAAGCACTATAGGAACACATATATATCCCATACCGTCATACCTTGGAAAATATACTTGGAACTGGGCTTAAAATTATTATACAGAACTTATTTACAACTCTGCAACCGTGCAGATGAATTGCGTTCTGTATGTGAAAGGGTCTGTATATAAAATGGCTAAAGCCGGTTCTTGTATACTTTAATGACAAACCACAAAGAGTGATAAAAACTGAAGATTCTTCACTATGACTTTCATAATTATTTGATGATTATTCCCTGCTGACATTATTTTATTCTGTAGTAGGTGACCGCCCTTGTTCCTTACAGTAACCTGTATTCTCTCGAGATAAGGCATTCGACCAAAATGAAAGACCGCCGCGCCGTCCAAATCAAATCAAATCGTCAGCTGATTTAATCATCTCTATCCCATTGTCCCATCGTGAAAGCAATCTAATTCACATATGAATTTCGCCATCGTTTTCCTAATCAAATGAAATTGTATGCCGTCTTCCTGTTTCCTGTCTTCACGACAAACGATCTGAATGTCGTAACCTTGCATGAACAAAAAATGTGCTCTACTTTGTTGTTCATGGGGAAATGCTTTCATTTGATTTTATATCTGTATTTAGTAGCTGCTAATGACATGTTTATTTGGATTGTCTTTGAATATCTATGCGAATTATATATATATATCGTTCTTTCCGATTCAAAAGGATGCCCAAGCTGGCCCGATATAGCGACAGTTTATACACTCAATCTTGTCATGCATAGAAAATATGAGCGGTAATTACTTCTGACAATAAAAAAAGAATATTGACCTCGGTGTTTTAATATCTAGGGTAGATAATAATGCTTGATAATGCTTGATCTTCATCAACCTTTCGTTGAAAAATAATTTAAAAACAATGTAAACTCCATTTTCTTATTTCGTGATTGTAAGTAATAACCATATACATCTCATTTTCTCATGCTGCTTAGTATACCCTCGGCTTAATCTTAACTCCCCTCCCTCCCACTTCCTTTCCTCATGTGCTCTGCATGCTTGTGTATTGTATTACACTTAGCTTAGTCACGTTTGTTTCTCCCTCCCCCCTCTCTCCCTCTCTCTCTTCTCGCTCTCTCTCTCCCTCTCTCTCTCAGCATCATCGTCATCATCTCCTCCCCTATTTCACTCACCCGTCCTACATTATCCCTTACTTACATCTTTGCTATTATCATTCAGGCAGTCGAGGCAATTATTTCTCCTAATGACAGTCGGGTCTGATGCGGCCCGAATCCTTTCTCATTCCGCGCAAAACAGTCCCACTTACTCTCAAATGACGCAAGAATTTTAATTGTCCATGACGTAAAACAGAGATTTCTCGAACAGAAGTCTGTGAATATTAAGGTGGCCTTAAAATGACGAAAGTATAGGGGATATGATAAGTGAAGGATGGGTATTAGATACCCATAAATCATTGCTGTTTTTTTTTACTTTGTCAGTGCAGGGATTTTGCTCCATCTATTCTATATATCAGATTGGCCAGATTTTGTATAGCAAAACATGAAACTTTTTGAAGAAAAAAATAATTGAGAGAAAACACTCGACGCGCAATTATGAAATCGTTTCAATAGTTATGTTTACACGTAGTACTTAGCATCGATGCTATGTGAAAATAAAATACCCTAAAGTAAGTAATTTACGCCAATGCAGAATTCAGCAACGCCTGAGCTGAAGGGCGTAGGGAGCGTTTACATAATATACAAGCTTTCATAGCAACAGCATCCTTCCAGGGGGGGGGGGGTGTTTCATAAAGCTGTTCGTAAGTTACGCACGACTTTACGCACGACTGGTGATCAGTTCTTGTGCTAAATGATTGATAATATGATTAGTATAGCACCCAAGAACATGTTCCAGTCGTTCGTAAAATCATTCGTAACTTTACGAACAGCTTTATGAAACACCCCCAGCAGTGAAATCTAACTATATACCGCATAGCTGCGGAACCAAAGAAAATCAGACGTGTCCATGGTGACAAAGAGGGTCAATTTAACATGGCACTGTTTGATAATAATCAGTATAACAAAATATTTTATCTGATCTTGTTTAGCGCTCATATCCAGCAGGCGAGGTGGCCAAGGCCTCTCAATATTGGTATTATTGTTCACAATGATTACATCCGAATTAAGTTATATTCATATTTTTTCGGTCGCGGTGTCGACGTTCTATTGATGAAAGAAAAAATACAGCTTTGCTGTGATGCTTGCTTCATACATATAAAGTTCATTATAAAAAAATAATGGACAAAATGCTAACACTTCATTCCATAACTTTGTTGTATATTAATGGGGGGAGGGCACCATCGACCAGCCTCCCCCCCCCCCCCCGCCCATTTAAAACCCAAGCGGCATACCTAGAAATGTGCTCCATTTCAAATATTCGACCAAGAAGACGTCTGAAAAGTGTGATACCCCCCTTTCCCCCTTTTTTTTTGCTTGTAAGAAATCTATTGGATTGTGCCCCGCATTTTATCTGCTCCTGTATTCAAATACAAAACTAAAACAAATGGAACATGGGAGCTACAGCATGAACTTACCATCAAATTGTCGAAATGTAATCGCTTCGGCATCTCCGTACCATCATGTGCAAATAATCGTGACAATTTCACATACTACAAGTGTATATGTAAATACGGTTCTGTAATTATGTTCTACAACATGTTAAGCAGATAACAAGACAGTATTCCAAATGTTTGACTCAGATAACAAGAGGTGTCCTCGAATAGAAAAGGATAAAGTGCGAGAAGGAAGATGTTTCAACGTAAATGCAGGATCTTCTTATGGAGTCGGTAAGCTGAGTTAAGAGCCGTTTAACATGGTTAAAGTGTATCGCGTTCTAAAGATGGTATCTTGCGATCTGCATAAGAAGTAGAGCGAATTCTGTCCGTCATTGGTATTCCGTGTTCTGTGCGTAACATGGCTGGGACGATTATGAGCGAACGACGGGATACGGCGTCTCACGCCCGTTTACTCTGGGGGTTTCGCGCGCAATAATGACGTCATGAATGAATGAAAGTGGTGGCGATAGGATGCAAAAGAGATGCATGGCGTGATGGAAGAAATGAATGGGGGCAGAGTGAGGGAGAAAGATAGATAGAGAGAGAGAGAGGGGAGAGAGAGAGATAGAGATGGAGAGATGGAGAAAGAGAGGGAATTCCATAGGTCTTGAGATGATGATCGAATAAACTCTATCACAAGATGAATTAATGAATTCCTGTCTCAGTCATAAAAGACAGTCATAAAAGACAGTGCCGCCACTGTTTAGCTAGATAAAAGTGCATTGCTCACGCGTCTTTCGTTACCATGGCTACTTCAGTATCTATCATTTTTAACCTCAATGGTTTGACTTCTATCGATCACGTTTCACTCCATTAAACTTATAGATGACCAATTTAGATCGAATGCAACTATGGTTTCCAACGATCTTCATTCCACATGCGCGACGTTAACGCGTGTACCGTTTTATTGGCAAGTTTGGATTAGTTTGGAAGATCAGGGGCCTGTTGCATAAACCTTACCATTAATGGTAACTCTGCTATCAGTGGTAACTACCATGGTAACATCACTCAACAGCCAATCAAAATCAAGGTTTCCATGGGAGTTACCATTGATGGCAGAGTTACCGTTAATGGTAAGTTTTATGCAACGGGGCCCAGACCTCTGTTTTAACTTTTCCAGCAATAGCCATAATGAGACAACCCATTAAACATAACACAGATCCAACATCATAGTAGCATAATTCAAACTTTATAGTTTATGTACCTGCATAATTATAATGACAAGCAAGTCATATGCCTGTTGCCTTTTTCATGTCAGATCTCCGTGTAAGATCGGTACCTCTTTGATTTATCTGCCATAATTGTGTTCACGACTGCAATACTTCCAGAGGAACGGGGATACGCAATATATAAATAAGATAGATTACAATACCACGGTAAAAGAAATGTAATAGATATGATAACGGTATTATGGTCTTATTTACACATGCAGGGTAGCCTCATACGTATTTAAAATACTGCTCTCCCGTCGTGAAGGTCCTGCTATCATTTAACTATACCCTTGTATTACCAGGGTAGCGTTTCATCAAGCGTTTTGTCAGTGATTTTTACTGACAACTGCTATAAGCTACTGAAATCCTTGCATCTGATTGGCTGAGAGCAAATTTGTCGGTAAAAAGCACTGACAAAACACTTGATGAAACGCTCCCCAGGTACATTTGATACACCTGGGTGAAGAAGGACAAAATGTGGGTAAAAACACCTTGTCCGAGGATATAAGCAGGAAAGATCTAACCCATGACCTCTTGGATGTGAGAGACGACATGGTCAAAAGTGTTCAACAATATACCAAGGTAAGCAGCGAGAAAAGATCGAACCAAGAACCTCTCGTATACGATAGATCAGAGAGTCAAAAGCCTCCACCAACATACCGCAGTGATACTGAACGAGAATCGACATCTCTCTCTGTGCTTTCAGACTATAATCTCCCTCCATCTCATGGGATTGGTAAAACGAGACACGCAAGCTACTCCTATCTGATCCACGACTCGCATCCTTGATATCCTTTGACCAATTCTGTTTCCATGGCGACCGGGGATGTAGTACGCACCCTTGCATACGAAAGTATATTGCTCCTACTTGGAAAGCAATAAAGGCAATGTAGAGTGAATAATTGTCCATACACAAATACAGGGAAAACGATATAAATTCGTGTTTCAATTTGATCCACGATAAATAAAATAAAATGAATACCACTGAATATACTTGGAAATTAATATTTGTAAAAATGTGTGTTTCCTTTCAGTTTTTAAGCGGTTTATTGCGAACAAAACTGATTTTTTAGTCCAACAAAATTAGTCCAAATTAGTCCGAAAAATGTAAAAACTGTTCTTCTTTTTAACTAAAAACACATGAACATAATAACACATGAGTAGAGAGTGAGGATGAATAGTGTAATGAGGAAGTGGAGAGAGAGAGAGAGAGAGAGAGAGAGAGGGGGAGTAGGAGAGAGGGTGAGAGAAAGCGAGAGAGAGAGAGAGAGAGAGAGAGAGAGGGGGGGGGGGGGGGGATGGGTGTGAACATATTAAATAGAATTAAGTAACAGAATAGTACTAATAAATCCATCAAATTGTAAAAAACAAAAATCAATATAATGTGTTATGTGCAGTCATTGTCTTCGTAAGCACACTTTCTATCACCGTCTTGTAAATGAATCTTAAAACTTGATTCCACAGTAATTATTTTTGTATTCCAGTTCTTATTTCCTTTTCCTATCTTTATTCCTATTATCTGCTCTGCTTAATGTCATTTTTGCAACGTCTCCATAGTTCCCCATATCCATGTCTATCTGTCTGATAAAAACTTCTAGATATTAAGTATCTGATTAAACAGTTAAATATTTGATGTTGACCTTTCATCCATTTATATTTGTATTATAGTTTTGTTTATAACCCTCTTCATATTTACCATTACATTATTTTTTGTTTATTCTATGACCAAACAATGTTTTCCAATGTTAAAAGCTACCGGACTCGGTTGGATTAGCATTCATGCAATTTTCTGGTTCTTTTTATCCTTAAATCTGTTGTATCTACATTTGTATAACTTTTGTTTATATGTGTTTTTTATTGTTATTGGAAATAGAAAGTTCAAGTTCAAGTTCAAATTCAAGTCCAAGTCTGCCTTCTCCTTCTCTTTCTCATTTCTCCAATATTTTTTTACATTACATATCTCTGATTATGTCAAGAGATAAGATCAGAATTATCATTTCTTCCTACCTCTCCGCCGTCACCCCCCCCCCCCCATCTCCCTCTCCCTCCCCCCCCCCCCCCCACTCTCTCTCTATTTCTGTCTCTGTCTCTGTCTCTGTCTTTCTCTCTGTATGTCTTTCTCTCTCTCTCTCTCTCTCTGTCTGTCTCTCTCGCTCCACCCTCTCTCTACCCCGTCTCTATTTATCCGGTCTCCTCTCCCCATGTCTCCCTGCTCTCCTCACCGAAAAAATCACATTCGTCATGGCCTCTCATTCACAATATTGGATACATGCACTGGCCATTTTACTGCCATCGTAACTGAGAATGGAACTGCCTTCTTAAGGAAACAGATGCAATTTACCCTTCTTACAAAATGCAATATTCTCTTTTCTTTGAAGTCACAATTTTAAAATGGATCCCAAATTTTCAGAGAAACGCGGAAGTTTTCGGCATTAATGACCGCATTTAACGCAAAAACAAAGAAATGTGGATCCCCCCCCCCCCACACACACACACACATACGGTACATAAACACTGTTGTTGTTTTTTTATTATTGGAGGAGTGTTTTGTTTAAATTGTCCGGAATACTAGTTTCTGGAAACGTTTAATTGATATAATTATTACTACCCGCCCCCTTCCCACTTACACAGATTTGATTTTACTGGTGACGCAAGTCCAGTTGTTTACAACGCCTACCTGGAGCGCGCGTCATGGACTTATCATGTCGAGCACACCCTTCTTTTCCTCCACTCACTTTGTCCTGCGTGATTATCTCGCTTGAATAAAGCAGATTCATCTTGATTATCTGTTTGTTTGTATCAGCGGCACGTATCAGAATGGACTTATTATTTCGACTCCTCATCTCCTCTTACAGATACATTAATGAATGCTATTAGGCCCACTTAGGTGTCCTTGAATTTTTCTTTTTGTCCATGTTTTGCTGTTCACTTCATTGAAACCATTATTTTCCCATGTATTTTCAGTACTCAACGCGTAGGTTTTGAGTATAGGCACCTATTATTCTGACCCGATATATATCCCATTATATTTCTTCCTATATAAACGGGGCATTGACGTTTGAAAATAGAATTAACAAACTCATATCGATTACATATCCTAGAGTTTCATTCAAGGATTCTTCTCTAATTTGTTTGTTTTTGTTTTGTTTTCGGAGCTGCAGGTGTTGTTCATCATGTTCATATTGATGTGATTTTTTCCTTTTATCGATACTATTAATTTTTAGTCAGTCAGTGTGTTAGTATGTTTAGAAAAAAACACACAAACAAGGGGTCAAAATAATGAGTCGAAGATTACAATCCGCTTGATTTAAAAGTTAAAACGTTATAGAAGCGTCCAGTTCAGGATAGATGGTAGAGATTAACGTTGTAAGACACGTCAGGAAGTAGTAGAAGCTGTATCCATGATATCTGGTGACGGTACGGGTCCGTGATCTATTAAAGGGGAAGGGGTGCAGTCTTTAATGTCTTGAAGAACTTTATGAATTATACACTCTAAAAACTAAAGTGCTGTATATAGCACTTTTTGAGGGCATGCATAGGGACTGCACTCAGAGTGCTATTGAATGCACTCAGCGTGCTATTTCAGCACTTTCACGGAAGCTGGACCGGCTCCTTAAACTGCTAAACATTCATTTAAAAAAATCGTGATTTTGGCGAGCCTCGAACCAGAGTTCGCTGATCGAGAATCCCTGGCATTACCGCTAGACTAACTCACATCGTACGATTTAGAGCAGATCATATTGTTACATAGTGAATTTACGACACCACATAGTTCATGTTATTTTGACTCCCATGACTAAACTGGATTGCAAGAAGCATTCGTTAGTCCATCGATAACGTCAGCGCCTCTCAATCAGCGGAACCTGGTTCGAGGCTCGCCACGGTCACATTTTTTTTGGCTGGTAAATTAGCACACTACAAGTGCTATAAACAGCATTTCAGGTGCAGTCACTATACATGCCCCTAAAAGTAGCACTAACGCTAAGAAAAAAGGTACAATTTTGCACCCTTCAAATGTAACAAAAGTTGCACCTTTTTGGGTGCAACTTTGCACCCTAAGAAGTTTTTTGCACCTTTAAGGGTGCAGTTAGCTACAATTTGCACCCTTAAAGGGTGCAGAGTTGTACCCTTTAGAAAAGGTACAAATTTGCACCCTTTTGGATGCAAACGTTTCTGCACCCTTAAAGGTGCAAAGTTGCACCTTTAAGGGTGCGAACAAGAACAAAAAGGTGCATTTTTGCACCCTTTTCATTTAGGGTGCAAGATTGCACCCAAAAAGGTGCTGCCAGTGTTGCAGTTAGGGTGCAAACTTGAACCTTTTTTTTTCTTAGTGTGTAATGAGGATAAAGTAGAAGTAATAGTAGTAGTAGTAGTAGTAGTAGTAGTAGTAGTTGTTGTTGTAGTAGTAGTAGTAGACATAAGAAGCGTAGAAAAACAACATGAAAGCCACATTATGTAGAGGCAGTGATAGAAATGTCAAGCCGTGTCGATGTTTAAAGTGACATGATATCCGTATCAACTATACGCGAGTTATGAATAATAATAACTTGTACAAATCTCAAACGGTGTGTTGACGACATCGACAATCCGTTCGTATGAAGATGACAGGGACTGAATCAGAAACGCACAAAATAAACCACTCATCATTCCCATCAAGCGTGCCCATAGCAACCAAACAGATCATCTGATACCGCTGTAATTAACGTTTACAACCAGCAAACATTTATCTAATGGTTAGGGCTAAGTAATTAGAGATCAAACACCTTACTTAACTTGAGGCATGAAACTTATCATTAACTGCTCAGTGGCATAGATATGTGGTGCATGGGTGCACCCCCACCCCTCATACAATGGTGGCAGAAAAAATGGAGGAAAAGGATGAGAAAAAAAGATGATAGGACTCCCTCTGGCCAGTGGCGGCACCAAGGGGGGGGGTGGCATGGGGGGCATTTGCCCCCCCCCCCAGTCAGAAGCTTTGCCCCCCCCCCCCAGTTGCCCCCCAATAATTTTCGGAGTGAAAAAAAATAAAAGTGTGGAAATTTTTTTTGTCCGCCCTTGCCCCCCCCCAACATTTTCTTTTGCCCCCCATTTGCCCCCCCCCACTTTAAAAATCCTGGTGCCGCCACTGCCTCTGGCATCCTCCTCTATATAGACGATGGCCTTGTTAAAGCCAATTTTGAGTACTCGAAGTGAAGCTTCATTTCGAGAAAACGTTTTGAAAATCATTGTGGATTGTTATCATGTATTAATTACTGCATTGTGATTAAGCATATGCCAGCCAATTGTAAGTAAGATAGGGGAAAACCATATGTACACGTGACACGTCATGTGGCGTAGCCACTCTTTCCCTTTTCACCATTCCATTGCAGTCACCTGCCTACGCCGTGCCACCCGCACATGGAATCATGGCGAATAAAGAAAAAAAGAAAAGAGAGTGAAAGAAATGAAGACAATGGAGAGGAGAACCCCATAAACACCCCCCTTCAAACTCAATGGCCTTTTCTCTCGCTTTCGTCAACTTCACATTTGCCTATGACTCCCCCCCCCCCCCCCCCCCCCATGACGTTAGTGCCCCTTTAACGGCTAAACCCACGCTATCCTTCTGTATACGGAGGACATCGTTGCACCGGGGTAATGTAATACAGACAAGTCAATTGCAAGTAGACAACGTACGTGGCATGTACATTTTCCCAACCTTTCCTGGAATACTACTCAGCAGTTATTCAATTTCTTTCAGTATTAATATGGCGTTTATTTATACACACAAATTTGTGGTGACAGTTTTGTTTGATGCTGTTTTTCGATATTTTTTTTTTTAATTAATTAATTTTTAATTTTTATTTATATTCATTTATTTTTATTCATTTATTTTTTTAAAATTTATTTTATTTTATTTTTATTTTTATTTTTATTTTTATTTTTTATTTATTTATTTATTTATTTATTTATTTATTTATTTATTTTTTTTTTTTTTTTTGGGGGGGGGGGGGGGGGTGGGGTTGATCGTTACCGGAACTAAGGTTATCTTTAATTCGCATTTTATTAATCAAGAAAGTCTGTTCTTATTTATACACACAAATTTGTGGTGACAGTTTTGTTTGATGCTGTTTTTCGATATTTTTTTTTTAATTAATTAATTTTTAATTTTTATTTATATTCATTTATTTTTATTCATTTATTTTTTTTAAATTTATTTTATTTTTATTTTTATTTTTATTTTTATTTTTTATTTATTTATTTATTTATTTATTTATTTATTTATTTTTTTTTTTGGGGGGGGGGGGGGTGGGGTTGATCGTTACCGGAACTAAGGTTATCTTTAATTCGCATTTTATTAATCAAGAAAGTCTGTTCCAACCCCCCCCCCCCCCACCCCCCCACTCCCTGGCCATACCCACGCTACTTGACACCTCACTGCACACGTTATTTTAGCCCTCAAGTTTTAAAACAAAAATATAATATTCCTCGCATGAAAACGTAACGTCGTATTCATTCCTGAAACGTTTAAAGAAACACTTATCATTGGACGTTTTTTAAGTATTGGCCAGTGTCACAATTAGTTTATAGAGTGTAATTATGTTCATCTTTATTTGGAAAAAACTATAAAAAATTCATTAACCCAAGATGCAAAGATTTGAAAGGATTTACACGTTGACAGGAAACTTTATTTTTTTCGATATGGTTGTCCATACTCTTTTACTCTAAGTAAGCTTACAGTGACACTTGGCAGAACTGCGGTACTCATCAAATTTCATAATTTTGCCAAAACATTTACAAGATTTACCCAAAAGGCCTCAGCATAAAACTTAAATGTTGACTTACCACCACTATGGAACTCAGGTTTTCCAGAGCACCACCAGAAAATTAGTTCTTCAGCAACTTCATCTGATAATGGCATATCAGTGTTGAGAAAGATTATTGTGCAACGCTAACAGTAAAACACCATTTCTCAAACTCCGATAAAACGGGATTTGACGTGTCATGCAGCTGGACAGGGGCGAATCCAGGATTTCGTAGGAGGGGAGGGGCACAAATCCGTAAATATGACAAGCGAGAATAAAAAATAAAAGGGGTGGAATCTTTTTGTAATATACTTAAGGTATGCCAACTGGTTGTTATAAGGGATTGCAGGGGCGGATGCAGGATTGAGTAAAAGAGGGGGCCCAAAAATGAAAGTTTGTCAAAACTTAGACCCGTATTTTTTCTCGAAAAGCCGCTCAGTGGGGGGAGGGGGGGGGGGGGAGGGGGGGGGGGGGTAGGGGAAAAAAAAACTCGCATGGTTATGACCACGTATACACTTCTCTAACCAAAAGCCGTGCATTGTTGCTATAACGCGCCTAGGGTATTTGATCGAATAACGATTTGACGTTATCAGTTAAATACACACAAGTCATATGACATATCGATGACCCGACAGCTCTAATCATGTTAATGAGTTTGCTCCTTGGAACGTCAGTCGAGATCACAGGTTCAATTTAAAGAGTTTGATTACTTTATTGGCGAGCTGGAGTTTGGACAGGGCCTTAAAAATGAACTTATGTGTTTGGAATATAACAAAACCGCAGCAGAAATCCATACCTTTACAAATGCAAAGTTATAATTGTAAATAATACCAATTTATTCTTGTAGTAGGAATCATCAGATACAATTAGATTGCTATGATAAACCATAATTATATATACGCATAATACGCTCTTGAATAGTTGACTTAGGCCTAGTTATATAATTATATGCAGCTCTTAAATTTGAATTAGATACGATTGAGGTCAAATAATCCTATATTTCATTTCATTTCATTGAGTTCTGAATAGAAGTATATGTACATGTACATTGTATTCAAGATACACGTATTAAAACAAAATAGTTTATGCTTTATGCAGTGTATTTAGCATAAATGACGAATGTATATCGCATAAAAGAGTTTTCTTATACAATATCTACCTCATTATTAACAGTAGCATGGGAAATTGTTGGTACATCAGCAAAGATATGGCTAAAAGAACATAATTCGATGTTTACATGTCTTAAAATATCATTTTATTAAAAAGCAAAAATGCAGATATCATCAAATATCTAATACTGCTCTTCTTCAAATTCCCTTTCCCCCCAATTTATGGTGCTCTCAAGGTGCTCTTATGGTACATGTATGTAAAATTTGACTCAATCTTGCAGTTTCAGTTCTGAAGCATATAGAGTAAAGATTCATATAAAAACATCGCCATTCCGTCATCCTTTTCTTCGTCTTTTTACATGGTATTTTTGACGGTCAATTAAAGAGCATTCCAATAAATACGTGTTGACAATCGGCCTTGCAGCGCAATTGACGTACAAACAATTTTCATTAGTCAATTCAATTCAAATCAATTCAGTGTAAAATTTATTTCTGCTCAAGCATACAATAAAAAACAATAATAAATGTATATAGCAGTATTTGAAGCTAAACTATGCATGCTTAAATCATTTTCACTAGACATTTGCAAGATGGGTGTGCTAACCGTCTATATGGCATTAAAATCACAAGTAGATAGCATATCTGATAAAACCAAATTAACATTATTTCAGTATTTAACCCTCTCAGTCCCCTAGGTGCAAGAATGTGTATTAATTCAAGGGGGTTTTTATGGCTTGGGACTGAGAGGGTTAAAATGTACCAATCACCAACAAATATTTTGCTCCGTATATTAGGGGTTCCATGTTGCTATACTATATGCGAAATTGAGCTTCAGATGTTGATTCTATAAAGAGATGTTACAAGTTCAAATACACCCCCAATAAACAAACCAGCGACTTGTGAGGAAAATAGTCGACGCACCCGTATACGCATTCGCATAGAATAATGGCCCGCGCGGACCCGAACTCGGAGTTGGGTTCCGCACGAGGGGGTTATATGTTTCAATCATGTTCTTCATACTTCTTAAACCGTTAACCCATAGAAGGCCACGAAAAATGTTTTGACTTTTTTTTAATATAATTATTTTTGCTGTACACAAATTATTTTTAGGTGATTGGTACACTTTTTAAGTTAAACTATATAAACGTGTGTCCCAGAGCTTGGTCGTCTTTTCATCGTTTATCAATAAACTTTAGCTTCTCTCTACTAACAATTCTGCTTCGTCACTCTTTCCTACATTACTGATTTTTTTTTTCTTCAGTTTTTAAATATCATGCATTTCAGTTATATTTCAGTATGGTGAACTAATTCCGAGTCCATTTCTAGCCCTTCTCTCCAAAAAGTTCGTTTCACCTAAAATAGGAAAAGGGTCGGGTCTTTTTTAACTGATACACGCGACAGAGATCGGCACAACTCGTTAATTTAGTGTGACTGTCGTGTCAAAAGCCAAATCTCTTTTTCTGAAAATAAGCATCTAAACGCTTGTATAAAATGGTGATATAGTCATGCTCTACTTAAACAAACGGTGCGTTATTACGATGTAATATTGTCAGTCGGCAGTGGAAATAACATACATCAATCAGCCAAGATGATGCCAAATGCTGATGATACATCTGTATCCAATATCCAGATACTGTTTCCACTGGAAAATTTCCAGTATCTTGTTTGTAAGAATTATGCCTGTGAATATTTCGATATTTCACTCTCACCTGCTCACCGTATATCCTGCCACTGTATTATCCATGCATGTCATTCAACTTCATTATGATTATTACTATGCTGCAGTCCTCTTCCTTTCCCTCTACTCCAAGTTCCCTATCCTCTTCTCTCCCTCTCTTTGTCTTTCCCTTTCTCCCTCTTAAATTATAATATTGTATTTGTGTATTCAGCGGGTAAAAATTATATTGTATTTGTGTATTCAGCCGTACCCGCTACAAGCATCTGCTTATTGGGATTGCGCCTTCTTCCCCGTAATTTTGCAAGTTGTTGACTGTACTGACACTACTTAAAGGAGAATGAAACTCAACGAACATTAGCTGATAATCAAGTGGAAAATTGGTAGCCTATTCGAAATATCTTGAAAATACTCCTATTTGATTACTTAATAAGGAGAACAATCTCTCTAAATTTTGCAGATTCCTTGCCAGATATTATCCCATGGGGGCTGCCATTTTGAAAAACTGTGATGTCATATGAGTACATGTCCATTTACCTGTATATAATGGATATGATGTTGCATACTGAATAGCTATTGTACAACTAAAGCCACAATGCAAAATGGCAGCCATCTTGGTACCCCCATTGTCTCGCACAGGTGATATCTAAGAGCAGTTGTAGGTCTTTGTCACTTTTTTGTAGAATTGACAAACCTTTGTCTGACCAAACAACTTGTGCATGTTAAATCCTGCTTAACAAAAGAAACAGCTGAACCAAATATCTTGATACAAATAGTATCTTCATTTGAATGTACATGACTACAAAAATGCTTTACATGTATTATGGGAAAATCCAGTGTCATGCATTCCACAGGTGATCATGAGTGTTATTATAGCTAGTGTATAGGTCAGTGGGTATCTCATAAATATAACTGCTCTGACATTACTTTGTAAAGAAAATGGCAGCCCCCATGGGATAATGTCTAACAAGGAAACTGCAACTTTTTGAGACACTGTTATCTTTCTTCAATAATCAAACATGAGTAATTTCAAGATATTTGTAAAAGGCTGACAATTATCTACATGATTGTAGGTTAATGTTTGTTACCTTTCATTCCCCTTTAAGGAATATAGTCAATGTATTATACTTGTGTGAGGAGATATTGAGACACTTTACATTTCCTCAGGACTGAGTTAGCGTCTAAGGATGGACAGGAGCAACTCCATCTGCTCCCAAAGCCAAGATGGACGACGGATCAATGCCAAACCAGAGGCACTGATAATCCCCAGCACCAGGAAAAACCTGAGGTAGCTGAAGCCGGATCTCTTATACTCCATTTCCTTCATAGATTGGGTCCCTCCGTGCCTGGTCTTATACGGCTTCATAATCCTGGGCCAGACCGTCATCATGTGTTTCTTGGCCCCGGACCAAGGATGAGGACCTCTGATCCGGTACTGGGCCGGTATGTAGGGAGAGAACAGGTAGTGGTAGGCCAGGATCGGGTCTGTGAGGAGGAGCCAAAAGAAGTTGGGCTTGGCTCCAATTTCTTTAGCGACTTCGTCCATATACGGCATGACGTCGACCTATGGTTTAACAAAATAAAAGTCCAATGGCATATTTGTTTTGGTATAAACTGTAAATGACATAGATGGAATACGTGGGCTACACCATAAAAAAGAAAGACATGCCTATTGATAAACAGATAATACAAAGCAAGATCTATGGAGATGATAGAACAAAAGGAAGAACTAGAAAAAGAGGGCTCAACAGAATCAAAGTTCTAACTGGTTGCCAGCCCTTCCTTTCAGAAGTGTTTATTCTTGTCACAGGTCGTCACGAATACCGAAACATTGTTGAAGAAACCAGGTGTCTATCACGGCGGGACCGATAAAGCCAAATCAACTAGTGGTGTAGATATGAGGCACGAGGGGCACTTTAGCACGTGCCCCTCCCCCAAATAAAATTGCGAAGAAGAGGAGAAATGGAGAGGGACCTTTAAAATAAGAGCCTATGACCCTGACCTACACCCTCTCCTAATCAATGGCCTTGTTAATTTGCATATCATCCGCTGAGTAAGACCGGCGCCCTCCCCCATGATTCCCGTGCCCCCACAATGTTTAGACTCATGCTACGCCACTGCAACCAACCATCATCAAAATTATAATAAACATTGTCACAATCTGACATCTTAAACGACTTCTCTTAGAGAATAGTCTTGATTACGAAAGGGTAAGAAGGATTTACCTGAATTGTGTGTCTTGGAGACTTATTGTATCGTTTAGCCATTGCTTCCCGCCTCTGTCCAATGCGTTTCACCATAACATCCTTAGTCGGCAGGTGGTTGATGCCTTAAACGAAAACAATGATAATCTGGTATTAGAACAGTAAGCGAAACATTGGAATATATACCTTACATTAACATTTGAAGGCTTAGCCTACTTGATTAACATTAAGTTAACAATAACATGTCTGACCCCCCCCCCCCTTCCTCCCCTTAACCTGACAGTCCAAACCAGTACCGATTTATTTCACCTATAGATCATATCTATTTTCCCCCCTACAGTTACCATGCTTACTATTGTGACGTAAATAATCATAATATTTGCTTTCTTATATTGTATTGTTGTCATGACGTATAATATTTTGTAATTTGATATCTAAATCAATGGCCGTGTGGATAATACATCAATCAATCAATCAATGAACACAAATTCTGAATTGGACAAATGGAAAATGGATGTCATGGTAAAATTTGAATGAGAGAGATTGAGAGAGGGGGGATCGACGCCCTTGAATTTTCACGTACCTTTAAAAACTCTAGTAGCCCATCGAGCCTGAAGTTCGGCGGGTGGAAAGATAGGCCCTATGGGTTGGACAAGACCCAGCACGGCCATGGTGGGGTGTTTATGCTGAGGGTTGAACACGAACTTGTACATTTCGACATGATTATCACTGATGGGCAGCACGCTCTGAGGAATATAGGGGAAGGCGATCTTGTACCCGGTAGCGAGAACGACCACGTCAATGTCTTCTTCGGAACCGTCTTCGAACACGACGCTGTTGGCGGTGAAGCGACGGACGTTGGGCTTTATGTTGACCCAACCGCTCGCGATGCATCCTGGTAGGTCATCGTTGACCGTAGGATGGGCAGCTGTGATTCCGAAGTTGGGCTCGATTCCGAGGAACTTGTGGTCTACGCGCTTCCTTATTATTTGAAATTAGAATTTAAAGAAAATATTTTTTCAATAATGAACAAATACATATTTTCAATAATCCCTTTTCTTGTATTCATATTCATAAATATTATTAATATTTCTTATTCAAAATTTTCTTCTTTACTGATAAAATACATCTCTTTGCATAATATTCTTAAAACAATGCTCTGAATATTTGATTCCATTTTCAGATTTTGAAAAATAAAGACCACAAAATCTGTTTGTATCAGTGAAGTATCGTCAGTCTCGTAATGTAATAGTCGGAAAAATCAGACCACACAAATATTACAATAATTAATATGTGATACTATTAGAGTGTGTGATATAACATAATTCACATATATTGTGGAAAATATTTCAATCTATATAGAATATCAAAGAATATGCCACTGAAGGCTCAAAACGTTTTTCTTCATGAATCTCAGAAGACCGATTTGGGAATGAGTTTATAGTTACAGTGATATTTATCGTTATGGGGGATATGGGACCAGCCCATAATATTGGACTCACATGCTTTGTTTGCGAAGTAAATACTCGGTAAGCCAAAGAGGATAGGATCTCACGACTCTGTTCGCTAGATCACCAGGAAGACAGTTGTCGACCATTCTAAGCCAGATCCAAGCTCCGCTTCTCGTACTCAAGTACAACTGCAGAAGCCAGGAAAAATGATTCGAGGTTTCAAGATTCGACACTCATAATGCAGCATGAGGGTTTTCAATTTTTGTTTATAGAATAAGAATAATTTTGACTTTGAATAACTTTCTGTCAATTTGAAGTCTTGACACTGGACTCATTGAGTCTTGACTCCATGCAGAGTCTTGAGTTTTTGATTAATGAGTCTTGAATCCTGGTTCTTGAGTCTTGAGTCTTGAGTTTTTGATTAATGAGTCTTGAGTCTTAGATCTTGAGTCTTGAGCCTTGGGTCCTGAGTCTAGAGTCTGGAGAAAATAATTCACAGTTTTTCGATAACACTATTCACATTTTAAGAAAATGAAATCCATATGTAATCCTACAGTATTATCTTCGAAAGATCCAGTTGAAGTCGCGTCGGTAGTTTAACAAACTCGAACTTACCTTTGAGGCCACTTTGCCGAGCTCAACGGCCGCATCGACTCCTGAGTTTCCCATGCCGATGACCACGATTCGTTTTCCTCGGTACTTATCTTGGATGAGATAATCATGAGTATGGAACACATCTCCTTTGAAGTCCTTCAAACCTAGATGCCAGGACATTAAATTTTCAATTAAACGAGTTTTTGTTATATAAATAGATACTGCTATTAGATAGACAAGATAGATTTGTAGATAGGGATATATATATATACATATATATATGTGAAAGAAATGAGAGAATAATGGTTGCGTAGCTTAAATGAAAGTTCCCCAGAGCTGTCCTCCCTTTTTGAAATTTTTGCAAAGGCTGAAAAAATGTCTCCGCCGGGAATCGAACCCGGGTCGTTGGCTTAGAACGCCAATGCCTTAACCACTAGACATATAGACATATAGACATATATATACATATATATATATATATAGATTATTATTATCCGTATCAGACTTGCGAGCTGTGGTTTTACAAAATTATATTCCCCTCGTCACTCATGTTATTGTTGAGGAAGAATTGGATTAATGATTACAAAAAAAAAACATTTGCCGTCAAAATGGCAACGCAGAATTTGAATTAAAGAGCTAACCTTCAAAGTGAGGGATGTTCGGAGTGCAATGATGACCGGTGCATACGAAGACGGCATCGAATATCTCCTCCCTGGTCACTCCATCATCCGTGGTCGTCAGTGATAACTTCCATCGTCCAGTCAAGTCGAAGTCGTCCGCAGGGAGAATTGTGTTGACCTTGGTCTTGTATTTGATGTATCTTCGGAGCCCAAAGTGATCAGCATAATTCCCAAAATACTGAATTTGAAGAAGATGGTCATTATAATTGTTTCCTCCCTTCTTTGCAAATAAAAGCGTACAGACTATAAGTAACAATACATATCCAGACAGAACTGAGTAGTTGAGTTGGGGAGGGGAATTAAGAGCAGTTGATTATAGCTTCTATCATACCTTGTCGGTTCATTTGAGAGTTTGTCCATAGCACAGTTCTATACAACCTGCTGCGTGACTGTGTTTTCTATTTATAATTTGTATTTTCAGGTAGTTTTGACAACGGTCTTTCGGTTTTTCTCTCTCTCCCTCTCTTTCTATCTCTTTATAGTTCCATATTTATATAAGCTTATCTCTTTTGTTTTGTCTTCACATTAAAGTGTTTTCGTTAGGGGGGAAAGGTCAAAAGGTTTTCATGACACATTCAAGCACAAAATATGTTCGTCCGGGGTCCATATAAGGAGTGTGATGGCAGGAGTCGCATCTCTGCGCCTCTCCTCCCAACTCTCACGACAGTCTGGAGCATAACTCTGGGAATAAGACAGATTCCTTTATGGACATCGCTAATAAACTCGGGGTAGAATATTGAGGGGTAGAATATTGAGCAGTATTTAATCCCCCAATTAAAAAAAATATTTGGCATACTTGATAGCAATCACTATTGAAAATCTAGTTTTTGTGCACTTTATGGCAAAATCTTGAATGGCATTTCAAA
Source organism: Heliocidaris erythrogramma (assembly GCA_025617745.1). Taxonomy (NCBI): domain Eukaryota; kingdom Metazoa; phylum Echinodermata; class Echinoidea; order Camarodonta; family Echinometridae; genus Heliocidaris; species Heliocidaris erythrogramma. Next base: position 12,906,636 of record CM046872.1, on the reverse strand, counting down.
ATCCTTGGGACCTTAGCCCTAACCATTATTCTAAAATCCTTGTTGTTGCCAACCGAGTACTGCTTTCCTTTCAGAGCCAAACCCCTTGTTAAAGAAGTTTCCATCAAAGAGAAATATCGAAGATCTTGTTTCGGTGCCTATTCCAAAGTGAATGAATTGATCACAGTGGCGTATCCAAGATTTTGTAAGGGGGGATCTAAAAGCAGGGCTGTCAACTTTTGGGAGGTGCTTGGAGGGAGATTCGTATTTTTTCTTCTCGCCAACCCTCTAAATGTCGCTAAGTTGGGGGAGGGGGGGGGGGGGGGAGGTGATTTGTTTTCTTTCTTCACCAGCCCTTCAAAGGTCGCTTAGTGGGGGAGGGGGGGGTATCATATTTTGTGGGGTCCATAACTATCTGACGAGCAAAACAGAAAATAAAGGATCAGTTTTATGAGGGGGGAATTTTTATGTCAAAGGTTGTCAGGGGGGCAATCTGTCTCCTGCCCCCCCCCCCCCCCCCCACCTTACACTAGTCCATAGTCACCTGAAGAACTTTACTGTTATGGAGAAAGTTTGGCCAGTCATCAGGGATGGGATAGTCACTGAAGCACATCGTCTCCTTACTGGTGTTGATGATGGTAGAACGAAATACACACGACAGCTCCGTTCGGTCCTCTCGGTAGTACCACAGGCCTCCCAAGGTGTTCGTCTTCTCGAAGCATACGGGTTCAAGACCCTCTTCAAGACACGTCTTTATGGCAGTCAGACCGCTGGGACCCGCCCCAATTACTGCCACCCTCTTTGCTGGAGCCCGTTTCGCCATGGTTCGGCTCAGACACAAATTCGAGTAAAATAAGTGATGCTGAACTAATTATAAATGTAAGTCTACTACTCTCTCACAACTTTACAGCTTCAATAACCGCACGAAATCAGTACGATGTTGGTATATACACTCTTTTCCAACTCCCTTTTTGTTTAAATTGCTTACTTCAGTACGATACAGTCCAAAGATCAATACGATTCACCCAACGCCAACCACCTAAATGTTACTTCCGCCCCGTTCCTTATCGCAAACATGATTACATACCATTTACTCTTTTAATATTGACAAACTAGAAAACAGTTGTCTAGACCCTGGGTTCTTTAATATTTATTCAAGCGGGCCAGAAGTACTCTTGAAATTACGTCGCGGGCAACTGCATGGTATAATTACACATACATACAAAAAACGGGACTGACGTACTTTGCCCGAATTCAAAGTCTATTAACAGTTTTTTTTTTACTTCAGCGAGCGTGCAAAGCTATAGGGAGCCAAAAATAAAATGACACTTGAAAAAGACTTGATAATCATGAAAACGTAATTACGTCGTCATCAAAATGTGCTAATTCAGACCAGATGAAAAGATTACAAAGAGACTTACTTTCACTGCCCGAAAATGAGGTGGCGGGTGCCCAAATGCTTGGTAATATTAATATTATTGGGGAAGGGGACTGCAGCCCCTCTGCCACCCCCCCCCCCCCCCCCATACGCCCATGCATACATAACTGAATGGATCATCTAAGGACTGTGGGAGAATTTTAGAATACCCTCCCATGTTATATGATAAGTAATTATTTGTTCTTTTATTTTTTTCAAGCTATACATGAAAGGAATAATTAATAGGCTATTTGCGGGCACCTTGTGTAACTTTTTGTTTAAACGGGGAGGGGGTCAAATTTTCCACTATTTGGATCCGCCTATAAAAATCAGTCTTTTTCTTTAAATATCTCCTGTGTTGTTATAATGCCCTATCACACTTTGCCGATTTGGGTGACCATGCTTACAAGCTCTAAATGCTACAGATTGTGAGGAGCTTGGCAAGAGACACCTAAGCATAATTTTGACCATCTTAAAAATGCTCGCGAGTCAGCAGTACCGAGATAGCCCGATTTGTTTCCAGAGATTTTTCCAGGTATTGCCGAGCTTGGTCGGGGTCCAACGCGGCAAGGTAAGAAACTCGGCAAACATATCATGTTCTACTTCACATGCTCAGGCGACAACTGCTCTGCGGTCAATAACCAAATTCTTAACTACAACCTGGACCATACAACCTATATCCAACTCTAAACCACAGTACACGTATCTCTGACGAAATAAAGCCCGGAGCGATTGTCGCCAGAGAAAAATGTCGGGTAACCGCGTATCAAGCAACAAATTAAAGGGAAATTAACCTCAGCGTATGAATTAGCTTATTTTGAATGGTGTAGTATATGCCTCTTATTTGATACATGCAATTTCATGTAAAAACACAGGATATAGATATAAATCACTATTTTCCAGCCAAGTTATCGTCTGCTAGCAATAATAAGGGGGCTGCCATTACTTTATGTGTACACGAACATATTTTTCATCCCAAGTAAAATTTCCTTCATCGTTAACTTGTAATTGATTTTTAGAGGACAAATATATATTAGATAAAGTCACATATTCTGAAATGTAAGTTTAGTTTTATATATTTTTTTAAAGGTCTTAATTTGTTCATAAAAAATATACTTCATAAAAAATATACGTCAAGGACGGAGAATTGACGTCAAGGACGGAGACAATCGTAACAATACCAAAACAAAGCGAGGAATCTGCTTTACAGGATGGCTATTAGAACTCATGGGTCGTCAATTATCTAGGCCCATGGCCAATAACAATCGTAATACAATCAGAACAAAGCGACGTATCTGTTGTAAAGGTAGGCTATTATCAATGCATATGGTACCTAATGATCCGTGTCATGCACAAAATGGCAGCCTCCATGGAAAGACGTAGCAGACAATAGGTGCATCTAGAATATCACGTGGGGTTAATTGTCCTTTAAACAATACAAGACGAATCCGCACATTTCAACTCTAGTTGTGCCGGAAGGGTTTTTAATTTTAACTCCAATGGGACAGCTGCTACTTGTTTCAATAATTATTAAACCCGCTATAATATCAATATTCATGAAGATTATTATACAGCACATTTGTACAACACTCTCTCACTAGGCACATGAGGACAACTTGAAAAGACAATTTGATATTAAATAGAATCGATACAAAAATTTAGAGACTATCTAGTACGAAGATCGAAGAGCGTGGACAAATTTATGTGAATTCATCCAAGCTTACAAAGGTTCCACTATAACTCATGATAGAATGAAGAGGGTTATAATTAACAACAGATACACAATTATGTAGAATATCAGTCGCACTAGCTGTAAACAAAATTAATCACATGTGTATATAGAAGGCGGAAGCATAAATAATATTCTAGAGGCTGTAATAAAGAATATCTCTTTTCTTCTTCAAAATGAATTGATAAGCAAGCATACAAATTCATACAAAACAAACAAAAAGCAAATAGAGATTTAAAGAACAGTTTTAAACTATCTAGGCTTGTAAAACTTGAAAACTTGCTAATCTTTGGCACCAAGATCGATATGAAATATACTTCCCCAGGTCTGAATTACCATAGAGGTAGAGCAGCAGAGATGCCTAGAATAGTAATATTAAATATCTTTTATATTCATGCCATCAATTACTGAAAAGTGCTGCAAGATAAACAAAACTCTAAAGAGAATCTAATATGAATGATACAATGTAATTATACAAGGCAATTAACAAATAATATCGTGATAAACAAAGACCAAGTGTGAAAATCATTCCCTGAGGACCGTAAGAGCGAATAGAGAAGCGATAGCATTCAAAGTTGCAGATTTCATACCCCTACAGACCCGACTTTTGTCTGGTTCTCGACAGAGGTCATGAATAATTATTGTCGAGATTCAGAATCATGCCTAAATATTCCAACCTGCTGCACAGTAGGAGCAACTTAGAGGACACCCCTCTCCCACCCCCACCCCCAACAATGTCATCAGGTCCTTTTTTTTCAGGGCTGTACTGTTCCCTTTAACAACTTCACTTTACAATCTGTTCCCAAGGGTCTTGCACTTACACCAGCCAACAAAGTGCCCCTCCATCAAATGTAGGGCTACTCAACAGAAGGGGACATCGACACTCGTTCCTAACATTGATGTAAATCCATCACACTAGTTCTCCTTGAAAACAATAAAAGACATGCATTACTAGAGCATACTTAAATTGCAAAATGTACAAATAACAATCTCTTTTAGATGAGTGCAGACATTCTTGAGCAGATATTTATTTCTTATCGCTCATTTGGAAAAGTTTAATAGCATGGATAGATGAATGGTATTTCAACACCAAATTCAATAAAAGAAATCAAAAGGTCACAAATGCCACAGCGGGAGATTGTAATCTTCCCCTTCTATATATTTAAAGCTTACAGTAACATCAGCACATCCACATTCACAAACACCTAATTCAATTTGTTGTGTGCCAGGCAGAAGAGCGCAAATGGATGCACGGAATGCGGATGCACATGTACAATTCAGGAAAAGCGCTTTCTGATTGTTTTTTTTCTTCTTTTTACTACATCTACGCAACAAATTCCAGTCTGTGCGTCATCGAAATTGATAAGTGATAGCTTATTACTTCTCCGTAATCAACACTAAATTTTAAACAATTTAAAATAATTCACCAACATCTGCTTTTGTGTCTTTCTGCTGGGCACACAACAAATAATCTAATGGCTATGATATTCATCACTACTCATTTTATCAACGTTGGTACTGTCACAAACCAAACATATGTTATACCAACAACAACATCGACTATATAAGCTAGAGAAAATAATAAGGAAAATTAAATCATGTACATTTACATATTGGATAAACTATAAGGCGATTTCAAATACAATGAATGATAAGTAATCATATATGAATTAATATAAATTTACAATTATATTTGTATTCCATTCTAATAAAACTTCTATATGCATTCAATTCTAAGACATTTGTCATATGAATTTGATTCACAGAATAGTGTCAAATCTAAAATATATCACTCTGATTTTTTCTCACACTTTGTTTTTTCTTCAAAATGATGAACCACGATCAGGCAAGAATTTTTGAATTGAAACAGAGGTAATCAGGATGTAAGAAATTTTTTTTTTCTATAAATACATTTTACATCAGACCTGTATTTTGTAACGGATAAGTCCTTCCTAGTTGCCTAACAGGCGCTAAATTTGTTTCAGATCTTATCGAACCAACAGAGAAATTAACTTTGCTTAAAAATAATATAATCTCATTTTGTGCCTCAATTATGAAAGACACTGGAAAAGACGACTTAGTTATAGCTCATCTACAGTTTTGGTAGCAAAAAAGGAAATTGGAAAGAAACGTGTTAAATATGTTGTTTTTCCATGTATCAAAAGATGCTTGAACAAGATCATTTGGTATTCCATCAATGATTTCCGGTGAATTTTATTGTAAATATATATAAGGAAATATACTGCCCTACGCTAGGACCTTTCCACTGTGATGGCTCACTGCACAACAATGTCGAGGCTTGAAGCGATAGCATGTGTGTCACTGTGTGTAGGTTTTGAAAAGGTGTATGGTGTATATTGCACACTGAAGTTATTGGGAGTTTATATCCCTGACGCGGCACGTAAATTATTGTTTGCCTTTCATTTGTTTATTATGCCACTTTAGGACTTGAAATCTTCACAGTGTATTTGTATTGCCAGTATCTTGCTATTTATGACAAAACTCCAATAAATCTGATAACCAAAAACCAAAACTAAACATTACCTTTAAGAAAAGATGCACACAAAGAGGAAAATATTTATCCTACATTGACTCCACTCCCAGAGTATCTCCCTTCCCAAAATAAAAAAAAATGTGATAAAAAGATTCCAAATGGATCAATTCAGCCATGCATTCCTCACTGCAGTGATTGAGACAATGTAGCTATGACTGAGGACAAAATGCAAACAGTGTGAAAAAACAAAATACACAAGATTGTATGATTCCAAAATAATGAGATGTAAAATTTTATAACGCTTCTAAGCGTTTGTCCCAAACTCAAGTTCCTTGTGAGTGACTTCTTTGAAAGAGGTAGGATACAACAAGAAATTACCACTTCCATTGATTCCATAAAATGATTGATCGATCTTAAATCTACTTTCTGACAATGATTTACTCAATTCAAGGCAGTTAACATATATTTTCCAACTGAATAATACACCTAGCATTTATTCATTCTATTCATTATACGATAAGCATGGCAATCCAACCTTGGTAATAAGATGATTTGTGTGAAAGCAGAAAAATAAGAAAAAAAGGATGGTGAAGGTTTAAAAGAAATTGGACAAGGACTAAGAAAGTTATGGATGTTTGAAAAATGAGATCACTGCATCTATGCAAATCTCAAATTGCAATTTGGTGAGTCGATTGTGACATTTTTGTGGACAACTCTACCGTTTGTCGTACACAAAATATCATTAATTTGCAGTTTTCTTCGAGGAACTTTTACCCTCGAGGCAGTACTCAAAATATATGGTTAGACAGCATATTGTTATAGGTCCTCATAGAAGAAAACGATCCTACTGAGTAAAACATTTTGAAAAAAGTGACATTTAAGTGTGTTAGAGCGAATAGGGGAGTTGTCCACAGCTACATCACAGTGATATTACCTATACGGCCAATTTGAAATTCCCATATGTATAGTGATTACAACTTTCAAAAATTCATAACTTTCTTATTGCTTGTCCGATTTCGTTCAAACTTTCACCAATCTGCTTCTCTGATTTTTCCTCTTTCTTTCAAATCAACTTGCTATTAAAGTTGGATTTCCCTTTAATACATTGCTACCAATATTTAGTAAATATGATTCCACCCACCATGATGATAAATACATTGGATGTTAATACTCTACATACGGATGGATCAAATGATCAGTTATATCACTTATGCTTCTATTTTGAGCACTTGACTTGGATTAGGGGAAAGATAATGTTTAATGTGACATATAACCTCTTAACTAACACCTTGCTATAGGGCAAGTCATATCTTAACCTCAATCAAGTACCAGTCCTGTTCTAGGATTAGGACTTGGTTCTTCTACATGTCCTTGTCAAAGAAAGGTTCCTTAAAACTAGGTTCTGAATAAAGACCTGGAACTGGTTCCTAACCTTTAGTTTAGGAACTAGCCTAGGTACACATATCAATCTTGATCTGAAGAAGAAGACAATGACCTAGTACTGGTTCCTAGTCTTAGTTTAGGAACTAGCCTAGTAGTACTTATATAAATCTTGATTTGGAGAAGACCATGACCAGGTACTGGTTTCGAGTTATGATTTAGGAACCAGCACAGGTACATATATAAACCTTGAAGACCGATGAAAACCATGTAAAGGAACCAATTGCAGTCCTGGAACAGGATTTGGTACTGGTCCTGATAGTGTCTAGCAGTCGGGTCCAATCAGAGCCAGGAGGAGTTTCTTGTAGTCCCCGCTAGTATCTCCTGACACCATCTTGCTGAGAGTCTTGTGATATCTCTCTAGGAATGCCTTCTTGATCTCAACCAAGTCAATCTAAAGAAATAATAACAAAAATAGCAAATACAAAATTGATCAATTAAAAACCTCCATAGCCTCTGCCAATAAAAAAAAGAAGATAATAACAGATTGAGCAGTTGCAAAACTGTAGAGTGATGATGAATATATTTCCCATAAATATGATGCCATATGAGCAACGACAACATAAAAAGAAAAAATAAAACTTATACAGGCACCAACAATGTATCATCTACAGACCCCCAAACCCATTATATATGACAAAAGAGCCATCACGCAGAACAACGGAATGTGCAAATGCAATTTAATGCATACAACCTTTGAAGGCACTACTTGACTTAGAAGCTCAAAGTAGTACTTGCCAAGAAAATGAATATGAGATATTAAAGTCATTATGACGTTTTCTGTTTGTATTCAGTTAGAAAATTATGGTGATTTGTAAAGGACAAAGAGGGTCACATTTAGCACTCCATAAATCTGCAGACTAACTCTACGCACTAAGACGGGGCAAAGCATGGACTAAAGTTTGGCAGCTTTAGAAGTATGAACCAAGATCTGTGGATGGTGTAGGGAAACAAGTTCCTTACCTCTGAGCGTGTGACAACCACACGGATGAGAGTGTCATCATCAGTACCAGCTCCTTTCATGGAACGATAGAGACGATCAGCAAAGTACGACGGACGGCTTTGAACACATTGCACTGTATACAGAGACAAAAGACAGAGAGAGAGAGAGAGAGAAAGAGATAGAGAGAGGAGGAGAGGAAGAGAAAAACAGAGAGAGAGAGAGAGATGATCAGAGAGAGGAATGTAGAAAAGAAATGTTATTTCATTTACTCATCCCTGGTTCTGTTTAAAGGGAAATCCAACCTTAATGGCAAGTCGATCTGAAAAAAGAGGACAAATTATAGAAGCAGTTTGGTGAAAGTTTGAGCGAAATCAGGCGGTCATAAGAAAGTTATGAATTTTGGAAAGTTGTAATTACTATACATATGGGAATTTCAAATTGGCCAAATCTGCGATGTCACTGTCATGTAAGGTACTGGTGGACAACTCCCCCATTGCTCCAAGACACAAAATGACACTAACTTGAGAATTGACCGCCAATATGTCACAACTGACTCACAAATTGCCAATTTGGGATTCGCATAAATTTCATAGTGATCTCATTTTTTCAAACATCCATAACTCTCTTATTTCTTGTCCGATATCTTTCAAACTTTTACCATCCTATTTTTCCTATTTCTTTGCTTTCACACAAATCATCTTATTACCAAGGTTGGATAGCCCTTAAATCAGTTCATTGTCTCTCCAGCTACCACAGAGGGCCCTGGGTAAAATTAAGGTAACAAAAAGCCAGGGACAGAAAGAAATTGGGTGTCCAAGACATACATGTATGTTAAAGGCCATAGACACTCCTAGCAAGAGACACAATATTGAAGCAATCCATTGTTGAGCACGACTATACTTTTTGTATATTGAGAATTTCAATACAGACTGCTTCTTAAAATCCACTGCCTTCAAATTTGACAGGGAAGGTACTCACACAAGTGAAAAAAAAAAAAAAATCCTTTTGGGTTGTTAGCAGGCTGGGGAGTGTTTCATCAAGCGTTTTGTCAGTGATTTTTACTGACAGATTTACTCTCAACCAATCAGATGCAAGGATTTCAGTAGCTTATAACAGTTGTCGGTAAAAATCACTGACAAAACGCTTGATGAAACGCTTCCCCTGTGCACACGTTGTATTTCATGCATTAGCTCCTGTTCAGTCACGTACCGATTGTTTTCAGCCCATTCTTGATGTTGCCAGAGAACTCTCTTTCAATGCTGTTCAACAGGTCACGCTGGGCAATCTGAAGATAGAGAAAAAAAGATGGTCACTTTCAATCAATATTCTTTGATTTGAAGAGAAGGTTGAGTTCTGGGAAATGTGGAAAATAATTGGTGGGCTTTCTCATTCTCTTTATGCCAGTGTGGAAGATTATCATAGTAGAAATGTCCCCTGAAAAGGGTCCTCTGCAAATGCCCTCGCATTCAAAATATGACAGGAAACAGCTGAAAAGTTCGGGCCGAACATTTGTGTGTAGTCCCATATACACGTTTCTGTGTGCAGTGCATGTGACCCTCAGCAGGACTGAGTGAATTTTCTTCTCATTATGGTGATTCCAAAACCTCACAGCACACACCAATACTTATGTTATATATAATCAACCTTTCCCAATTGCTTTGAGACAGTTTCTTTCACAATGTTATCGCATGACTAGAACTCAACTTTATCTTCAATTTATTGCCTACAGATAATAAAACTTGCTACAATCATTAAAAACTACAGCAATCACATAATTGAGAGAAGAAAAAAAATATATATATATAGGAAGCAACCCTGAGACCTATAACCTATCTACAGAGAGCAAATCTTTACTTGGTTTCTAACACAGGATGGACCTCCCAGTTCAGAACCTGTACTTTTGCCATTTAATTATTGAAATACCCCTACCGCACCAGACAAAATTCAACAGGTTCATCCAGGTTCCACTGAATTTCTCTGGTATGAAATATATTGCTGATGAATGTTGATGAAAGACACATGAAACATCAATGAAAACACTGATGAAAATTTGAGAACAGTGATCCTCCCCTCGCCCCCCCCCACTCAATCTATCAGTGATTCCCGATAGTTCAGCAGTGTTCATTAAGACACTCCCGTATGAAAGTCTTTCCCGATGAAACACTGCTGAACATACATGTATTTGAGTTAAAAAGTTAATCCATCGGTAACAGGTCAAAATAGTCCCACTTTGGCAGACTATGCAAGTTTCCTATTGATTTTTCATAAGTGTTTCAGCACATTTGACAGTTGTTAGAGTACATTACAGCTTCTTATCAAAGTTCATGTCATATGTTTTGGCAAATGGAATACCTTTAAGAAGGCTTTATTTGCATATATATATATACATGTAATCAGCAGAGTCGACCCCTAAAGCCCCTCTTATATACTTACCCTGGTGTATTCTTTGAATGTGGCCCTCAGCTGAGCAAAGTTCCTCGTAGCCAGGATACGGTTAAACTCGGACTCGTCGGTTCCCCATTTCTTCTCTCCAGCCTGATAGAGGGCGTTAGCTTCCGCCTGTGCCTTGGTCATGTCCACGGTATTGGACTCATCACGGTTGCCCTGCGCAATTGAAAGATAAAACACAAGGTAAATTTATGTTAACCTATTCGTCACTGAGGGTTACACGTATTATAGTCATTTACTCACTGAACTTAGTCTCGGTAAACCATCTTGCGGCATAGACTCTCTGCTGTCCACAAAATCTTTCCACAGTAATGCATCGCTTCAATGCGGATTCTAAATGGCTTATGTATAAATTATGTGTTCATTATACATTTTTTCATTTTTCCCCTGGATTAAAACGTATTGAAACTAAGTTCAGGGGCTTGCCTCTTGTACAAGCTTTGCTTCTTTCTGGCAAGTCCCTCCGTTTTACACTTATTATAAGCTAAAGTGATGTTATGTTGCTGATCCTTTTTCAAGAATTATGATATTTTCATGTATTCTATATGACACATGTTCGAACAACTTTGCTGTATTATATTTATTATGTCATGTTTCTTTATATTTTGTTTATGTGAAACGGAAAAAGAATAAATAAATAAATAAAAATAAATAAATAAAGATAGCACACACAAAGTTTCAGCGCCCGATATCCCGTACAATACATTTGAAGCAGTGTTACACGGGTCAAAGTCCACGGGCCATCCCGGGCGGTTCAGTGAGTAATAAGAAGGGTGGTCCCGGGCAGTTTAGTGACTAAAAGGTTAACGGAAGAAATATGTTCATATTGCAACAGCTCACACTACAATGAAAAGTCACATACCCCCAATTTAGTATTGAAAAAGAAGAAAAACTGATTTGCATTTTCAATAAGAATTCAAAAAGAATTCTGGAGGTGTCATTGTATAGTGGTTCATCCACTTGACTGTAAATCAAAGGGTTGAGGGTTCAAATCTCAGCCCGGCACTAACATCCTTTGGCACGACATTTAATCCACTTTTGCCACTCTCCACCCAGGTGTAAATGGGTACCCGATATGCTAGAGCGCTACATATTTGGCCGCTCGGCTATGACGGGGTAATAATGTTGGAGCGCTAGGAGCGTCACAACGTGATGGACAGGAGCCCTATACAAGAAGCCACCATTATTATTATTATTATCATTATTATTTGTACCATTTTACAACAAACTCTAATATCCTAAGTATCATCATGACTAGAGACACCATTTCAAAGAATTCCATGAGATTGTATTTTTCCATATAATTTGCATTCCCATAATACTTAAAACTGATTACCAGCAAGTATATTTCCATTGACCCCAGGTTGATTATCTCTGGTTTAGTAAAGAATATTGCAATGAGAACTAAAATAATAAAAAAATCATATCCTAAGCCTGATCGGTTAGTCACGGATGGACATTCGACAAACTTCGAAAGTTTGAAGGCCTGTAGAAAATAGGTATTTAACTGAAGTGAGCTAATTTATGTTTCATTGTGAAGGGCATAGCTGAAGGAGTTGAAATTTGATAAAATTTGGATGCCATGGTCGCCTACTAGAATAATAATCCATAAAATATTCAATGCCACAGAGAACAAAATTCCTACTCTTAATCGATCAGGCCCTCCTTTGAAAAACAAGTACTTGCACAAAAATTTAATAATTGATTAGTCACCTGACACATGGAGACAAGCAGTCTCTTGAAATGGCCACTTGTGTCTCCAATGCAATCCTTCTCCATCGTCGTACGGAACTCTGTGGAAGTAATCATAGAGGTTATAGACTGGGAATCCACACATAACCGTTTACTTTTAACAAAATTACAACGCTAACTGTGAATCTGTGTTGTGTTTAAAACTGTTCTTCAAAATGTGTATTTAAACTGTTGTGAAGATGATGAAGATCAATATTTTTATGTTGATTTTTTTTCAATTTCATGAAATCAATCATCAAGTATCAATTATTTCACATCCAACTGTTATTGATAAGATTGCAGTATTAACTCTAAGACAACTACCTCCTCCCCCACAACTACAATCCTCCCCCCCCCCCCCTGGACGAATAACCCCTAATTACCCCTAAAGTACATGTAGTTTTCTGATGGAAAATGGGGTAATTTTATAATAAGGGGTAATGTCTTGGGGACATTGTCATAGGAGGTAGTTTTCCTAGCGGTAAGTTGTCCTGAGGGAGGGGATGGGTTATAATTTTCTTAGGGGTAGTTGTCTCTAAGGGTTGATGGAGGAGGGTGGGGGTGGAGGATTAGTAATCCTCCACCAGAATCTATTAGGAACCAAGTGTAACTCACGTTTCTTGTACTCTTCATTAATCTCATGTATCTCTTTGTTAGTTCTGGTGCAAAGAATCTCAATTAGGATCTCCTCATCAGTTCCAAGACCCTGAAAATTGATAACAAAGAGGCAATCAGTACTAAAACTTTAGAAGATTAGCTTTGAATAAACTGAAGCTTTTCCGCACTCATCAGATATTTATTTGAACTGATATCTATTTTAAGAAATGGCATTTAATAGATAATTATTGTGTAGCAAACAACGAATGCATTCTCCGACTTTCAAATATAATCATTTAACAATAAAAACAAATCAGAGCATACACATAATTATATGATCTATAGATATAAAAAATTACTGATGCAATGAGGATGAAATATATAAAGTATTTTACCTCCTTACACAATGCCAGTTGCTGTTCATAGTGCAGTGTTTGAATTCGACAAGTACATGTATTTATACAATAACAGGTCTTAATACAGAGGTTCTTAGTGATCTTTTCTATTGATTCCACTCCTTTCTGGAATCTGCACACTCCCTCATGATACAAACATACTGAATATAAACAAATTACCAACCAGAATGATATTCAGCAGTATGGAATTATATATACAGTCAAACCTGTCTATTAAGGCCACCCAAGGGAAACAGAAAAAGTGGCCACTGTAGACAGGTGGCCTTTATAGACAGGTTCTAAGACACATATTTCTTGCTACAGGGAGGCAATATAAGTGACCACTATAGACAGGTGGCCACTAAGACAGGTTTGACTGTAGTAAGTAATAGAACAATTTACATTTCATATTTGCCCCAAAGAACATAGAGAAAATTGTATTTTAGCACATTTTATTGAATCTTTTAACAAAATTATTAGCAATGGCAGCATTTTTTACTCTTTTTTATCTAGACAGGGTGACATCTGCAAGCATTTTAATCTAAGCATGTACATAGATATGTACACTTTCAAGACCAGTATTCTGTAAAAGACTGGTGACCATATCTCTCACCTTGATAGCTTTGTGGATCGCGTAGGCATCAAACTGAGGACCAGGAACAAACATAGCCAGGATGAGGTCTTCTAGCTTACCACTCAACTCAGATTTCAGATCATGGATCAAGTCCTTGGAAAATGAAAGATAATGGATAAACTGTTAAACAACATGTCTCCGATTCATTCACTAACTGCAAAACTTGAAGAATATTCAGCATTTCATTGAGTGATTCTCAGAAAAAGAAGGGGATAGGGGATATCAAAGTTTAAATTCCTTTTCAAGGGATGTAGGTAAGGCAACTGATTCATAGGTGTATAAGGTGCCCCCCCCCCCCCCCGAAAATTTTAAAATTACCAATGTATTTGGGAAGCCATCTCGTATTCATTCACCCACCAACTTTTATTTGAGCAGCAAGGTGGCCTATTTGTAACTTTCAAATATTATCTAGTATATTTTGATGACAAAATTACATTTTCACTGTAAGAAAGTGTCAAAATTTTTGTTGTTCACTTCACTTCACCCCCCCCCCCCCGCCATCCCACGCAAAATTACACCTGCACAACTATGTAAATGATGGAAAGTAGTGGCACATAAAACCGTAGCTTTTTATCAAAGGGAAGCATTTGGCCGATCCAAAATTTGTTTCCCCTACCTAGGATTTTTCTAACCATGGCAGGCTGGCAGGCAGGCTGGCAGGCTGGCAGGCAGGCTGGCAGGCAGGCACGCACGCACTGAAGTCTAAATTATGACATCATGCATGTGCCCATACTAGCTCGATCCCAGATAGAAGAAAGATGATTGCATGTTGGCCAGATGTGGTTCTTATCTTAGTTAAAAAGCTGCAGTTTGACATGCTTCTAGATTTCACTAAACTATCTAAAGTAAATTATATGCATGTATCTTAAAGTGATTAGGTAACTTTGTGGAGGCTTGATAAAATCTGGGCTGTTTGGCCTTACATGCTATCAGTGTATGTAATATGGTGTAAAAATGAAGCCCATGGGCAAAAAAGCACTTCAAAAAAGTAAACATATCCAAGTGACCGGAAATGCCAGACTAATTTTTCCCCATTGACGCAGTGTTAGACTAAAGCGTATGGCCATACGATTTCATAAATAGGAGTATTCATTCACAGATATCTTAATAATAGCATTATATATTTGAAAACTTTTCTATGCCTGGCTATTTATTTATCCTTCTGAACATCATTATACAAGACAGATATCAAAATTTAACAATTTATTAAATCAAACCTCCACAAAGTTACCGAATGCCTTTAAGATAAAGTTGAGTTCTGGTCATGCCATTTCATTGTGAAAAAAACTGGAAGCAGTTTTGAAAGGTCGATTACATTCTACATGTACATATATACAGATTGGTGTAACGCTGTAAGATTTTGGAATCGTCAAAATGAGAAGATATTGACTCAATCCTGCTGAGAGGCATGTGCACTGCACACAGAAAAGTGTATATGGGACTACAAACACATGTATGGCATGAACATTTCAGCCGTTTCTAGTCATAATTATTTTGAATATGAGGGCATTTGAAGAGCAATTTTTCTGGGGACATTTCTTCTATGCTAATCTTCTAAACTGACATAAAGAGAATGAGAAAGCTCACAAATTCTTCTTTAACCTTTCCCAGAACTCAACCTTCTCTTTAAAGCTTGTGTACGCTTGTCCCAACTAGCTACATTCCAACAAGGTGAAGGATGATTAGTTGATATATGTATATTGATAAATATGTCATATGGAATACTGGCAACCTAAGCATTCATTTTCTTTCAATATCTACATTTGCATACCTTTAAACAAATCATATCTCAAGCACAAAAGATGGTGAAACCAAGCATGCATTTGAATATTTGTTTATATATAAGCTTCAACTCATAGAGAAATTATGAAAACAAATAAAAAGGGTATACATATACACACGTACACATGATATTGGTAATATAACTGGATTAATTCGAACATGAAAGAAAGAAATGTATGGGAGATCTAGATTCAATATATGAAAATGGCTGACAATACAAAATGAATTCATGCATATTATTTCCAGCAAGAAGCACAAGGTTTCCCAACCAATAGTGAGTGCAGGGATATGGAGCATGCATTATATTATGACAGACAAATTACCAGGGCATGTAAAGCACATTGTAACAAGTAATGCCATTCAAAAAGTAGTCCGTTTTTTCCCCATTCTCTACCAGCATGAGGTTTGGGATCGTCTTCACCACGTTTGCCAGAGCTAAATCTGGGGTAGTCATATCCGAAGGTCTTTAGACGCGTGTAGGGATTTTATATTAGAATGTGAAATGCACTATACAAGAATGGAATATGATTATGGTATTATGTATTGAGAAAGGATAAAGCTAGTATACTTCAAAGACCTACGTAAATTTTGAAAGAATGGGGAGGGGGATGCTCGATATTCTGAAGATGTATTTGATCCCTTGTCCCTTCACTTTATCCAAAATGTTCAATTATCTAGGGTATTTGATATTGTATCCCCTATTGTCTTTTTTTTTTAATAGGGGATAGGGAATGGGGGGGGGGGATTGGTCACCCTGCCGAATCCGTTCTCTCAGATTATTGCTCAAGACATGCCATGCATGAAAATGCATCCAAGCTATTCCTAATGCGTGTGTTGCATATATATTCTACATGCTAGCATAGATATCTAATTAGAGAAACTAAGCAGTGCGATTTATACACGTTTTTCTTCTATTTGAGAATAAATTCAATTCACAATGAGCTTGTTTCACTTATGAACATGGCAAACAAAGAGAGCGGACAAAATATACAGCTCCTCATTGTACCTTCCACTAAATTGCTCTGGTAGACAAAAGAACATCCCTTCATTGCTATTATGTGAAAATATGTAGAACAGGTGTCACATGCATAGTCACCTCTTTTACCTATTTTACATAACAGCAACGAAGGGATGTTCTTTTGTCTACCAGAGCAACTGTGGAGGGTATACAATGAGGAACTGTCTATTTTGTCCGCTCTCTTTGTCATCATGTTCATGGTGTTTGTTTCATCCCACTGTTTCAAGGGAGTCTTTCACATATAAGTTGAGACTGAATTTCAAGTTAAGGCTCGTTCACACATAACGCAGTCAACCACCTCTAAAAACCATTGTGGCAAAATTAAGAGATTTTATGCATCAATAAATGGCAAATGGAGGAGAAAACAGCAGCTGGGATACAACAAAGGCTCATAAGCATACTTACTTATCTGGAGAGCGTTTCATCAAGTGTTTTGTCAGTTTCAGTAGCTTATAACAGTTGTCGGTAAAAATCACTGACAAAACGCTTGATGAAACGCTCCCCAGTAAAAGATATGGAAATGTGAAGCACACTACGCTTTATACATCAATTGATTTTGCCGTGGCCATTTTGTCCAAGGTGGCTCACTGAGTCATATGTGAACGGTGCTTTACTATCAAACTTTCAGAGAATCAGCCAATCGGCACAACTATTTCCAATGTAGCTTCCTTATTGATGACTGACTAGATTTGCTTCTGATTTTAATTTGCATTCAATCATAACTTTGCAATGCCATTTAGCCAAGGTCATATACGACGATAGAAATGGGCGGAGTTAGTGAGCTTGTCAAACCTCTATCAAGAGCAAAGATCAAACTCTTGACTACCTTGCCATACATGGTCTTGAATTGGAGCTTAATTTTCTGACGCTGTGCATTGCCTCGGTTAGCCAAGCAATGAATGATCGTCTTCTCGTCCGTACCTGATAACAAAACACACAAGCAAACCCTCAAGACATTACATTTGGTTAACAGCACAGCATAAAACATGTATACAGATATGCAACACGAACAAATCCACAGCAAACTTGTGTTTTATAAGGGGTTATTGGGGATGGGGGTAGGTGGCTTCTACCGTAGAGCACAGGAACCTGTAAAGAATGATATTAAAGGGAGATAACAAATAGAAATAAGAAGATATCAAGACACAAGAAGTAATTAAAACTGGGACTAGGAGGTAGAAATATTATGGGGAAAAGGGAGTATATTATGGACTGGATGTATGTATGTATATTTGTACGTCTGTGAGAATGACAGTGTAGGAGATATGTAGAGACTGATAGATATTTTGGAGAGGGAAACACAGAGCGAGACAGAAACAGAGAATGGCAAGACAGACCGTTAGACAGACAGACTGACAGACAAATAAAGCCACAGAGGTGTTGACAAACAGAAATGGAAAGATACACAGAAGAGACAAGAAAGAGAGATTGGGAAAAAAACAAGTTGAAGGTAACAAGAACAAAATGGTGAAATTCACTTCAAGATTGACATCATAAAACAAACAGCAGTGCTGGACAATGATTCCAAACTGAATGAACCAAAACGGAATCACGACTTTGGCTGGCAAACGGTGCGATGCTGGAGCATTTTACCAATCACAATGGCTGCATGAGCACTGCTGGTGCATTTGATCAAAGCAAATGGCAAAGCTGCAAAATGGGCACAAACAAACTGGTAATGTGGCACAACTTTGGCGTGGGAGGATCACAAACATGCCAGAGGAACGACTGTCGTGTCCTAACTCCCTTGTTATACCTTGCCGTACATCGTCTTGAACTGGAGCTTGATTCTCTGGCGCTGGTCGTTGGTCCGAGCCGTGATGAGGTTGATGATCTCCTGTTCATCAGTTCCTGATCAATGCAATAAGTCTTGTTAACCCATTGGGTATGATTTGATTGTAGTATAACCCTTTCAAGACAATTGACATTTTGTGGTTTGGCTTAATAACTTTTGATTCAGAGCCCTAAAATATATACCAGATGAATGAATAGAAAGAACAAAATTTTCTGCACACTTTGTCCATTTTTGTTGCATAATCGTATTGCATTTGATGCCAGGAATTTTTAAAAGGTGAATAAGCTTTAAAATCTTTAAATTGACAACACACTGAGAGGTTCCAAATCATTGGTATTGATCAAAATTGGCAATTTTTTCAACTTTTCGACAAAGTTTGTGACCACGTATATTGTTTTCAAAGACATTGCACCTTATTAGAACCATGTAGCACTACAAGAAAAATATTATTGTTGCCAATTTGAAGAACAAAATGTGATCAATTTAGCCCTTAAATAATTCCTGTCCTGAAAGGGATAACACGCACATTCCACAAACTCCTGCCCCTGTTATGACAGTCTTATGGGGTGTTGCAAGAAAGTTACAATCAATTGCAAATTGTAAAGCAAATTAGAACAACCATTCTCAATAAGGAACTTATACTGCTGATCATCTATTGCACATAGCTTTCTGAAAATTACTCCTCTTTCTTGCTGTGGTGAACTGTTCATTTTGGTGATAACTTTATTCATACAACCATGTCATGTCGAACTGCAATCCCTGAACAATTTTCTTCTTTTTTTTCCATCATTTTTTTTTTTGCAATTCATCTCAAAGAGGTGTCTGAGAGAGAAGCTTTGACTCACCCATTCCTTTGATGGCTTTGAGGAGGACAGCAGCATCTTGTTCACACTTTTTTTTCACACTTTTTCACACAGCTTTATGAAACACCACCCAGGTCGACCTTCAATCCCTGAACAATTTTCTTTTTTTTTTTCATTATTTTTTTTCTTTCACACTTCATCTCAAAGAGGTGTCTGAGAGAGAAGCTTTGACTCACCCATTCCTTTCATGGCTTTGCGGAGGACAGCAGCATCTTGTTCTGCGTCAAATGGGTGGAATGGCCTGACAGTACCATGGGTCTCAAATGGTTGATCCGTCAGGGCCATCCTCTGCATCTGGGAGGTTACCGGTTCCTGGACCGCAGGAGGCGCCTGGACAGAACATGGAGGGAAATATACAAGACAGGGTTCAACACCAAACACTAGGGATCCAAGCTTAAATGACCATCTGTACTTCAAAAAGACTCCTGCATTTTAACAATCATTTCAGCATCCGAGCACTTTGTCTTTGGCAAAATTCTAAAATGACCCCCTTGTATCAACTCAGTATGGATCCCTGGTGAGAATGAAATCAATTAGCTTGCATGAGCCGAGATTCAAGGAAAACACGAGAGATCTTGGACAACGAGAGTTAGGCTTCAAAACCAACGCAGAGCCCTTAAACATATATATTACTACATCAATCCTCTATTACCCATTAGCTTGCTTAGGTCTTTAGGTCATAAAGTGGCTTTGGACAAGAGGTTCATCCTAACTAGTTCCCAAGAGTTTAACAATTCCTCATTTGCAATTTAATATTGCTATCTTTTCATGGAATCAATACAAGCACAAGTTTTCTGGTTCAGTTAACTTGCTATGAGATTTCTTTTCAATCAATTAAGTAGGTTCAATGGACCGAAGGGAAATGCCAGTATGATTAAAAGTGGTCCAAACAGATGTTTTGTCTCCCCATCTGAATTAGTTATAATGTCAATGTGATGCAATAATTAGCAAAATCCCCCCCCCCCCAAAAAAAAAATACTGATATTTTTAAATGCTAATTTACCTTTGGTCTAGGTTTGTCTTGTTGAGCTGCTAAACCTGAAAAAGAAAAGAAAAGGATTAATATTTGACATTTTTTGGGTCCTAATTAGTTACATATTTTCTTCTTTGTTCTTCAAGATTTAGAGAACAAAATGAGCAATCTACACATGAAACTAGTCAGACAAAGTCAAAACAGCTGGATTGAAATCTCATCTATTATGACATGAACATAGAATTAATAGATAATTCCAGTTGGTATTAAACAAAATTTCTACAAGGTTAAAACACAACCCCAAAAAATTTGCTATGAAACACCTGAATCTTTAAGAAATTACATGTAGTTTTGAAAATTGACTTCACTACCATTATTGTGAATGCTTCAGTCAACAAACACTGAAAATAACGGCCAAAAACTTTCATGTGACCCCTTGGTTTTTGCGCACAGCTGAACCACAGTTATCAATAAGCTACAATGGCTTTTGTTGTATCAGTAATTGAGTAGGGTATATGATCTTCAATATTGCACAACCTGATTCACACTGGTACTTAACAATCTCTTCTTGTACATGAAGGATTCTGTCACACATTTGCTGGTAGTGTAGTTTTACCAGTCCACAAATGATTTGACTCACATATGAGCTGCTCAGTGTGTAATTTATCATTCCTGAGTAACCAAATGAATGATAATCTAATTTCGGATCAATATTAATCATAAAGCTCATGCAGAGTTTTGGTAGCAAAAAGGAAATTGGAAAGAAATGTCTTAATTACAGTCTCACGTTGTGTTCCATGTAACAAAAGATGCTTGTAAGAGATCATTTGGTATTCCATCAATGATTTCCGGTGAATTTTTAGCATAAATATATGTAAGGAACGCTAGGTCACGGCAATATACCGGACCTTTCCACCCCGACGGCCCCCCACACAATAGTCTTGAGGCTTCGCACAGAGATAGCATGTGAGTCACTGTTTGTAGGTTTTGAACCCGCTTATGGTGCATAGTGCACGCTGAAGTTGTTGGGAGTTTATATCCCTGACACGGCACCTAAATTATAGTTTGAATCTCATATGTTTAATATGCCACTTTAGGACACAAAATCTTCACTGATCTTTGTATTCATAGTATCTTGCTATTTATCAACAAAAATCTAATAAATCTGATGAAAATTTTTTGAGGGCTTACCAAACCTAAACATTACCTTTTAAGAGCACATATCAAACTGAAACTGAGAGACTTTACCAGCGTTAATAAACATTACATCTAATTATTCGTTTAGACATGACACAATAAACCGCAGCAGCGCTTAACAGTTCTGTATTTCATAAAACTACATAAGTATGTATAGGGGACATATGTGTATGCAGGCAGCTATACCTCTTTGCATTCATTTTAATACACTAAAAGTACAGGCACAGCCTGTTTAAGACAGTACTTTGTAATGTCTGTATGGGCCTTACAGTGAGCAGGCAGTGCTCTGACATTCGCTCTGGTGATAATTGCTCTGAGCTTCAATTCATTAAATATAGAGCGTTAGGGTTGCTATTTGGTTTTAAGTCAGGGTCAGGGTCAGGGTTAGGGTTAGGTATAGTGTTTAGACCAGGGTTAAAGTTAGCAATTTGGTTAGGGTAGGGTATTGATCACCAAGCTATTGTTGCTGGAGGATACGTGTCGTACAACCATTGACTGACCTGCTGCTACAGCCGTTGCGCCGGCGGCTCCATAGAGCTGCTGCGATGATGGCGGTGGAGGTTGCTGGCCTGGTGCTGGCTGGGCAGGGTAGCCTGGTGCACTCCCTGCAGCGTAGGCTGCCGGAGCTGCACCGGGGTATCCTCCTGCTGCTGGTGGCTGCTGCTGCTGAGCGTAACCTAGTGAGAGAAAGAGAGATAGATGCCTTGTGGTTGAAAAGCATTAAAGTATCCTTATAGTACCCTATGGATCAAAGCAATTGCATAGGCTGAATGTACATGTATGCACTGATATAAATCTACATGGATTATCCTCGTTGGTACCCTCGTCAGGGAGAATTCCTCCATCTTTTTTTTCTTGGAATCCAACACACTTCGTATATTAGCACCATGGGTGTTACACATTAGTGTAATCCTTGCATGAACCTACATTTACTAGAATCACTCATACACCTACTCACCGGCGGCAGGGGGCTGGCCGTATCCTGCTGCTGGGGGCTGGCCATACCCTGCTGGCGGGGGCTGTTGACCGGGGTAGCCACCAGCTGCTGGAGGAGGAGGTTGCTGACCAGGGTAGCCCCCTGCTGGTGGGTAACCACCTGCTGGAGGGTATCCAGGGGCTCCCCCTGCGGGTGGGGCACCGCCTGCTGGGGGATATCCAGGGACTCCCCCGGCGGGCGGGGCACCGTACCCGGGTGCAGGTGGCTGGGCAGCTGAAATGATGAAAGAAAGAGTGTCACCATATTTCGCTCTATAGTAGTGAGAGTCCCGTAATATAAATTCAATAAATTATGATCATAATAAAATCAATCATCTGTATTTCATTACTCAATTAAATAATCATATAAAAATGCAACTGTGTCATTATGCATCAGATGAGCTTACATGTACATGTACATAATGATGACAACTTGAGAAAAATGTCAAACATACATGTATGAGAGCATGAGGGAGAGAGGGAGAGAGAGATAGCACAAGCAAGGATAAGACACAGAAGTCAGAACAAGCACTATTGGAAAAGAAGAAGAGAGAGTGAGAGAGTGAGAGAGTGAGAGAGTGAGAGAGTGAGAGAGTGAGAGAGTGAGAGAGAGAGAGAAAGAGAGAAAGAGAGAAAGAGAGAAAGAGAGAAAGAGAAAGAGAGAAAGAGAGAAAGAGAGAAAGAGAGAAAGAGAAAGAGAGAAAGAGAAAGAGAAAGAGAAAGAGAAAGAGAGAAATAGAAAGAGAGAAATAGAAAGAGAGAAAGAGGTGGAAGAGCAAGAGCAATAAGGAGCAAACGATAATAGTTTGTACAAGTAGTTTATCGTGGAGGGTACTGGCTATTCCACAGGCCATATATGGAAATACAGAAAGAGAATTGCCACAATTTTTTTCTATTATAATGACACTGAGACCTTGTAATATGAACCCTGAAAATGTACAAT
Source organism: Heliocidaris erythrogramma (assembly GCA_025617745.1). NCBI lineage: Eukaryota > Metazoa > Echinodermata > Echinoidea > Camarodonta > Echinometridae > Heliocidaris > Heliocidaris erythrogramma. Next base: position 12,883,283 of record CM046872.1, on the reverse strand, counting down.
TCAATAACAAGTAACATGTACATTTCTTATTCGATCAAAATATACATGCAATTATATTTTAAGTGGGCATGTACACACTGGTGGCAATTGAAGGCAGTGTTAGAGGTGTGAGAATAAAACAGAGAACGCACAAGTGAGGAAAGGGGGAAGAACAAAACAGAAAGAGACGGGAGAGAGCAAGAGAGAGAGCAAGAGAGAGAGCAAGAGAGAGAGCAAGAGAGAGAGCAAAATTAATAGCAAATGTTTTTATCGATTCATGTTAATTCCTTCCTATGGAACACCAGAAATTGATTTAAGATATAGACTGTAATGTGAATTATTAGACATGAAGAGATATTGATATGAACATGACAATATGTGAATAGAAACATTCATGTGAATTAATGATACATGTGAATGTCTATAGTATTATTTGGGAAAAAATTACTTGGTTAATTATTACAGCATGTATCACACAAATACGATTTGACCAAAAAAAATCTTTTAGATATTATTCATGCATATTGGCCTTATTTTTTAAAGCAGCATTTTATCATCTCTCAGCATTTTTATTGGGTTTCAGTGCACTGAAGTAGAAAATGACATGTAACAAGTGCCTTTTAGGATTAAACACTTTGGCCCAAATTCAAGAAAGAGGTTTATGTTAAACCATGGTCTAAACCATGGTTTAAACCATGGTTTAAACCTCTGTCTCGGACTAAAATAAGCTTCAATATGGCATGAAAAAGAGACATGATAACGAAGCTTTCGACCTGCACTCATCAGGTTATCACGCAGGTACATGTATGTAACAAATTACTTGAAATCAACTATATTATACTCAATGAAATTACGGCGTCCAGGTTCATCAAGTATAATATAGTTGATTTCGAGTAACCTGTGTAATAACCTGATGAGTACAGGTCGAAAAGCTTTGTTATCATGTCTATTTTTCGTGCCATATTAAAATAAGCGTAAATATGCATATTGAAGCGCATTACTATCCTCTTATTGGACATGAGGACATGGGCACACTACGCTTTAATATGGAGGTTAAACCCATGTGGGTTAGATAAACCTCGTTCGTGAATTCGGGCCTTTATGTACTCCTCCTTCCGTAGAGTGAAGAGAGCATTTCCAAGGCTTAGGTCAGTAATGGCTTGACACAGTACTTAAACAAAATGGAAGTACATTTTGTATAATAAGGTCTACTGTTACTAGAAAGCTCAAGTACATCTACATTTAGTATCTACCAGTACAAAAAAAATTACTTTTAGAAACTGATTTTCCTCATGATCATGTACTTGACATTTCCTGTTGGCATTATTGAAGAGGATCAATCACCATTTTTTTTTTGTGTGTGGGTGTCCACTTGCTAGTCCAACCTCAATGACGTTCACAATTTATGGTAATACATTAATCTACAGTATGTTTGCTAAACTTGACCCATGTGTGGTAAATGGGTACATGTACATGTATATGGAAGGATTATTCCTTGAAAGGCACTGTGCGCTAGTATACTATTAATATGGTTGGGAGTGCGTTGGTGCGATCTGGCAACACAAAGGTTTTTATCGTGGTGTACTATACGAACGAGGAGCAAGCCGAGTGTGTTAAACACCACGATATAAACCTGCGTGTTGCCATATCGCACTAATGCACGAACTCACAACCATGTATTAATAGTTTTATAAAACGAGTCGGCAATATGATTATGAAGTCTATAACAATGGTTACGAAACCCATAGAAACGCCAAGAGTCGCACAGTCATGGAGGCTGCTATTTGCTTTCCTGGATGACATCACATAAGCGCAGCCAACAAAAGTCATGCGTGTTTCATTGCGTGCATGTAATCCCTGCGCTAAAATGACAATTAAACTACACAATTTCATTGCGTTTTAAGTTTGCACGTACGCGCAGCTCAGCCGTGCTTTAGAGCCTTTTTGCCGTGCGTTAGTGCTTTTTTTTTTGCACGGTCACATAGTTTTATTTGACCAATCAGGATGGCTACATTCATGAACCCATTTTATAATTACAATTAAAGCCGGGGAATATTTTCCAATGCCTATTGGAAGCGATAGGGATGTCACATCACATCATATATGTGATATGCACCATACAAGAATGAATTGTTATTATTATCCTGCCAGATAACCACAGAACATATACTGTAGGTTGAGTTACAAAGCAAAGTAGATTCTATAAATGATGCACCACGCGTTACCCCGGGGTAGCGTTGTACCCCGGGTTACCACGTTGTGTAGCGCCATCTCACGTCCACTCGAGTACAACCTCAGAGTTATGAATGCAGTGCGTGTACGTAGTCATTCCCAATGCATGTTAACAGTGCAGTGTTATTATTCACAGTGTGCATGCACTGCTGCTCGTGCTATACGCTAGCGCTAGCCTGCCTCACAAGCGCAGTGGCTATAGCGCTAGCTCCCGCGGCTTTAGAACTTGATTTTATTTCACTTCTTCCTAAAAACATCACATCATCGTTACTGTATTTTAGCTGTCAAACTTTCAAACTTAGACAATGGTGGAAGGTGATGGTGGATACGGAAATTTACTGTAAGGGAAAGGACGTAAAAGACGGAAGATTTCAAGGACAGAGAAAGTTGAAAGAGCACGATGACGTGCAATTCAGAAGTTGGGGGACGAGCAGGCCGCTGATCTGTGTACATGGTAGTGGTTTTTAGGAAGGCGAGTGACGGGGGAGACAAGGAGCAGGCTGATGGTGTTATTATGACCCTGCTGGCCCAAGCCCTCTCTCAAATCGAAGAACTAGAAATCAATAATGGAATAATTACTCACAACAACAATGAATTTGAGAAAAATACATGACTTATAGGATTTTTTACAAGAACATGGGACACAATTGAATGTTGAAAAAAATCACACCAAAATAAATTTCCCACTTTTTGGTAACCCAGGGTACAGCCCTAAAAAAAAAATAATAATTCAACAAAATGGCCGATTTTTATTTGGTACCCCAGGGTACCATTTATGTCATCAAATGCTGTTTGTGAACATACAGTACAGTTACTACAGTACATTACATACATACATAACATACAGTACAGAACTGTACTTTACATAACATACAGTACAATACATTACAGTAAATTACATGTATGTATGAAAAACACTCCATGATTTAAAACTTGTAGAATGAAATTACACAATAACTGGAGGAAGGTTAATTGACAAAACAGTCATTTTTCATCCAGATTCGGCAGACTGCAATGCACACCAACTCATACATGAAGAATGGCAAATATGTACAGAAAATCTCTTTGCAATCAGCCCTGATTAGCATGTATGTGTCACACCATAGAAGCATTGATGTGATGAGTATGGTTTAGAGTTAGTAATGAGATTGCAATGGGAATGTGGATAAGAGAAACTTACGGGGATAACCTCCAAAACCTGGCGCTGTAGGATAAGGCACATAAGTTTTAAACGATTACACATGATTTGGGGGGGGGGGGGGTCCTGAGCTGCAGGAAGATAACATGAATTGCACAAGTCCATGTAGAGATTACCAAAAAATTAAATATATAAGTGCTGATGGGCATGTTGAAAGTATATCATTTTTTTTTAAATCAAAGCTCTTTGTGACAGGCTAAAGCCTTTTGAAGATTGTAACGAGGAGAAGGGGGAGAAGAAGGAGGAGAAGAAGGAGGAGAAGAAGGAGGAGAAGAAGGAGGAGAAGAAGGAGGAGAAGAAGGAGGAGGAGAAGAAGGAGGAGGAGAAGGAGGAGCTGTTGTACATTGTGGAATCCTCTTAAGTCGATGCTGATGTACATGTAACTACAATGTACTATGGACATGTGATGCAGGATGCAATATATCATTGGGAAAAAAAAAACCTTCATAACATTGTACAAGTATTTATGTACATAGACAAGTACCATTGCTGTCTAAATCAACAATTCTACTTCCTTTTTTATCAGTTTTTGTTTTTGTTTTATTTAGGGGTTTTTTTTTTAATGCTGCTGTCACTACTCACTTCCTCATTGCAACACAGAGACCAACCACGTGTGCATAAACAAGGCCACAGGTATAAGTCAAGGTATCTCTACATGTATGTACATGCATGTCCCATTTCAAAGAATTACACCAACCTCCATCCATTTCCTCCTACAACAATATCCTGTATAATTATCCTGCTGTGTATCCTTCAACCATGATAATTGTACATCAAAGTACATGCATCAAAGTTCCTCCTTCAAAAGCAATATCTTGATCAATCTGCTTATACTGTAAACGCTGTTATTTTCACACGATTAAATTTTCGCGCTGAGCAACCCCAAAACATACTCGCGGGTTCTTAAATTCGCGCTGCGCAATTACACGTTCGCATGTACATGTATACCCACTCCGTTTATTAATGTACACACACGCAGTCCATTCAAATGCATACAACATGCGCAACTACACACACGCGCTCAAAAATGAATTGGACACACGCACAGTGCTGAAGCGTGCAATTCAACCCGCATAGGAAATCAGGTTAATATTTTCGCGAGTTCTAGAATTCGCGCCCACAGAAAATAGCGCGAAATCCGCGAAAAATTAATGTACTGCGAATATTTCTGCATTTACAGTATTCAGTTTCCTTCCTTCTTTCCTTTCTTTTTAATTCCTCTTATTCCTGTTATCATAATATAAGCCTTAATGGTTTTTCTTTGATTGCTTTATCTAAACTGGTCAATGGTATGCATTTCATCATGCAGCTGGCAAAAGGGCATAATTAGCACACACGAATACAATACAACAAAATTTCTGGTTACTCGCTTCTAAAATTTTGATCGCTCTATACATCTTATACCATTTTTAAAAACATGACAAGGATTTCTCTCTTTATCGACTATTGAAAAGGTAAAAAATGGTTGGTAACTACCTAATTCAGTGGTTTCATATGAAAATAGCACATATTTTTAAAGTTACCTGTACTTTAATGCTAATGATGTTCTGCTTTTAATGCAACGTGCTTATGCCTTTCTGTCAGCTACACGACGATTTGTAATTTGTCATTATGACTACTTTAAACATGGAAATTTTTGCGGATTTTGCGCATTTTCGGCAAGCGTGAATCGTAAATTCTAGAACTCGCGAAAATATTAGCATGATTTCCTACATGTATGCGGGTTGAATTGCGCGCTTCAGCATATTAATGTGTGTGTGTGTCCAATTCATTTTTGAGCGTGTATGTGTGTGTAGTTGCGCATGCCGTATGCATTTGAATGGACTGCCTGTGTGTAAATTAATAAATGGAGAGGGGGTACAAGCAAGCACTTGTGCAGCGAATATGTTTTGGGGTCACTCAGTGCGAAAATTTAATTGCGCGACAATAACAGCGTTTACAGTATGCTATTTTAAAGAGAAGGGGTTTTCCCCTGGTACAATGCTTTCATCTCGCCTTTTATCTTAAGTGCCCATCAAAAAAATGCAATGCATTATAATTAACAATCAAAAGCAAACCTTATTTCATACTCTTAGGTCCATAAACATGTAACATAAAAATAAAATATCTTTAACAAATTCAATCAAAATATATACAAAATCCATTGGAAGATGATCCCAAAGGATGTACTGTTCAATATTTCTTGCAACCTAAGATAAATCCATCCCAAAGTGCATGCATGAGTACCACATAAAGACAAACAAACAAACAAACACCAAGAGAAAATGTTTTCCTTATTCTAATATTTTCCAGTATTCTTAGACTTAAACTAATCGAACCATTATCAATTTCACCTGAAAATGTCAGAGAGTACAGAGTACTTATACTTATAGAAATGTTGCATTTAGATAGATCATTTATGTATAATCCTAGCTTAGGTGCAAGGCACTATGAGTTTGTAAAATCAGCACTGATTTTCTTATTTACTATATAAATCTATATACCTACCTATTATGCCTGTAGTCTTGACTACGGGACCCCTTCGAGAATTATCACACATGTGTCACAATATTGTGCGCACCCCCCGTAATCCTATTGTCCCCTTCGCCACTCACGCGCGTCAATACGCTACGGCCATCTTCCTCTTTTGCGAGCAACCCCAAGAAGAAACATGTTGCTTGCAAGGAGCGGGGAAGGAGGGAGGGTCATAGGTAGGTATATAGATTTATATAGTAAATAAGAAAATCAGTGCTGATTTTACAAATTTACTGCAATAAATCATATATACCTACCTATTATGCCAGACCAGCGCCAACTCAAAGACCGGGAGGCATGTTTCGAGCGGAAGGAAATAGGATTACACCAAAGACTACAAAGAAGACACAGCGGCCTTCAAGGTGGCTGACGCAAACAAAGCTTCACCTGCGGGAACATCCCTAAGGTAGCAAGAAATGAAGGAATTGGGCGAACGCCAATAAGCAGCCTTCAAAATATCAACAAGCGCCACACCTTGAAACAGAGCCCAAGAAGTGCTGACACTACGAGTATCATGAGCACGAGGCTTACTGTCGGATAAAAGAGCCTCTGTGCCAGCGGCCCTAATAGCTTCAACGATCCATCTAGAAATGGAATCAAGAGAGGCAGGAGAAAAGGGCTCTCTAGTGATCAGGAACAACTGATCATCCTTACGATAAGACTTAGTCTTATCAATATACCATTTGAGAGCCCTAACAGGACACCAAACTTTGTCCTCACGCACCGAAGAAAAGTCAGAAAGCGGACAAAGAAAAATCTCAACAGGACCGGAGGTAGCTGTCTGATTCTTGGCAACGAAAGAAGCCCTAGGAATCAATCTAACACCTTTTCTCTCCCAGCGAACATGACCAGGAGTAAGACAGAGAGCATGAAGAGTACTGCGCCTCTGCCCAGAGGCAATAGCTACCAAAAAGAGCGTCTTAACCGTAAGATGATGAAGCGAAGCTTCACCTAACGGTTCAAAAGGAGGTTTCGCCAAGGCCTCCAGGACCTTAGGCAGACTCCAAGACGGCACTAACTTAGAAAACGAAGGTCGTTTCAGAAAGAACGAACGAATCAAACCACTTAGCAGCGGGGAATTGGAAATCCCCGAACCATCCGAAAAACCCGAATGAATGGCCCCGATCGCCGAACGGTAGCCTCGGATAGTAGAAATAGATCTCCCTTTGTCAAATAACGAGATTAAGAAATCCGCAATTGAACCAATAGGAGCCTTAGAAGGGGTTTGATTTCTCTCTTTGCACCAAAGGAAAAGACCGAGAGACGGGAATTGTAAATTTCCCTAGTAGAAACCCTACGACTGGACATTAAAAAGTCCGCGGCTCTATCAGAGAGACCCGACTGTCTTGCAGATTCCCTGACAGGGGCCAAGCAGTCAAATGAAGAGACTCCGGATTGTGGTGAAGAATCCCCGATAGGGGCTGTAACACCAGATCCGCTCTTAACGGGAGAACTAACGGTTGAGCCCTTAGAAGGCTCAAAAGTTCCGGAAACCAATTCCTCCTGGGCCAAAAGGGAGCTATTACAAGCACCCTCGCCCGATCTTCCCTGATTTTCCGCAAGACACGCGGAATCAGTTGGAAGGGAGGAAAGGCGAATCCCTGAAGGTTCTCCCAGCTGAGGGAGAAAGCATCGAGAGCCCATGCTCCCTGATCGCGAACACGGGAGCAATACTTCGGCAGCTGGTGATTTAGCACCGACGCAAATAGATCCACTTCCAGTGGACCTAGGCAACTGCGAATGCGGCAAAATACCTCCGGATGGAGCATCCATTCCGATGGAAGATACCTGCCCCGGGACAGAAAATCCGCAATGAGGTTTTCCCGACCGGGGATGAAAGAGGCCACGGGTGTGATTGCCATGCGACGACACCACCTCCACAGCTGAGCTGCTAGGGCATTCAAGGCAACCGAACGAGTGCCTCCCTGCCGATTGATATATGCCGCCACAGTAACGTTGTCCGTGAGAATCAGAACCGAACGACTGAGAAGTCGACTTCTGAAATGGAGCAAGGTCAACAGAACTGCCATAAACTCCAGGACATTGATATGAGGAAGAGTCCCAAGATGAGACCAATCCCCCGCAACCGTGCTGCCGTTGCAGTGTCCTCCCCACCCCAACCGAGAGGCGTCCGTCGAAACCGATATCGACGGAAGAGGGACAGAGAAGGACCTGCCTCGCGCGAGAAACACCTCGCTCGTCCAACAAGCGAGAAGAGACTTGATCTTTACTGGTACTGGAATCCAGACCAAAAGAGAGTCTTTTCCCGGCTTGAAGAACCTGAGGAGATGTCTCTGAAAGGGTCTCATGAGGAGCCGGCAGTCCTCTAAAACATCGACTAGACTGGCTAGATAACCTAGAAACTGAAGCCACTGTCTGGCCGAGACTCTTCTGGCCAGCAAAAGCTTGCGAGCCGCAGAGACAATGGTGAGAATCCTGTCTCGACTGGGCCGAGCTAACTGATTCCTTATGTCTAACACCGCCCCCAGAAAAACTGGGCTGCGAGTGGGGACTAACTCTGACTTTTCCCAATTTATTAGGAAACCTAAGTCTTGAGTAAGAGAGACGATCAAACGAGTCTCGTCCAACAAACGATCGCGCGACTCCGCAAGGAGAAGCCAATCGTCCAGGTAACAAAACAACCGCAGGCCGCGACGCCTCAGAAAGGCCGCTAGCACCGCTACAACTTGAGTAAAAACCCGAGGGGCCGGGCGCAGCCCGAAGGGGAGAGCCCGAAAACGATAAGTCTCCGAGAGGAAGGAGAACCCCAGAAGATCGCGAGATGCGCGATGAATGGGAATGTGAAAGTACGCGTCCTTGAGATCTATCGAGACCGCGTAGTCTTCCCTTTTGATCAACGGAAGAATGGAGGCAAGAGTCTCCATCCGAAAATGAACCGGAGGAATAAATTTGTTTATCCTCTTTAGGTTCAGTATCAAACGAAGTTTTCCCGAGCGCTTGGGAATAACAAATATTGGAGAAAGGGAAAGAGACGGCCTGTCTCTTACCCTTTCTATAGCCCTCTTTTCCAAAAGAGACTCGATCTCCTTCGAAGCATGAGACCGAGACAGGGCAGACATGGGAGGTGACCGAATTCTTATAGCCCCTCCGGGGAGCGAGGCGCAAAGATCTATGAAGAATCCGTCTCGCACGACGGAGAGAACAAACACGTCCCCGGAGATGGCCTCCCAAGCGGGGAGAAACGCATGAAGTCGGCCACCTACCACATTCGGTCGAACAAGCGCTCGGGGAAAAACATCAAAATCCAGGCTTGGCCTTCTGCGAAGCCATCGCCTTACCACGAGAACCTCTCGAAAAGCCCCTGCCACGACTCCCTCTCCCACGAGACGGAGCTGGCTGAGGCTCAGGAGGCGGGACCCTAGACACGCGGCTGCGTTGACCCGAAACGGGACCAGCAGGTCTACGCCGAACAGGGGCCCGCGTTGGCTTAGAGCTAGTGTGAAACTGCATAGTCATATCCGAGATCTGCTTTCGCGCATCGATCTCTCTTTGAAACACCGTAGCGAATTTACCACCAAAAAGCGAAGGACCCCGAGACGGAACATCTCGGAGAAGTTGAGCAATGCCCGACTCTCTAACACCCAGTGCTGAGAGAGCCGAGGTCCTGCGACGGAACGTAGCCGAAGCAACTGCTGTGGAAAGCTGCGACCACTGCAGACAAAAAAGAGTATGCAGCAAGTCGTCAATAATCAGCTTGTCACCATCGGTAACATTCAACTCCTCCGCCCTGGACCTAAGGTCGGAGAGAAGCCCTTGAAAAGCCGCCAAACGCATCCCTGACCTAATGTGGTTTTCAATATTAGACCAAATCTTATCCTCCGCCCTGAACGCAGCGGAGGTAAGCGGATTAGTCGCCCGCAAGCGACGACCAACCTCTAAAATCTCAGGAGAAAGAATCTTAGCCTTGAAAAAGCTGTCTTGGTCCTGAGAACAAAAGGCAAAGGCCTTACCCCTGACCGCATTAGATCGCTTAACCAACAGCGCGGCCTCAATGCGGTCATACTCCAGCTTGAAAACCTCCTCAAGAGCAATACCCTCAGAGGAGACCTGCTGCTTGAAATTCCAACGCGAAGTCGAACCCTGCGCGCGGGTTGACTGAACTTCAGGGAGATATTTGGACAACAAAGCAATCGCTTCCACTCCACAGAGATTGAGCGATTGAGACTCCGCCTGCCCAAGCGATTCGGGAACCGAAGCTTGAGAGGACGCATCCAAATCTGGTTCCACCCGAGTGGAATGAGACAAAGGAACGCTAACAAAGGCCTCCGCAGGCGGGTCCCCGCATGGTTCACCAAAAGTCTCCTCGCCCGGCGGAGCCCCGAGGGCCGCGGGAATAGGAGGCACATGCGAATCAGTCTCAGACAAAGAGGAATCAATCACAAAAGGCTGATTAGACTCAAAGCGAGATCCCTGAATAGGGACAGAAGTCAGGGTTGAAGAAGCCGGTACAAAGGACCAACCCTGATTCTGAGCAAAAGCCCGCATCATACTGAACATGTCAGCTTGAGAGGAGCTAGCCGGGTCAGCCAGGCCAGACGGGCAAGAGGCCGGCAAAGCCTTGCCGCTTTTCGCCTTCTTCTTGGCCTTTTTCTTGGCTGGCTCGACAAGAGTCGTAGCCGAAACCCTTTTCTTAGAACGCTTAATCGGATTCGTTCGGATCCCCGAAGCCTCTTCGGAAACACGAACCGATCCCTCCGCGGAGGGACGTTCACTTCCCATAAAGGGATTGGAGCGCTCATGGCGTAAGCCTAGAGAATCGCCCAAATCACCCATATTGGCTAGGCAAGAAGATGCCATAGCCATGGGTTGGGAGCTAAAAGCTCCCAGTGCGTGGGCAGACCGAGATGACTCGGTATGTGCCCGATGACTACTAAAGGCATGTGAACCCACTATTGGACCGCTCGAAAGCAGCAATAGGGGAGCACTAGTAGTCACGCACTCAGGTGAAAACACCTGTTGCTCCGAAGAGCGTCCATAATTGTTAGCTCGAGCATTCCCATCAGCTGGCAACTGAGACAGCCCAGAAAGTACTCGTTCCCCCATATGGCGTTTGCCGGGGGCTAGGGTTTGAGAACCCAGACCAACATGGACTAAGCCCGTGGGTTGCCCTGCAGTAGTGGGGCGCGTCTCCCCTAACGGATCAGAGCGAGTGAACGCTACCGTACGGGAAACAACAGCCCCCCCCCTCTGGTCTCAGCGACCGGGGGATTGGATTCGAGATATCCAAACCACTAGAATCTGACGCCACCCACCCCGAAACCACAGGCTTCGGAGTTGACAATCCCGATTCAGTTAACGCCACCCGTCCCGAAGCCGCAAGCTCCGAAACTGGCAAACTCTGCAAGGGAACACCACTAGGCAACTTACCTTTAGCCCTCCTCCCTCCCCCGCGTACCGCTGTACTCGGGGGAGTTCTGGAAGGCCGAGTCGTCTTGCTAGACAACTCTTCGGAAGAAGCAGGTCTCCTTGACCCAGCTGCTTCTTCTTCTGAATTCATACCACTGCAATAAAACAGACAATAAAGTATACTTTTCAAATTAAGGAATACTTCAACTGAATGCAGTAAATAAAACTAAAGTTTATTTGGGAGATACGCACTAAAGAAATTTTCACAGCCTAAAAACCGTAAGAACAAACACCGAACCCGAAGGCTCGGTGACAAACGGAAACACCCGCAAACACGGAAATATCTACGTGGGGCTGACCGTGAAAGAGAAAAATAAATGCCAAGAAAGGGAATCAAAAAATCCCTTGCAATCGGCAAGAGTGACTAATAAAACACAAAGTACTATAATCTAAACGAATATAGGTACCTAAAAGTGCTTTAACTATGTGAAAAAGCGCACCAAAAAGATACTATACGACCTGATTTCAGGAGCGCTGTGACTATACGTCCTAACTCGTCGGGGGCGAGCAAGAAAGAGGAAGATGGCCGTAGCGTATTGACGCGCGTGAGTGGCGAAGGGGACAATAGGATTACGGGGGGTGCGCACAATATTGTGACACATGTGTGATAATTCTCGAAGGGGTCCCGTAGTCAAGACTACAGGCATAATAGGTAGGTATATATGATTTATTGCAGTAAATCCAGGTATTAGTCATAGCAAGCGACTACGATCCCATGAAAAGGTTTAATATTCCGCTACACTTACAGTGGATAAAACCATCTAACTCATCAGGTGAAAAATATTGTCATGCACTATCTGCTAGCTACAAAAATGAAGCAGCAAAAGCCTAGTTCATTTTTTTTTGAAATAAAAAATGTATGGATAGTGAAACGTTTATGAACCATGATGGTCACTATTGAATACTTTATTCTATCTATGACAGCACTTGAAAGTTGGAGTCAACTTTACGAAAGGTAGATGGGAACGTTTGACTCACCAGGGGGGTAGCCAGCTCCCCCAGCAGGGGGGTATCCTGGAGCAGCGCCATAGGGTGGGCCTCCGGCTGGGGGTGGAGCCGCACCTGTTGGGTAGCCGGTGGTGGGGGGATAGCCTGCTGCTGGGGGGTAACCTGGTGCACCTCCTGCCGGCTGTAAGGAAATTAATGCATTTTTATTCCAGGTAGAAGGCACGTAATTGCCATAAGAAAGGTTTAGAGAGTTAACTGTCTTACCACAATCCCCCAAAGCAATGTCAAAGGGCTGGTCACATTGTACGATAACGATAACAAGATTTTCATTAAAAGTACACCCTAGAGCTGTCCTACTACTAACAGACACGAGCATACTCACACGTACTCACCATAAATAGGATGTACCTTTAACTGAAAATCTCCATATCAGAATCATTATCAGATGGATGGTTGTGACCAGCCTTTAAGCCTAATTTCAATGAACTACAATGAATTTCTTAGTTCTGAAAAGCTTCTTTTAATGAAGTGAGAGATAATCACAGAAAATCAAAACTTAAACAAGCTATTGCTTAGATGTACATCAGTGCATACTTGGAGTTCACATAGACATTCGAGGGGGGATGACTACAGAGGCAGAGCAATAGTAGCCGAGAGGTCACAGGTTATATTATACACCACTTGTGCATAGTTTGTGCATGGCATTAAAATCCTCAACTACACGTACTATGTCCCCCTGATCAGATTTAAAGCCACAAGGTCCCCTGGTTGTTTAAATCTAAAATACATGTAATATACTTGCATTCTTTGGTAAAATACACACATTATGATCATGATCATCTCTGCAGAATTTAGATTTTTTTCTTACAGGCCTCTAACTAAAATACAAATATAAAATACATGTACAATAGCTTTCAGAATATATAAGACCAGAAACTTTAGTGACGTGAAACTTCCGTGACTTGTAAACTAAAAATGCTGTGTCATGTGTGTCAAAGTTTGAGATTCAACGCTTCTACAGCATGAAACTTTCGCCAATCTGAACCACTTGCGAAATTTGCAAACACTTCATCGTTGCGAAAGTCTCTGACTTGTCCCAGGGGTAGGAGATGACTTACCGGGTAGCCGCCAGCAGCAGGGGGGTAGCCAGGTTGTCCTGCCGGAGGGTAGCCGGCTCCTCCTGCTGGTGGATAGCCTGGATAACTCATGATGATATAAGATTCCTAGTTGGTACAATCTGAATGATAAAGCAGAAAAATACAGTATTAAACATCATCATTAATCTCTTGACATACATGTACACGTGAGTGCCATGCTGAGATTGGAACCCAGGACCTTGGCATATCCAGTCCAGTGCTGAAGAACACATTCATTTCCAGATACAGTTTGTATCAATCAATCAATCAATGCATATCCCACACTCTCATTAAGATGCCTTTCTACCTCAAAACTTTTCAGTTCAAAACAATTCCATGATGCTGAATGCTTTATAACCAAAATATATGGACTGGCATATCAAAATCACAATTTCCAAATTGGATTAAAGTTGAGTTTCCCTTTTAATGTTGATGCAATTGGCAATACTGCAAATTAGAAGTTCAGACGGTTACTCAGTCTACAAGAGTAAAGCAAAACACTGTAACTTTGTACAATGCACAAAAATCAAAATCATACCTTAGATTCAATCAACAAATCAACTGAACTTGATCACAATTGCCGAGTGATATTCAGAACACTGCACAAATTTGGAACTGCTATTTATACTAAAATATGTATGGGTAGGAGTCTAACTAAACAATAGACCATACCTTGTCCTATCTTGAAGATACAGTCTGGAATTATTTACAACCACTTTATTTCTAACTGCAGTGCGGTCAGCAACATTTTCAAAAGAACCTTAGAACCTTTGACCCCTGTGACGTTGTTCCGTGATTCATTACTACAATGTACGTCAGCACACAGGTATATGTACGCACAAACAAAGCCAGCGTGCGTATATATATTTCTTTTTTCTGTTCTTTGAACTTGGTTAATTTGAGATCTGATAAGACTGTGATGGGGACAATGTTCTATCCATATTTGACTTGCTCTATAATGATTTCTGAGATTCCTTTGAACAAGACGTACATGTACTATATAGAGCAACAGTCTATTAAGTGTCATTTATAGAATTTAGAAAATTCTGTACAATACATGTACCGATATCCCCTCGACACCTCCGAGTTGGGAAGTGAGCAAATAACCAGACTCTTTGACCCCCAAATTGAAAATGTCTTTTGAATTTTATAAGAACAAATATCTAGAGCACATGTACATTTTTACTATCACTGTACTAGCAACTCAATCAATATGCCTTCAATGTACTTCTTATTGCAGTATCTGTAAAACACCGTAAACAGTTATTACCTGCATGAAATCATTCAGAGAATCACAATACTAAATGCAACTCTTGGCAGCCTGATAGGTCTTCAAAGCAGGGACAGTTCCATTTTTTTCTGACCCATCATGAAATGGACCTCATACAGGTTTAATTGTACATTTGCGTAAGTGTGGCCAAAATATCAGACATCAAATAACATAATACCTGCCCCCGCCCTCACGAAATGTGACAACAAACTAGGAATTGATTGTACTGGGCCTAAGTCAGAATGGGTATGTACAATGTTGATCTACAAGAAGAAAATGAAGAATAACTACAAAGCGACATCTCTTTGTCGAGAGCACGTTGTGTTCTGGGAAAGGTGATAAATAATCTGAGATTTGGTTCGAAAAGCTAAATCGTGATACAAACTTGAAGTTGAACTATTCCGAACTAGCAAAATGTTGATAACACATAATTTCTTTTTAATTTCAATACTTGTGTAATTTTATTTGACCAAATCTGTCCTAAAGTCCTAAATCTGTGCATTGAAGTTTATAAATTTCAACTTTGATTTTGCACCTAACATACAGTACAGTCAAACCTGTCTATAGCGGCCACCGAAGGGAAACGGAAAAAGTGGCCGCTATAGAAAGGTGGCCGCTATAGACAGGTCGGCAGCCATTTTTATTTTTTTGCACATACACTGTTACACGCAACAAAGTTAGTGTACATGCATCCATATACCGGTATATCACTTAGGAAAACAAGCTATAGATCAACAGATTTGACGTATAACATGTCATATGATATATAAATGCTAAAATAATATGCTTTGTTGTCAATAAATGAGAAAAACAATAGATATACGAGCAATCTGTGTAAAATGAATTTTCCCTCAAATTACCATGTACGTACCACCCGCGGTAGACTGCTTTTCTTGATTTTTATAGTCTAAAAACGATGTCTAATCATGCTTTTGCTTCCTGTCAAAAAATTACAATAATAAGTTTATCTTTTGAATAAAATCGTGCAATCATTTTTCATTCAATAAATATTTGCCTTTTGAATGGTTTAAAAGAAGTTTTAACTGTTTTTGAGAACAGGCGATAGAAGGTGCTCGCTTGCATTCGTCGAAAGTGCGAACGTCGACAATGGCCTGGATCGCCGGTGGCCGTGGACGATCCGAGTCGAGTTTTCACGCCGTTTTTCAGCAGGACAATCTCTCGTACATGAAATCGTTATTATTGATCTTTAAAAAAAATAATACTTGGGTAGTATTTTATTATTTTCACTTTCTAAAAAAAAATCACTCCTTTATTATTTTTTTCAAAAGTTTTAACGCTTTAAATTCTTTTTTTTATAAATCTTTTAAAAATAAAAATTATATTGAAGTGTACGAGCCTGCGCTATTGCGCAATGGCGATCAATATCAATGCAATGCCGCCCGCTATAGCTTAGGAGAACAATACAACTAAAGTGCAGGGGATTGCAGCCGGATGGTGCGAAGATTACGTAAACGAACAATACTAGTGCTTAATTCTTACTAAATAGACTTTTAATCTCTAATTAGTCGGCAATGTGGTGAAACTATTAGATCTTCATGGCCATTGTAGAATCTATTCACGACGTTTGTGTGAGAGTGTGACTGAGCTAGGACTCGGTAAACACATCGCGCCTATGGCAAAAACTACTTTTTTGTGCATGAAGCTACGGCTCGACTCGATAATAGTGGCCGCTATACGCGGTCAGATATTGTCCGAGGGATACATAATGGGTGGCCGCTGGCCGCGTTAGGCAGGTGACCGCTATATGCAGGGTCTACAACACAGTAATTTCCTGCGGGGGATTTTTTGGTGGCCGCTATAAGCAGGTGGCCGCTATAGACAGGTGGCCGCTAAGACAGGTTTGACTGTATATAAATATATAAGCCGATGTAAGAAACAAATGTAAAATTTTATTTTTATTTTTATCTTCAATAATATTCCTAGAATAGTATTTAAGAGAGTATTTATCAGTCACCTCTCAAGTTTGGCACACAGAACATTAATCTTGTTTTTATCTCTTAAAAAATTTTTTTTTAATATCTTTTTTAATTCTGCGCATTTAGCATCTGTATATGTAATGACCAGAATACTATAGTTTACAATTTCACTGTGTTATCTACACCCCAACACTATCCTACCCTAACTCACTCACCTACTGAAAACATACATGTATTCATAGAATGTGATGGTCCCTTTTTGTTTTAGCTTGTTAGAGATAGAGAAGACACTGTGGAAGTGTTGTGGTATTGTGGTTCATTCACTCGACTCTCAATCAAAAGGTTGCGGGTTCAAATCCCAGCTTGGCACTAACGCCCTATGGCAAGAAATTAATACACATTTGCCACTCTCCACCCAGGTGTGAATGGTTACCCGATATGCTAGAGCGCTACATATTTGGCCGCCAAGCTATGACCGCGGTAATTATGTTGGAGCGTCAGGAACGCCAAGCGTGACAGACATGAGCGCTATACAAGAAGCCAACATTGTTATCATTAAGTTGAGTGAAAATATCCCCCCTTTTTTTTGGTTAATAATAGCCCTCAATAAAATAACCCTCAATAAAAATAAAATGCTCCAAAGTTCCTGCCCTTCGTGATATGCATGGAAGTGGATCCTATTACCGAACACTTTTCAGAAAATCAATCATAGCCAATAAAATATCAAATGAATATCTGTCAAACTTACAAAATGAATGCTTATAAAACTACAGAAAAAGAAGTTGGTGGAATTTGAAAAAGACAACGTAGATTTAATAGGACATTCCCTTCCGAGCAAACCCCTTCCCATCAAACCCCTTCCCAACAAAGCGGATTTTTGGCCCCTTGAAAAAGGGTATTGTATTACCGAACATGTGCCCGGCCTAGGGGAAAAGACACACAATATTATGCACACACTCGTTGTTATCACTCATAGTTTCGGCATGTCGATCGCACATTCAACACAAATATTGTGTTATCGAGGGTTGCCAATATATAAACAATGTACGGTACTGCAGTATTACCATTCTCTCTCTCACTTATTAATGTAAGACTGGAACAGATCAGTCACTACGTCATTGAAATCAGCATTTTTGGGGAAAGTTTCATTAAAAATAGAGATATTTTTTCAGAAGAAGGGATTTTTCAATCAATTATTTAATTGTTTTCATGGTTTCAAGTTAACATAAGATATTGATTGTGTTTTTGCCTCATTTTATGATCTTCTGCCCTGTGTTCTCTGTGTCAAATAGTATGGAGAATATACACGTAGTTCCATGCGTATGAAAGCCATTTTAGGCGCTTAACTGTACGCGTTCGGTAATACAATCCATGACTATACTATTTTTCACTCTGTATCAGAGAGAATGTACAAAAGTAAACAAGCATTGGTACAGTCACAGCATAATTTAAATCTAACAAACAATTATAACTCGTACATAGATTCTTATTCACTGATTGGTCAAAACTATATCACATGACACGGCGCATCTCGATCTATCATTGCGCCAGAGGGTTTTGGCGTTCTATCAATTGACCTAAGGTCAAATGATAGAACGCCAAAACCCTGTGATAGAACGGGTAACCCCTCCACAACTTTGCACACACGTACATACACAAAATTTGGTTCAAGTTTTAAGAGCGCTTTCTCGAGTTGCTAGCTAGGCTACGACTACGTTAATCAATATACGCGCAGCGCGTAAGAACTCAACATGAATCAATGAATCAATGAAAAGGATGAGGTATATAAAACAAATATGGACTGCTCTGTAATCATATGGTGGTGGAAATTATCACTCCCTTGGTGGTGTTCATACCAGCCCTTCTATCACACCCTCAGCTTTGCCTCGGGGGTGATAAAAGGGCTGGTATGAACACCACCTTGGGAGTGATAATTTCCACCATCATCCTCATGAGCAGTCAATATTTGTTTACTATACTCACTACTAAACCTCACTATTACTCCCACAGCCAACTTACACATGTATGCAAGGTTATTAGAGGGCCCCTGCAACCCTAACACAACCCCAATGCAAGTTTATTGCTGTTGATGTGCAGGGATGCATACAACTAATATTCTGTTATTCAAACATCTAGATATGTTTCGTAGATTTGTAAATGCTGTTTGAAATATTTTTTCCAACCTCCTACATGTAAGCTCCACCCTAAAAAAAATAGCTCCAGATCTCATTCCTGCAATGTGTAACGAGCCGACCCCGTCTCTTACTCTCTTTACTTTTATTATTATGCGATGATAACGTGCAACTTACCTTGTACACCTGTACGTGTATCATACACTGCAGTTCACACTGGAAGGTGGGTCTATGTAGTATTAAACGAAGTCAGCTAGCTCCGACTGAGTTGTTCAAACTTTACATCCAAATATATATTTTATGAAATCAGTGATCACGAATAGACTGAGGAATTCCGTGGACTTGGCAATTATTCACAGAATAGATTGCGTGTCTGAATGTTTCACTTGATAAGTGTTGAGAAATATTGGAAAATGTTGCTTTGATTCAAAGCGAGTCCGTTGTACGCGCATTCGTGTATGACGTGTTGTATAGCTTATAAGTTTTGATCCAACAAAAAGCAAGAATTACAAATGAAATCACTTATTGTGAATTAATGGTTATAAGTTATAATCTAATAATTATATAAAGCATCGTAATATAGATTTGTCTTTGGCATAACTATAAGATATTTCATTTGTTATATGATGCAGTCCTGATATGATGTATTCAAAGAAGAATAGATAAGCATCTGATTAACAGTTCATCGTCAAGATAGGTTTTCGCGACGTATAGAAAAAGGCGCGTCGCGCGCTTTAAGTAACATAGAATTATGCGTTGGCCAATCAGTTCATGAAGCATCATCCTTAACAAAAAGAAATATAAAATAAAATATTTGATATGAAAAGCTTAAGTTCAATAATAAATATTTGTTGCCCTCTATCGGCGACAAGGCAGGCTTGCTGCAAATGATGTCATTTGTCATAGCATGTTTGAGAAAATGATTTTTAACAATATTTAAAAATCTATGAAACATATTTAATAATAATAATAATAATACCTGGCATTTATAAAGCGCCTTTCCCAAGTACTGGCTCAAAGCGCTAGATATATATTATTATCCCGGTCATATTTAGATGTTTGAATGACAAAATATGAGTTGTATGCATCCCTGCACATCAACAGAAATCAACTTGCCTTTGGGTTGCAAGGGACCTTTAGATAACCTCACACTCCATACTTTCATACCAGAGAGAATTACCTCTCTGCAAGGTTATTGTAGATAACCTCGCACTTTGTACCTTCTATTATCCCTATGCAGAAGGAAGTATTTCTCAAAATTTTGCTGATTATATTGATTATTGGTGTTTTTACCTCTTCAACTTAGAGGTTGTGACGGCCAAAGTCGTTATTATGCCCAGCCGCCATTAAATCCGCCTGAACAAGTGAATAATTAGTCAAGTTTCTTGGTTTTCATTGTTGAAATTCAGTTATTTAAAACGGAATAAACGCTATCGTTATCGATTCATAACTGAAAAAATTATCACTCGGCAAGAAAGAGTGGGATTCGAACCCAGGACCTTAAACGCGAGTGCAGTGTAGAAAGAGAACACTCCAAACAGTCTGACCAGACGCCTTTACCACTAGACCACGAGCAATTGACAGCGAATGGTCTTGCTGCACTAGATCTATTACTAAGTTTATTAAGCCACTTTATAGGCCTACCTCCGCTCCATACAAATCCTATCTATTCCTCCATTCTGCTATTTTTTTGATATCCTAGGTAGGATCCTTGCCAATTTGAGGATTACTGGGCATATTAGCTATAATAGCCGTTGTGACCACTGCCAGAATTGACAAAGCCCCACATAGTGATGGTTCTGTGAGTGGTTATCTCCAGCACATACTCGACATGTACCGTATGTGTGTTTTGAAGGAGCAAGCTTCGCCAGAAAAAAAATGTAGATCCTATTGAAGAATTTAGCATGAAAGTTGAAACTAGCTTTTCTATCATCCTTAAAATGTAGAATGGAAGCATCTTCTCAAAATTTTGCCTATCATAATATTGGTGTTTTCATATCTTAGTCTTAAGATAGAGGTCGCGACTGCACTGCTGCCGAAATTGACACATCCCCACATAGTGATGGTTCCATGATGTAGTTTCACGAGTGCCCATAGCCACATCTTTTTTTTTAAACCCCAACTCCAGTCCAAGTAGATCTCAAAGATCTAATTACATCCTGTCTAAAGACTAAACATCTATAATGAAAAATCCCTAAAAAGAAATCAAATTTAACAAAAACTAGCTCTCCGACAAATTGATTAGATCTAGTCACTTTCATTAAATTTTAAAAGGCATAGGCCCACTCATAGCTACATTCCTATACTTCGTGTGTATAATTTAGGCAGTCATACACCTCAACTTTTTAAAACACCACTGCACAAAAGTCACAAACATTCACTCAAAATCGGCATTTAATTTACAAAAACCGACCACTAAATATCCAAGAAATACAATAAATTCAACTCACCGATGTTGGAAAAGATATTTCCAAAAATCAAATCCGTAATTTACTGTTGATTCTCGCGAAACGAGCTATCGGAGTCATTGTGTACATTTCCTGGTCGCCGCAGGCGCTGACATCTCCCCAAAAGAGTTTTGTCCTTAAAAATTCGGTCCCTATGTGGCATACATGTACGTGGAAAGTCCCGATTTTCTGTGTCCGCGATCGTAAAGATCGATGTGCGCTTGCGATCCCGAGTTTCTTCGTGGACAAAAATTTTATTGGCCGATTTTAGTCTAAGACATCGGCAGTATGTAAACAACACGCGATCGCGAAACAAATCGGCGGGGATTTCTCCGGTTTTGGACAAGATTTTGACTTTGGATTTTGCTGAAAATATCAAAAGTTCTTCCTAACGGCCATTTGAGGTAGGAGTGAGATTTTTAAGGGCGGAATTTGAAAGTAAGGTATTTAAAATATTTATCTTATTTTCCCCCCATACCACTCATAGCTACATTCCTATACTTCGTGTGTATAATGTAGGCAGTCATACACCTCATCTTTTTAAAACACCACTGCACAAAAGTCACTAATATTCACTCAAAATCGGCATTTAATTTTCAAAAACCGACCCCAAAATATCCAAGAAATACAATAAATTCAACTCACCAATGTTGGAAAAGATATTTTCAAAAATCAAATCCGTAATTTACTGTTGATTCTCGCGAAACGAGCTATCGGAGTCATTGTGTACATTTCCTGGTCGCCGCCACTCCCGGGTACATTTCTGTAAAATAGTTGGTATTTTCTGTCGCATGTACTAAAGGTATGGGGGAAAAAATAAGATAAATATTTTAAATACTTGCTTTCAAATTCAGCCCTTAAAAATCTCACTCCTACCTCAAATGGCCGTTAGGAAGAACTTTTGATATTTTCAGCAAAATCCAAAGTCAAAATCTTGTCCAAAACCGGAGAAATCCCCGCCGATTTGTTTCGCGATCGCGTGTTGTTTACAAACTGCCGATGTCTTAGACTAAAATCGGCCAATACAATTTTTGTCCTCAAAAATTCGGTCCCTATGGCGTACACGGAAAAGTTCCGATTTTCTGTGTGCGCGATCGTAAAGATCGATGTGCGCTTGCGATCCCGAGTTTCTTCGTGGACGAAAATTGTATTGGCCGATTTTAGTCTAAGACATCGGCAGTTTGTAAACAACACGCGATCGCGAAACAAATCGGCGGGGATTTCTCCGGTTTTGGACAAGATTTTGACTTTGGATTTTGCTGAAAATATCAAAAGTTCTTCCTAACGGCCATTTGAGGTAGGAGTGAGATTTTTAAGGGCTGAATTTGAAAGCAAGTATTTAAAATATTTATCTTATTTTTTCCCCCATACCTTTAGTACATGCGACAGAAAATACCAACTATTTTACAGAAATGTACCCGTGAGTGCCCCATACCTTTACTACACGCGACAGAAAATACGAACTATTTTTGCATTTTGTATTCGTAGTGGTCAATATGACCACTATTCGTGGTGTGGGTAGGCCTAGGGTGTCTACCAGTACTTGGAAAAAAAAGTATGACTAGATCTTGAGTGTATGAGCTGTTATCACAGTCACCAAGAAGCACTACAAGTCTACAGACTACACTCAGTTTCTGATTCTAAATTTAGCTGTGATCACATGTTTAATATGCACGCACGGTTTAGAGTGTGTGCCTAGCCTAGGCTATTATATAGCTTGGAACCCGAGTTTCACACTGAGCTTAACTTAGAATGCAAAGGAGCACATTATTAAGCTATGACAGCAAATCAATGCTTCTCGTAAGCGCAAAACACATGATTGCACGACAGATTTCACAACCGTAGTCAGTTAGTTAGTGCCATGATGAAATTGAATCAGGGTGCGGTTCTTGTTTATAATGAGCGGACGGCCCCTGTGCAACGCGACGGGATGCGCAGCGATAGAAATCTCCAACCACTCGCTAGCTCAGGCCTCAGCGAGCTGCTAAGTGCTATTGCAAGCCAAGGAACACAAAATCGGTTGAAATTAGACCTCTGTCTCGTAACCAAAATGAAATAAAGCTTTACAATCATCAACATTTGTAAACCGGGATAACATTCATACACACGACTATAAATATTACCAATTCAAATGCTCCAAGAAGACAAATTACGATGCCGAAGATGTGAGATGCGAGGGCCTACGCTACGCTCTGTTCTGATGAAAGAAAAAACACTTACCGTACATATACTACCGTACCTACCGTACATGTACGTGCATCGGTAAGGTCGGGGGATCGGAGTGAGGGGCGGGGGGGGGGGGGGGTGGGGGGGGGGGTGGGGGGGGGGCGGGGGGGAGGGTCACTCAGATATATATTTCAAAATACCCCCTAAACAGGTGTTGGGGGGGGGGGAGGGTCACTCAGATATATATTTCAAAATACCCCCTAAACAGGTTTTATACTTGGATAAAAAAGACCCCTAAACGAGGATTTTTGAGCGGTTTTTCATCATCCAACCCCCCTAAACAGGTTTGACTTAGTGCAAGCTAGCGCGCACTATAAGCAACAACAATTTCAGAGGGGGAACCACCAGGGGGGTCTGTCCTCATTGCAAGGGGGGTATCATGCGTGACCAAAGACTCACCAAAAGCAGCCTAAGCAAGTATTTACGTGGTGCCAAAAAATACACCCTAAATAAGTATGATTACCCGTGAGTTGGGTAATTTGCTTCCCTAAGTAAGTAATAATAATTGTTTGTAACCCCTCTAAGCAAGTAATACCAGTTTTTACTACCCCTTTGGAACTTTGGTAGATATTTTTGATATTTTTTTCCTTCCATAATTCACGGGATACTTCAGCTAAAATGGTGATTTTAACTTGTTCTAGTGTTGAATGACTCTAAGTATGACCCCAAATGCGTAATTCATCACTTTGAAAAAGAGACCCTTTTTCTTGATTTTTGGTGATTTTGAGACCCTATTCACGTTACGTACGTAACGTGCCTGATCGTGAAAAACAACCCTTTTTACGTGATTTTTTGGTCGGGCATCGGATACCCCCCTTGCAATGAGGACAGACCCCCCCTCCCCCCGCCCCCATTTCAGTGCACTATGGATGCGTCGGTAGAACTCTCCGCTCCCGATTCTCCTCTCTTTTTTGCATCCATCTGCATGCACTGCCGCGCGCCACTCCCTGAACT
This sequence comes from Heliocidaris erythrogramma, assembly GCA_025617745.1. NCBI lineage: Eukaryota > Metazoa > Echinodermata > Echinoidea > Camarodonta > Echinometridae > Heliocidaris > Heliocidaris erythrogramma. The sequence goes on along the minus strand of CM046872.1, from coordinate 12,858,883 downwards.
GAAATCGGGCTGTAAATCCCCATGAAAATCCCTGAAAATATCAGAAAATGTCCCATTTACATTTACATATTGGTGCCAAAGTGAAAAATATACCCCCTAAACGCGTTCGGCCAGATTAGTCAAAATAAAGCACCCCTTTTTGTTGAAAACCAGCGTTTTTGGACCCCTTAACGCGTAACGCGCGTTACGCATTCCACCTGAAAAAAGGACCCCTTTTTACGCGTTTTCTTGGACGACTATGTGTACACCCATATATCTGAGTGCCCCCCCCCCCCCCCGGGGGGGGGGGGGGGGAGGGGTCGTGGCCGCTCCGAGGATTGATTTGCTGGTCGGGGGAAGGGTGGAGGAATTAATGCTAGGGCCTGAGGAGTTAAGTTGAGCGTTTAACATGACTTTTCATGGGCTTATCCCTCCCTTATCAGGCCTACGATCGAGAAGTAGGCTATGTAGGGCGAGATTTGGTGATTATCATAATATTTATTTAATTTTAGCATCAGTTTTAATTCATTTTGCAATAGCTTCATTTGAATTATCATCAATATACGGTAGAAAGTGCTTCTCAGATCTTTTCTTTATGAAAATACACAGGGAACACCCAATTTGTTTTTCTTTTTCATTTTCATACATTTATGGATATCATTTTATTGATATATCTATTGAGATACTGTGGAGGTGTTTTGGTCTAGTAGATAAGTAACCGACTAACCGTACCGCAGATCACAAGGTATGGGGTTCAGTTGAATTGCCATAGCACTTAACGTCCTTTAGCAAGACATTTATCTACGTTTGCCATGCTCGATCCAGGTGTTGTAAGTGAATACCTGTAGGATTTATTTCTTGAATGCACTGAGCGCTACGGTCGTGCTGAAACCAGGGTAATAATATGCTTGTAGGGCCATCAGGAAGAACAGTATTTAGTACTGATGAGGCTACCCTGGGTAAACAAGATATATAAGTATTATTATTATTAATTCTTATTATTATTGTTATTGTGATTATTATAATATCTACTATTATCATTATTATTAATGTTCAGACCAAAGAATCAAAGTAAACAAATAAAAAGTTTCCATGCTGATCTACAAGTATATTCATCTTCAGCTTGTTTTCTAAACTATTTTTAGAAGCATATTTCCATTGGCCAATTACATTATAAATATACGATAGCTTATAATAATAATAATAATACATGCTATTTCTAAAGCGCCATTATCCATTTTAGTTAAATGCTCAAGGCGCTTCAGAGCAATGAATTGAAAAGAAGTTGACGAGACAAAAAATGAGATGTCTGTGTTCAATAAGCACCATTGAATAAATATGTCTTTAGGTTGCTCTTGAAGGAGCTCAAAGAATTTTTTGGATAGTATTAGGAAGAGCGTTCCACAGAACGGGCCCCGCATGAGCAAAGGCCCGATCCCCCACTTTTTCCTAGACAATGGAACCTGCAGTAAATTTGTATCAGATGAGCGTAGGGTACGTGAAGGAACGTATTTATGTAACAAATCTAAATTATATTTTGGGGCCGTACCGTTAACAATATGAAAAACGAAGAGAAGCAATTTAAAGACAATGCGCTCCCTCACGGGCAACCAATGGAGACACTGTAAAATTGAAGTTATATGATCGCGTTTGGTAGTATGGGTAACGATACGTGCTGCTGCGTTTTGAAGTTTTTGCAGTCTGTGAAGTTGAAAATCTTGTAAACTATGCAAAAGACTATTGCCGAAATCAAATCGTGATGAAATCAAAGAATGAACCAATTTCGATGTAGCGGACTGAGTCAAATATTTTCGAATGAAACCAATATTACGCAACTGGTAGCGAACTGAACTGCAAATATTTGTAATCTGTTTCGACATCGACATTTCGGAATCAAAAATTATTACACTTTGATCATAATGGCATAGGGTTAGGCAATCAATTCAGAGGATTAAACAAGAGGAATACAAAAAGTGAAAACAGATTTAATAAGTCAAGCTAAAAATTCAACAATAATATATGAAAAAGACTGTACACATGACTTGCCCAATACATATAAAAATTATGCACTTGACCATTTGCACGCACTGTAAAAAATAATATGCCCATTGGTAATTTTTACTTATTTTTCCTATGTAGAATCTACTTAACAACATAAGTTTTGCCACTTACACACTCGATTTAAGTTTTACTAACTCAAACTTCAATTTAGTAGAATATAGTGAAATGTTTAATTAAAATTAAATACGAAGAACATTCAAGTAATTTCAACTTGTATTAATTTAGTAATGTTAACTCAGAGTAAGAAATTGTACGTATTACTCAAACAATCTATGTTGACTGTACTTATGTTTTTAAAGTAAAGACTAATGCAGTGCGTAATATAAGTATTAATATAATTCATGAATATTCATTAAGACCAAATCGATCTCTTTCATTTTAGTGGTTGAAAGAAAATCTAAGGAGTTTTAAATATCTCCTAATTTATTCAAGCAAAGACAAGAAAATAAAACAATTTTTAATTGTCACTCAATTCAAAACAAATCAAAATTTGGTATTTCAGGAAAATTGTCAACCAATTTGCTTTTTAAGTTGCTATACGATCAAGTATGTATAAAATTCGGAGCCCCATAGTATTATCAAATTACCGTAAAGCGTACGTAATATAGTGTTTGTTGGTGATGGTGGTAGATCATTGGATAAATCCTAAACTGAAATAGTGTCAGTGAATGTTAGATGGGTACCAAATTGACTTTTGTGCTTAATCATGTCATGAGTTTTTTCTTAATTGTTATCCATCATGATAACAAGATTTACGTTAATGTAACTCAATTTAACTGAGTAAAAATTTATTAAGCAAAATAAGCAAAATTCTACTAAAAATTCCTTTGACAAATACTTAAATAATCAAGGCAATTTGTGGAAGAACGTTGTTTGAGTAATTTCAACGATTTTTTTTTGTGCAGGTCACGTGTGTGACAAAGTTAGTTGGGCGATATTTAAAGAACGAGAATCATATTTGGAATAATATTTGATGAGATGGAGTACACATACAAGTTAGCTTATGACAGGAAAAATATAAATTATCCAAATTGTATTTTTCAAATATATAGCATAAACTTTTCATGTTTTGGGGTCACGTGTGTGATATTAGAATTACTTAATTATGCATGTTAATTATTACATAATGCATATAGACAAATTTTTCTTTTTCCTTCAACTTAATTACTTGAAGGGTATATGATTTCACTATAAAGTGACAACTATTAAAGCTCATACTGAGAGATGACTATTATATGGTGAAAAAGGGAATTTTTTTTTTTACTTTAATTTCTGCCAATGCAATTGTATGCAAAATAGCATATAATTGGGTCTTCAATTTAAAAAAATGAGATCCATTTAGCTTTAGACATTACTCTTCAAAAATATACTTTTCGAAAACAGCAAGAATTAACTTCATTTTTGTCAAAAAAAGTTTCACTTTTCAAAGAATGGCCCACTACCGCCACTACAGCAATGTCCATTACCGCAATGTCCACCTCTCTTGGATTTCTTGAGCCGAGGCATGTTTCTTGCCTTGTTTGTTGGTATAGTTGTGGAAATGCAATGGCGATGGCCTATTTTTCTGTGTACACGTGCGTTTAGGGTTGAATAAATGTTTTCTAAATTGAAAATACTTCTGGGAAAATCTAAATCACTGCATATTTATAGGCCAGCTGGCCATATCATGGTGCGCTTGCAATGCACACTAGAATAAAGCAGCGTTTACACTTTGCCGAGTTAACGTGGCGAGTAATGGCGAGTTGTGGCGAGTTACCAAAAGGCGGCATTTGCGATAACTCGCGTGAAGCTCTTCATATAACTCGGAATTACTCGCGACAACTCGGCACGGCTCGGCGGAACTCGTTCAAGTGCGGCACAACTCTCCGTGAAGTCGCGAGCAGTTCCAAAATTTTTGAACATGTTCAAAATTTTGACTAACTCGTCTTAGCTCGTGCTGAACTTGCTTAAACTCGTTACATACTCGCAATACTCGCTTCATACTCGCATTGCTCGTAAGAAGCTCGAGATATCCTCGTAATAACTCGCCAAATTCAAGCATACCCGAGTTTAGAAGAGCGAGATATGAGCACTGCGATCGTTTAACGAGTCAAGCCGAGGTGCCCAGGAGATTAGCTCGAGTTTAGATCGAGCATGCCGAGTTACAGCGAGTTTCGTATGAGCTTACGCAGAGTGCTTTGCAAGCGTACATTGACATACCAGTTGGTCTCTAAAATATGCAGTGGTTTATATTTTCCCATTTTATTAAGTACTTTCAAGAGACTAAAACCATCATTATTGGCATCATAACAAGGCCTACACCCAGCAAGCAAGGCAAGAAACATGCCTCGACCAAAGAAATCAAAGAGTGCACATTTTGGTAGGAAAGGGACAGGAAGATATATGAAAGCAAGGGGCGAAGTAGAAGAAGTGCAAGAAGAGACAATGGAAGAGAAGATCCATGATGAGCAGATCCAGTTGGAAGACCAAGTCACCAAACTGGACCAGGTCGAAGCTCAAAGTGAAAAACATGGCTTGCTTGGTGGGCTGGTTCAGGAATTAACCCGTCTCCACTCGCAAGAGCACCCCGCGGAAGAGGAAGAAGAAACCAACCAAGCTCACCACCCCCAATAGGCGAAAGAAACAAGTAATCGCATACACATTCACGGAAGAACAGGAGATAGAATTGGCAGAATGGTACAGAGATCAAGAATGCCTTTATAACAGAAGAATGAAGTCCTACAATGAAACAGCAAAGAAGACTAGGCTGATCGAAGAGAAAGCCAAGGAGTACGATCCGGTGTGCTCCGGTGAGTAAATATGAATATTCCAAGTTCCAAGAATGGGGAGGGGGAGGGGATAATAAGCTCTAGCGGGGAAATAATAGCTCTTCGCTTTATCTTTGGCTGCATTAATTACTATTACTGTGATTGTCATTATTGTCATCATTATAGAACATCCTATGAAACAACTGCTTCCACATAACATGTATTATATTTAGTCACTTGTATTTGATTTGCACTTTTCCTTTATCCCGTTACCCTTGTACGCATTTTGCTGTTTTATTTTATGAGAACCATGTACTGAATGCATTTACTTTGTTTATTGATATACTGTACATGATATCAGTAAAATCCTAGCGTTTGAAATCAACTCTTTTTTAGATGATCTTTGAAGTTGACTGTTTTACGTTGTCATTCAAGTGTAAAACTATGTTGGCAGTTTTTAAATTTTTATGAGTGAATACCATTCACCGAATCTTATTTGCATTCAAAACCAGCTTATTTATGCTTAACCATTTACTTATCTCATGGATTTCAATATCATATTTCAACACTAATTCATCGAGATATTAATCTGACATAAAATGGTAGTGTCATCTGTGAACAAATCATCTGTAATTCTTAGATACATTACAAATGTGATTAATATCCACATATTTGCATCAATTTCGTTTCAGAAGAACAATTATTAACAAACACACATTGGCGGCGGTGAGATAAATAATTTGAGCATAATTTTAAAAGAACTCCGCGTATACCATAGCATTGTAATTCAGCCAATTAAATGTAATGATCCAATGTATCGAAATCATTACTTTAAAAAAAAATTACTTAAAATGTTTTATCATTAAACGCTGACGTTACGTTTTTGAACAAATCAATGAGAGCTAGAGATGTGGAGTGCCCCTATAGCTATATTGCGAATTGGTAATGATATCCCTTTTCTCCTAAATTTGGAGAGGCGAGTGTATATGCATACATTTTTAATAGCTTAGAGAATATTGGTAGAATCGAAATTGGTCTATAATTTGAAAGATTAGCTTCTGGATCATTTTTACATACTAGAACCTTTATTTTTTTTCAGGAAGTACGTCACTGGATAAAACAGAATTTAAAATACAGCACAATTGATGACAAATTATGTTTATGACCTTCTTCACAATCGATTATCGAAAATGAAACAATTGACATGATTTCACTGGGAGTACTAGGATTAAAGAAAGCAGTTTCTTTATCATGTTTTAGATATTGTCACACTGGATTCTACTTTTTAAGAGCGAACAAATATTTAAAAAATATTAATTATTAAAGCTTCTGCAATATTCAAGTCTGCATCTAAAGTTGTATCAAGTTTAATATTATGAACTTTTAAATGATTAGCGTTTTTCCTACCAATCGCATCATTAGTGCTGTCTTCATATTATGTTAGCATCATTGAATAACTTTCTGTAACCTGATTAATTTCACCATTAACTTGATTCCGATAAGATTTATTTTCGTTCGTTATATTCAGTTGGATTATCATTTGCTATACTACCGAAATTTCTTATTACACATTTTGCGCACATTTTCATTAAACGAGTCCTTGTTTTGCTTTCCATGGTCATTTTAGGGAGGGATTCATCATACAATGTCATAAATTGAACCAGAAATAATCGTAATTCATATTTGCATCTATATTATATATCCTCGAAGAAACATTTTATTAATATAGCTTCCAATATTTCCCTCAGTAATATTGCATTAAGTGAATACCTAATCTTATGTCTGTCATGGTAACATAATATAGGTTTTCCCGGCCAATTTCGTAAAAATATTATTCATTTTCATTTTCAGTGCATTCAAATTCGTGTGTCCGAAGCGTTGGAGTGACTTTGGTCAAACGATTTCATATTTCGTGCTTTCAAATTCGTTTTTAGGCACCAAAATTAATGGTTACCAATTTCAAATTCGGATAACAACGTTCAATTTCGTTTTGGGGCATGGATTTCCACATTTCAGCATTCAAATTAGTGCGATGGGTGTGGTAAGCACCTAAAATCACTTTCAATTTCGTTTTCGAGCAATTGGTTTCCTCAATTGAGCATTCATTTTCGTAATACAAATACGTATAATCTAGAGTGATCTGTCCATTTAATCATTAAAGGTGGCTTGAAATTCTTTTTGTTATCGCTTATTTACTCGTCACAATATTCATCATTTTGATCTCAACATAATTTCCTCAACATTTTGTGTTATATTCAATAATCAATTATCCTTTTCATTATGATCATCATATTGTTTTAATCACCTTAATTTTACATTAGTGTTTTTATATATCGTGATCATTATGTTTTTGTCATTTTAATTTTAGACATTTGTTTACATCATGCTCATCACATTGTTTTGGATATTTATATTTTACGTCTATAGTTTTTTTTTCATTCTAAATGTATTGTTTTTGTAATCGCCAGTGTACATTTTTATTGTCACCATAATCATCTTAATGTTATGTGATGTTCTCTGTTACATCTTTATTTCCATAATCATCGAATATTTTGTGTTCTTCATTTTACATCTGTATTTTCATCATCATGCGTGATCAACGTAAAGTACATTGTTCTAAAGGCTAGATTGTAATGACTGTGTTATATACACGGCTCCTAGTTCATGAGATACATAATTTGAATGCTGCTATTATGAACTTGTATGCCTATATACGAATTCGAATATTAGGAATCAGCTGGTGACATGTTGCAGACGAAATTGTATAACCATTGCCGAAAATGTATGCTCATTCAGTGAATTATAATGCACGAATACGAAATCGGTCGCCACACTACTTCATGTGAATGACTAAAAACGATTTTGAATGACGATATTTCGTTGCATGACCGTATTGGACGAAAACGAATGCTTCTTATATGAAATTGAATGGCAAAATAATGAAATTGACCGGGAAAACCTATATCATACTGCTGTTGAGGAAACTCTAAATAATATTTCATTTCGTGTACACAAACTAATTGGTAAACTATTTTCTTTGTTCCAGTAGGCCCTACTCTTCAAAACTGTTGTAAGCTTTCATACCATGATTTCTAGTAAACTACTAAATGTTATTCATCATCGTGAAATGTGTCTATATGAGTATTGAAGTTATTGATATTATTTTATGTTCAAGCTCCTCCAACGAGCAGATGAGGTCAGAGAACTACGAAAGCCTACTTTCGCCGTGGCGTCTCTTCCCGCCCAGCTATCCCCCCACGAGGAGCAGGTCAAGAGTTTCGTAGCATACTTGACCACACAGCTGCCTCAGATCCCACATGATCACTGGCTAAATTGCACCGTAGACACTAATGAAGATGATGCAAAGCTACATTAACATGGGGACGTCTTCACCTGCTTCAATGTCTGCACCGCGTGCTCCCAGCGTGATGACCCATTCCATTCTACGCATCATCCGTCCCAGGGAGCATCTTCTACCTTCGGCAGGATGCCTCCACCAACCTTCCATCAACCAGCATTCCCTTCACGCCAACAGATGCCACCGCCACGGATGACAGCTCCACATGGGATCTTCCACATCCTTTTTTCTGCGGCGCCTCCTTGACAACAGGGTCGCACCAACTGTGCAGAAGATCAAGGTCTCTTTTTCCTCAAGCAGCGCTAAAATGCTTCTGGCATCCATCTTTGAGCGCCAAAAAATTTTATGCACTCATTTTCCCGCCCCTCGATCGCATGACTCGCTGATAGATCGCTTTGAGTCGTATAAAGGTCACTGCAACTCATACTAAGCTCGGTAGGACTCGTTTTGCGCTCGGTTCACTCGTGCAGCGATCGTAGTAAACTCAATGTCGACTCGTATATCAGTCACGCGCATTCCAGAAAAAAGTTTACATTTCGCGCGAGTTCACGCGAGTACAGGCGAGTTAAAGCTCGCGCAGCTCGCGCACTACTCGCGACTCCAACTCGGCAAAGTGTAAACGCTGCTTTAGCTCATAAGAAACTGGCTGTAAGTCGCCGTGCTCGATCTAAACTCGCTCTAATCTCGTGGGCAACTCCCCCTGACTCGTAACACAATCGGAGTGCTCGTATTCCATTCTTGGAAACTCGAATAGCACTCGGGTATACTTGAAGATGGCGAGTGACGGCGAGTTATGAAGAGTGCATCTCGAGCTTCTTACGAGTAATGCAAGTATGTTGCGAGTATATTGCGAGTTTAAACGAGTTCAGCACGAGTTACAACGAGTTAGTGAAAATTTTGAACATGTTCAAAAATTTTGGAACTGCTTGTTTCCAACGAGTTACGCCGAGCCGTGCCGAGTTGTCGCGAGTTATTCCGAGTTACATGAAGAGCCTTACGCGAGTTATCAGAGTTATGAGTTATGAGGCAACTCGCCACAACTCTCCATAACTCGCCACTATAACTCGGCTAAGTGGGAAACCTGCTTATTAAAAATGAAACTTGAGAGATTATACCGTAACAAGATCAGTTGAACAGGGGCACCCTTCATTCTTGTAATTAAAAGGGGACAGGGATGTAGGCGAGAGTTTGGGCTCCCCCCCTCCCTTTCTGAAAATATTGAAATAACCACTATCAGAGCGTTCTTGTAAAGCAGTTTCCTTTATATAACGGACGCACCTAGCCTGCATTTAAACGGTATTTGGGGGCTTGTCAGAAAATTTTCCAAAATATTGTGCCCCGTCCCTCCCCAAATCCTAAAATCCTATGGTGTAAACCATACTAGGTGTAAACGCACCAAACCTTTTGAGCTTAGCAAGTTTTCTTCGAGAAACTGAATAGGAATCATAAGTGAAGAGCAGCACCTTTTCACAATGACTGCAAGGGGCATTTATCAGCTAGAAAAGAATGCATTAGTTTAACAAGTAATGTAAAAAGCATCAGGAAAACGGACACTTTCAAATTCAATTAAAATGAAATTCAAGGCAGGATAATTCAATACATGCATAATATAGGATTTAATCGTAATTATCATGATATATAACAAACATCGAGCAATATCTAACTTTCTATCTAACTATCAGCACTGGCGTAGACAGGGGGGCACAGCCGGGGGCCATGGTCCCCCTATTCAGCCACTGAAAAAAAAAGCGAGAGCGAAAAAGCGGGGGAAGTGAGAGAAAAAGGCCTAAAAAAGCGCTATACAAGACGTTATCTTTCTCTCACAATTTGCTAAAACGTTAAAGTTTTCGCGCTTAGCGTGGGAAGGTGGAAACTCACAACTCCCCCTCCCTGCACAACCCCTGTCACATGCAGTGCAGTATTGCGTCCAAATAACTGAAAAGCAGTCAGGGCGTCGAACTATAACTTTCCACCTAAATAATTGTTTGCTATATATACAAGCCGTTATCTTTCTTTCAAATTTGCTAAAACGTCAGAGCTTTCGCGCTTCGCGCGGGAAGGCGCCGGGGGGGGGGGGGGGGACTTCCCTCTCCCTACACCCATCCCTGTTACAGTGCAGTATTACGTCCAAATAACTTTCCCCCTAAAAAGGTGTTACGAGCCGTTATCTTTCTCTCGCGCGGGAGGGGTAAAACCTCTCCCTCCTTTTACCCACCCCCTACAGCAGGGGAGCATGCTTTGCGTGCCCATCACCAATTTCGTACTCTTCGCGTGCTCACAACCGCCCCCTAAAATGAAATCCTGGCCATGCGGTTGGATCCTTCACGTCTGGCCCCGCCCCCCTCCCCCTATTGAAGAATCCTGGCTACACTATGTCTATCAGTCTGTCTATCTATTCAGGGGCGGACTGGAACTGAAATCAAGGCAGATTTCGATGCGACCGGGCCCACTCAACCTAGAGGAGCTAAGCAGTATATCAGCCATGCACGGAGGCACATGGCACACGTACCGTATCCCAATCAAAAATTAATGTCTCCCCCCAGAAAAAACAACAACAACAACAACAACAACAAACAACAAACCCAACAACAACAACAACAAGATCTCCCCTCCCTGAACGAAATCAGGGAGAACTAGCCCACCTTTGTTTCCTTTTGGGAAACGTTTTCCTTCAGGGGGGGGGGGGGGGGGGCAAGATTCCCCTATATTTTTTCTTTTCAGTGTGTGAGGGTGTGGGTGTGTGTATGTGTGCGTGTATAGGTGGGGGGTTGTCCCAATATTTGTCCGTGGAGCATATTAGCCCACTGTTTTTTGGATGGAAGGGGGATGAGAGATAATCAGTGTAGTAGATAGAGGGTTACATGCAGGGACAAGGCGGGAAAAAAAGGAAAAGGAAAAAGATGAATATAAAGTGTATAAAATAGTACATTCAAGTTTCAAAGGTTCATCAGTTTGAAAAAATGGTAACTTTAGGTTGCATGGCTAAATTCTTCGACTCTGTTTGTCCTTGATTTTCGTTAATTTTGCACCATTGAGAAAAAAAAAATGAATAGAAACCCGTTTATTAATGTTCAAAACTTGAAATACGCCGCTCGATGCAAAGCTATATTGCGATTTCTTTCTGTAAGTAAACTGCATAAGAAATTGCTTTTTGGAGGGTTACAAATATTTTGCGGGGGGGGGGGGGGAGATTCATTTTTCAGTACCCCGCGGGAAATAATACAGGAGGTGTCTTTAAAGTTTGGAACCTAAAAAATTATATTCACATTATTTTTTCAGTTGCGTTCGCTCGCTTCGCACACTTGCACAAATAATTAGGAGAACACAAATTTTGTCACGTTATAACTGATTCCTTCATTATTTCCACGCACAATTTAAGTACAATAGAAACTTATGCGCATTGGCTGCAGAATGACTTTCAATTAATGTTGCAGGCAATTTTCAGGGTCTGCACCCCCCCCCCTTGCCGAAACTGGCTTTGCTAAGGACTTATAGCGAAACAGTGGCGTATCTACAGGGAGAGGGGCGGGGGCACGTGCCCCGATGGCACGGAAAGGGGCGCAAAAGAAAGAAAAAGGTGAGAAAAATGAAGAAAAACTGCGCCCACAATCCATATGTTAAATTCATTAGAAAAAAATTAAGGTTTGAATGCAGATAATGATTCTGAAGCTCGGTCGTTTTGCTTCCTCACATATTTCAAGTTTTAAGATTTCAGAATATATTTGTATATATATATATATTTTTTTCATTACAATTTAAGTATATTAAGTTCTTGTTTATCAATCGCCTTATAAATTGTATGATAAAGAAAATAAATGTTAATACTTGGACCTACTCGAGATGGTTCGTTAGGCCCTACCTCAATATCATGGCCGAGTGGACTCTGATGATAACGATGATGACGACGACGATGATGATATATTAAATAACGAATGATTTCGATGATCGTTGTTGTTGATGATGATGATGATGATGATGATGATGATGATGATGATGATGATGATGGGGTGATGATGATGCTGTCTGTTAATGTTGCTGCTTCACCTGCTTGTGATGATGATGATGATTATGTGAGCTCAGTTTCCATGCTCGGTAACATCAGCCACAGTATCAGGGATGAGGCCTTGTTTTCTTTTCTTTTCTGTTTTTGTCAAGTCATTAACATTTTTGTTAAAATAGCCTACTGCGACCAATGACCCTGCCTGCATTGTTTTGTTAGATGGCAGGCGGGTCGCGCCGGTGATCGGAATATCGGGCGGGGGGGGGGGGGGGGGGGGGAGGGGGGGGGGGGGCTTTGAGGTGATATCGCTTCTTCATCATGCATTAACTCCAGGCCAGGGGAGCGTTTCATCAAGCGTTTTGTCAGTGATTTTTGTTGTGATGTGTTGCTGTTCCCAAATGTGACGACAGTCAAACAATTCATGAAATAAAGGATTTGGTAGACATATGTGTGGAGTGATGTCTACATCTTGGCTAGATCTTTTTAATGCCACGAATCACCGCGCTGCTTGACATTTATGCATGCGCGCATTGATATAGTTCTTATATCACAACATCCCCCTCCTTTTAACAAGATAATCTTGAACAAACATATTCACAGTATAACAACAAAGAGTAACTTCTAAAACAACTCTTTTCTCATTAAGATGATTATACAACCACTGAATAACTTTGGTCACTATATCGAGAAAATCTTTAAAGATTTCTGCATAGGTACTAGGTTTCATTAGTTTGAGCAACAATATTTCCAGTGTTTAAATTGTTAACATTTAAACTGCCTTGGAATCCGAAATTTGTCACTTTTCAAAAGATCAAACAAATCTTGTGATTATTTTCAAATAAAATGAGTTAACCTCAATATTTGGCAGATTATACCAGTTTCTACTTTTGTAACAATTGCCTAAATATATCGAGATACATATACAATGTGTATGATTATATACTGTGATGTTTGCACTCATATCTACTTAATAAGTAAATTTAGTTCTGCAATGAAAATTATAATATGAACGTCATTCACATATTTTGTAATGTCACTTAAATTCCTAAAGCAAGTGAGTTATACATTGTAATAAATACTACAAAATGATTTCCGTTTTCCTTGTGTAATTATTTGTTTGTCTGACTCACTTTCATGCAAACACATTCAGCATGGTACATGTATAATATCATATCATTATACTATTACTAGTAAAACTTTACAAAAACTGTTATTCTTCAACTGGTTTCCAAACACGCAAAACACTAAATACCAAAAACATTTGATCGTATTGAGATCAAGACATCTGAACTCAACAAACAATATACCTTCTCTCTAAGGTATTTTTCTAACACATAAACATATCATAAGACAAAATCCCACATGTTGTTTTTCCTTAAAGCATGTGTGAATGTGATTCTTTAGTATGTGTGAGTTATGTAGCGTTCTGGTCGATGGATTTGGCGACCATAGCGTGTGGTGTATGTCTGTCTGTCAGGCTGTGTGTCCCGAGTTCTCTCTGAATCTTGTGTTTGTAGTACGTGGTCATTGGCTTCTTTGCTTGGTGTATCTTCTTCATCAAAGTCAATTCTCCCTGGAACAGGAGTGGTAGTGGATGAGGTGTCGTTCTGCAATTGGCTTGCGGACAGCTCTCTGAGATGTGATCTATTTCTTCTCAGGGTCTTGCCGTTGGGTGTTGTCACCTCATACGATCTTGGTTCCTCACATACTCGTGACACCTTAGCTGGAATCCAGGTGTTGTCCTCTGTGTTCAGCATTCTGACTCTTTGACCAATGGATAGCTTGGATAGTTCTTTACCAGCGTGTTTGTCATGGTCATTCTTCATCTTCTCCCTTCTTTGTTGGAGTTGGTCGTGCACATCGGTGTGGGGGTAACCAAAGTTGCGACCTGGGAGAGTCGTCCTTATTTTACGTCCATACATCATTTCAGCAGGAGATGGTAAGTCTGCTTGGGGGGTTGCTCGGAGATGCAGCATTGACTCTAGGACATCCTGTCCCGTTTGTCTGCATTTCTTGATAAGCGATTTCATCGTGCGGACTCTTCTCTCTGCAAGACCATTTGAACGCGGATATCGGGGCGAAGAGGTCGTGTGTTTAATGTTCCATTTTGCACACATGTCTTTGAACGGTTTGCCGCTGAATTGGGGGCCATTGTCGGAGACTACCTCTGCAGGTACTCCGAACATGCTGAATGCTTCCTTCATCACCGTGGCGACTGACGTACTCGATGTGTTGTGCATCTTTCTGATAACAGGAAACTTCGAGTGGTAGTCAGTGATGAGGAGAAAATCTGTACCATCTAGGTGGAAGAGGTCTGTAGCGAGCTTCGTCCAAGGTGTCGGAGGAACTTCATGAGGTTCCAGTGGCTCCTTGTGCTGCTGATCCTGATTTTCTTGACATGCTTGGCAGGATTTGACAACCTTCTCGATATCTTTGTTTATGCCTGGCCAATATACAGTATCTCTGGCAAGTCGTCTGGTTCTCTCGATACCCATATGACTCGTGTGCAGTTGTTCCAAAATCTCTGCTTGGAGTGACTGGGGTACCACTACTTGTCTTCCTTTGAAGATGATTCCATTGACGATGCCTAGTTCGTCTCTGTATGACCAGAAAATCCTCAAGCTAGGTGGTACTTGTCTTATCTCATCTGGCCATCCGTCTTGAATGGTTCTGCTCAAGAGATTCATTGTTGCGTCCCTTGCAGTTTCTCTCAGCAGCTGTGCTTGCTTGTTCTTTGAGAAACTTGAAAGATCATCGTCGGTGTCCTGTATGGACAGCACTTCATCGATGTGGAGATCGATCGTGACATCTTCTTTCTTCTTGGGGTTTGGCAATCTACTCAATGTGTCTGGAAGTGTCATCTGACTGCCTGGTTTGTACAGTACATTGCAGTCATATCCCTGGATCTTGACTAATAGTCTCTGGAGCCTTGGTGGGGCACTCCTCAGAGGCTTGCGGCAGATGATTTCCAACGGTTTGTGATCTGTGTGAGCAGTGAAGCAACTGCCAAACAAGTACGTGTGGAATCTAGTGATTCCGAAGACAAGAGCAAGTGTCTCCCTTTCAATGTTGGAGTAGTTAGATTGTGCTTCCGACAGGCTCTTGGATGCAAAGGCAATGGGTTTTCCATTTTGAAGTAGGCAGGCTCCCAATCCTTTGCTTGATGCATCTACCTCCAAGACTGAGTGGACATTTGGATTGTAGTACTGTAGACAAGATCCCTTTGATATTTCTGACTTCAGAGACTGAAAGACTTCTTCGTGATCTTCATGCCATAGGAATGGCACATTTTTCTTTAGCAATTCCCGCAGGATTGCTGATTTCTCTGCATAGCTTGGGATGTAGGGCGATAGGTACGTCATCATCCCAAGGATCCTCTGGAGTTCATCCTTGTTTTGTGGAGATGGCATTTCTTTGACGTCTTCCAGCTTGCTTGGATCTGGACATATCCCTTGACTCGTGTAGAGTGATCCAAAGAAGTTGATGCTCTGTGTCTTTATCACGCATTTGGCACTGTTGAACACAAGTCCTTCTTTTTGTGCAACTTCCATTAGTCTCCACAGATTAGCATCATGCTCTTGCTCTGTTCGGCCAAAGACCGCGACATCATCGGCAATGCCAACACATCCTGGCACCTGTGCAATGATGGAGTCCATCCTTTGTTGAAAGATATCCTGGCTTACTGATAAGCCAAATGGCAGCCTTCGAAAACAATACCGTCCATAGGGTGATCTGAATGTGGTGAGCTCTTGAGATGCTTCATCGAGATGTACAGACCAATACCCTGCCTTGGCGTCAAGTTTTGAGAAGTACTTGGCTTCCGAGAAAGCAGGATTGAGTTCCTCTAGCGTTGGAACCTTGTGCGGGCAACGCTTCAGACTTTGGTTCAGCTTTCGAGGATCGAGACAGATTCTAAGTGAACCATCTTTCTTGAGGGCTATGGTGAGTGAACTACACCAATCTGTGTGGTGGTCGACCTTCTTGATCACACCACTCTTTTCCATCTGATCTAGCTCTCGCTTGAGCTTCTGCTGTACATGCACACTACACTTCCGCGGCGGGTCAATGAATGGAGTAGCATCTTCCTTCAGATGTAGTGGCGCCTCCCCCTTGAAACTTCCGATCCTGTCAAACTGCTCAGGAAAAGCTTTCTGCAAGTCATGTACCGACTGTAAAGGAGGTCGAGAAGCTCTCTCACTGATCGGTCCCCTTATCTCATTGACGATGAGTATACCAAGCTTTCTGCTTGTTGGAAGTCCCACGATCACTGGTCCATTTCCTTTGGCGATATACCAAACTCGATCCATCCATGATGAGTCTTTGTACTGACAGGAAATGGTTATACTTCCCAGACAAGGAATTGGCGTTTCGTTGTATGCTGATAGCTGAGCATTAGTGGGAGAGATCACTTCTTTCCATCTGCTTCCATATAGATCCTTGAGTTTCCACAGTGGGAGGATATTGCCGCTGGATCCTGAATCTACTTTTGCTCGAAGACTATCCTGTCCTCTGAGATGCGGACATTTAATACTCAGAGTTGCCAGTAGTTCTGGCTCTTCAGTGTCTATGGAGTTGATAACAATCCGTATCGAATGTAACTCCTGTTCTTTGTGCAACTCCTCTTCTTCCTGTGCGACTTCTACATCAAGTTCATGAACACGCTGCTGACTGGTCTTACGTGGCAAAGGATGCCTCGACTGATGGAAATTAGACTTTCCTTGTCGGTCTTTGGGATGGGTCTTGAGATTTGACCGCTGGTACCGAGATTTCTCTTGATGATCCTGGGAGTGATCCGGACCATCCTTCGGTGGACGTTTCCTATGCTCAGGCTTGTCCTGCTGAGGCTTTGCACCCTTGGTCATTGTTTTGCGACACATTTTTGACCAGTGTCCTTGTGTACCACAGGCATGACATGTTTCTCCAAACGCTGGACATCGTTTCGGAGGGTGGCGGAGTCCACAGTTTCCGCATTTCCTATAATCCTTCCGGACGGAATCAACTTGGCCATTTTTTAATGTCTGTAGACACTGTTTTCCGGCTAAGATTGCTTCATATTTGCGTCCTGCATCGACTAGGTCCTCTACCTTCAAGCCTTTTGGTTTGTCTAACAACTCCTTTTGATACGCTTCAATAGGGGTGGAGGCTATGACAAGCTCAACAAGGCGTTCACACAGCTCATCAGGACTGAACTCGCATTCCCTTGCCTTGGTGCGGCATCTGTTTACAAACGCATCTATACCCTCATCGGACTTCTGTTTGTATCTCATTAGTTCCAAACGATGTATTCTGAAGTTCACCCTGACCTTCAACTGATCTTCGAACAAGCTCCAAAGTTTTGGGGGGTCATCTTGTTCAGCCGTAGAGAGACCTGAAGCATTTATTCTTCTAAGACCTTCATTTCCTAGAGCGATCTTAATTTTTGTTGCTTGCCGTTTAGGATCAACAATGTTATTATCTAACAGGCAAAGTTCGGTTCTCTGTTTGAAAAGCTTGAATTCTTCCGCTACATTGCGGACATCCCAATTCATCTCAGGGAACTTGGCCATAATTGCTATGTTAGTTTTCTGACAGTACAGTATCAAACAGTAGTATTACCTGCACTATTAATTTGACTTGTAACAATATCTCAATACAGTACATGTATTGTCATACCAATTGTAGATTCATGCATACAAAGGGCATACAATTGCACATATACATACAAGATTCATAGTATATCAACACAAAGCATGGTCAAATGATAATATCTGGACCCAATACTCTGGTCCTGGTTCCATACAATGTATAGTTGAAATGACTAAAGCACACTTGTATCAACCACTTTGCAACATTGTGCAAACAAATGCACGAATTCAAACTTGGTTGATTAGATAAGCGAGAATCTGGACCTACTTTCTTCTGGTCCTAGACTTGACCTTGTTTTGGTCCTGGTCCAAACTCGTAGGTCTAGCGAGATTGGACTAGATCTATACTAGTACATGTAAATCTATGTCATGTATGATTGTTCTATCATGACATTGGATAGATACATCGACAATAACATTATGGCAATGTTTATCAATGAAATATGTTGCAAATGACATCAATAATATCAACAATAATGACTAATGTCAATACAATTTCAAACTGAGTTCAATGTTTCGCTTTCATTTTCAACTGCTCTGAATCATTAATTGATCTCTAGAGTCTTAGTCTGATATTGATAATTTAAAGTCTGACTTCAAGTTCAAAGATTCTGGTACTTAATCACTTGGTCTTGGTTTTTTGGCAGTTGTGCTGTGATGACACTCCTTGGTCCTGGTCCTCATGACGGGCCTGCAAACAGTATCGATCCTGTTGCTTGTCACTCACAGTTCTTGATGCCTAACTGTTAGCAGTAGTACATAGCCAACGGTTCTGAGCGATTCTGGTACTGGGCTATCGATGCTATCGATCGATCGTTCGTCGGAGCTTCAGACGGTGTATACGTAGATCTGGTCTGGTCCTGGTCTATCATGAATCGTTGAATTGTAGACTTAACTCTTCTCGAAGTTGGAAACATGCAACAAGTTAGACTACTGGATAGCGTTCATAAACTTAGTCTAAACTTAACAATAGACTGACACATCACTCATCAGTCTCTCTCAAATGATTTCCCTCAACAATAACAGTTGGAGCAGAAAACGTTAAGTTAAATGCAAACCTGCATAGCGTCCTAAACTGAGGTATGATTTGTTGTGACGCTGATCATCACATGATGTCGTTCCGATGCTGACGATATAGCACATAGATTTCGAACGGTCTCGAAGATAACGAATGCAACAACTGCATAGCGTCCATGAACGATGCATTCGCCGTGGCGTTGATCACCACACAGAGTCAGTCACAGACTCGCAGATTGTCACAGAATTTTAGTAGCATTACAAGCTCTGCCGGATCGACGTAGATTTAGATCTAGGCTAGGCCTGCTTTGGTGTGTCGAAGGGCGATTGGCATATCGATGATTCGATCGTTTCAATCCAATAATATCACTGTCCGGCATCGAACTGAGTTGCGTAGACTCGCGTATACACGTACACGTGGATCAATGTATCATTACAGTTTTGGGTCGGGCTGGTCCAACGACACCAATAAATCTGCTCGATTAGTTCAACAAACAGTCAAATTCAAATCCATGGTTTTCTATCCGTTACCGCTGCCACCATGTTGTGATGTGTTGCTGTTCCCAAATGTGACGACAGTCAAACAATTCATGAAATAAAGGATTTGGTAGACATATGTGTGGAGTGATGTCTACATCTTGGCTAGATCTTTTTAATGCCACGAATCACCGCGCTGCTTGACATTTATGCATGCGCGCATTGATATAGTTCTTATATCACAACAATTTTTACTGACAAATTTGCTCTCAGCCAATCGGATGCAAGGATTTCAGTAGCTTATAACAGTTGTCGGTAAAAATCACTGACAAAACGCTTGATGAATGAGGTATGGGGATCATGTGATCACAACACTCAACAGGGACTTATTTTATTGCTGCTCGGTCCAGCCATCTGGCATTTTACGACATCCCACTGAGCCTTTCATTAGTATAAAGTTCAACATCAAGACACAATGGACAGTTCACCGTCTGAATCAAGTGCACCATTGTATCATGACATTTCCCCGGCAAAAGTAAGAAGCTAAATAAAATAGCTATATTCATTCTCGAAGTTAGATCTATGCAGCCATTATTAACCACAGTCTACCTTACACCAATATGAGCATATGGGAATGTATGCATGCCGACACCGCCTTTGGCGGCGGCGCTCCCTGGACATGCTGGAGCTAGCACAGTACAGTACTAGTCTAGCCCCGGGACGCTGCCACGAACAGCTGACGAAGTGGCAGCGTCCTGATTGAAACCACTGGCACTACTAATAGCACTAATAGTTCTATACTCCGTGGGGCTCACAATTTACATGGTCAAATGACCATGTAATGTATAGAGTCTAGTTCATGTATCGCACATATTAAATGATTTTGTTTATCTGTTTATTAATACGATTCCACTTAGGCTACCTAAAATAAAACAGACCTTCCGCAAACATGGCAAATCAGTTCTTCCTCATATTAGTCTTTTTATTTATAGAGTCGATTAAATGTCACTTTTTTCACTCAATTAGAATCCTTTCTTCTCGTCTCACGCAAGCGAGACCATACGTAAACTAAAATTAAAGCATTGGAGCTGCTACTGACCCGCAAGGGTATTGCAAACTATAATATAATATACACCGGCCTACAAAAGTTTTTACTTTTAGTTTTAGTATGATGCCTTTACCTAATAATACCGACCTCTTATTCTTAACGATGTTTCCAACGACTACGGCAAAGATTCTTCATGAAACGTAATGAAAATTCACCAGACTACTACCCAAATACTGGGGAACAAGATCCAAGATTACTGACGAGCGATAATACTTGCGCGTTCTTGTAGAAATGACGTCGCAATAGAGTCATCTCATTTTACGCATAGAGGGAGAAGTGCATGGCAATTTATGAAAGGAGATTATTTCAATGAAAATATGAAAAATTAACAATAAATTGACAATACTTACGTTTTTATTCCTCATCTTGCTCTATTTTGTCTCAACGTTGCTAGGCATTCTACGCGTAGTCCCATGCGTTGATTTGCAAGACGCGCGCTAGATGCCATGATACGCTTAATGGTCGGTATTATGACTGGTCGGTATTAGGTGAAGTGATCATACAGGACTGGAACTGGGAGTGGGAAATTAATGGGCCTTTTCATCCTCATCGAAAAGAAAGACTACAGAGTACAGTCTACAGTTATTCAGAAAGTCATGAAAGTATTGTAAGTACCGTACCTAAAGCAGCCTTAAAATTAAGTTATGTCATGTTTCATGGTATAATTTTGCCAGCCTCTCTCTAGCTGTGACTACAAAGTGCCAACTACATGCTCTTCGCTGAAATTACATGAATGTAAAAATTAAACTAAATAAAACTTCAACTGTTGATTGATTGGATTCATTAAGTTAAAGTTAGTTAACCAACTTACAACTTATGCACTTGTCAATGTAAAGACCCACCCTGCTACCCCCGGGCATGGGTGCGTCATTTCCTGGTTTGGTCAGTCAAATTTGTGACCCAGGTGTGCGTCATTTAACAAGGTTTGTCGGTCAAATTTGTGACCGAGGTGTGCGTCATATTCCTATCCTTGTCAGTCAAAAAAATGACTTGGTGTCAGTCATGGTATGTCATTTGGCTATGGAAAAAACAGTGAAGTTTCGCACGCACGCCGCGCGTGAAATGCATGAAATTTTGCGCCGCGGGCGCGGGCCGGGGGCCGGGTAGAAGGCAAGCAACCCGATCGTGGATCTGATGTTGTCAAGCCAGTCCTCTAAACACGCCATGTGTATTTCTATACGTGGGGGTTTAATAAATTTACGTGAATTTGGGGAGTTGGGTGCTATTCGCAACACACAATATTTACCTTCGATCCAGCCCAATGCGATGCCGCGGACTGCTCCATATATTAATACAGATTCACACTTTATCACAATAACATCGTACGCACGGCTCTGTACTGTGCGAGCTCGCAGTTGATGATGCGGCCGCGTAGCCAAAATTAGGAGCCCTCGCTCAGATCATACATAGTGCGTGGGACCGGCATAGCGTGGGGCATCGTCTGCTGTGTATGATTCCAGTGAACTCCTATTCGAAAGATACGTGATTTGATTTTTTTATTTAAAAAAGACATTATACTAATTTTCACATTAAATCGCCTCTAAAATTTTTCCGATTCGCTTTCTATGATAACTATTATATTATTATGCGAACCTGTAACTTTTGAACGTGAAACAGACATAGAAAACATGAAAAAGAAAGGAATAAAGTAGCTTTTTGTGGACACCTTCTCGAGAAAGTTAACATAGTTTTCAGAATAACCGCCCCAGAACGACTTTACTGAATCTCAGTAGGGTGGGGGAGGGCCGCCGGGCAGATAAAATTCCTAACGAATGAGGCCTATATCCTTTTAAGTGCATTTGAATATTTCTGGTGGTGTTCATAGCTGCAAATTTATACTTTATATTTTCTCTTTATCTCGGGTATTGCACTCAGGTTATTATTTTTTTTTTATTCTGTATAGTCTAGAGCCAAAGCCAGAGAAGGTCTTCCTTTCCAGCAGATACCAATTAGCCTATCAAAGCCAAAGTATCAACTATCATGGAAACTTCTCCAATCGTGGGATAGACCAGTTCATGCAGCTATCTTCCCAAGAGTGTAAACTTATAAACGACTAAGAAAGTTGGAAGATATATTGGACTTTAATACCTTTCATGATGTAACAAAATAGTTGGAACAAAACCGGGTTACATCTTTAATACCTTTCGTACCTGCTTATTTTGTGTTTTACCCCGGAGTTTTTTTCTTGTGTTTTTTTAATCAGACACTCCATTTTTTTCTATTTTTATTACTTTTTTTTTAAATGTTTAACGTTTTATTCTAGAATTATTTTTTTTACATAAATTGGGATCTTTTATTCAGACATAATCTCAACATCAATTCCAAACTATTCGAAGATATACTGGCTGGATGAAGTGTGTTTTTTTTTTTTTTTTTAATGATCTATAGCTGCTAGCGAAGATTTTTTTCTCACCCCCCCCCCCCCTCTCTCTCTCCTCTCCTCTCCAGGACTACAACAGCAATATCAACAACATCAATAATAATAATAATAATAATAATAATCATAATAATCATAATAATAATGATCATAATAATCATAATCATAATAATCATAAAATTAAATAATAATAATAATAATAATAATAATAACTAGACATTTAATTCGTCACTGAGACGAATTAGGTGATCTGTCTTTTGATCTTAATATTTTTGACGAAGACGAATGACAAAATGATAATGTGAAGGATGAGGTTGATATCACGATGAGATTAATTATAATGAATCTATTCAAGATTTTTATGATTTCAGCCTTTTCCTAGCATTTTCAATTCGTAGGCTCTACTACCTACCTTAGTGAAATAGCGCCCCCTTTGTTTCAATGGGGCATAAAGTGTGTGAAAATGAATTTTGGATGATTGGTGGATATCATGACAGTCATGATGATAATGATGATAATCATCATCATCATTATTATGAATATCATCATGACAGTAATGATAATGATGTTGATGATAATCATGATGATCATCATTATATCATCATGACAGTGATGATGATAACGATGTTGATGATAATCATCATCATCATCACTATGAATATCATCATGACAGTAATGATAATGATGTTGATGATAATCATGATGATGATCATTATATTATCATGACAGTGATGATGATAATGATGATAATAATCATCATCATGAATATCATGACAGTGATGATAATAATGATGTTGATGATAATCATCATCATCATGAATATCATCACAGTGATGATGATAATGATGTTGATGATAATCATGATGATAATCATGATGACAATGACTGAAATGACATTGACCTTAGCCATGCCAAATATGAAAGAGAGATGACATTTCGTGAAGAAGATACAATCATTAGTTGATTTTTACAAAATGGCGCCTGGATGACGTCACAATAATCTGATGACCTTGAAAAAGATGTGGGAACTTGACCTTATTAGGACTGATGACTGACAAAAATTTGAAGATAATTGACTTAGCCAATTTTGAGAAATTGTGATATCAAATAGGACGATTTGATATTGCAGGATACTTGGGAGATAAACCCCATAGCTCTAATACACGACAGGGAATCAAAATTTCCATAGGGTTGTACACAAACTACTGCACATTACTTTCCAATAGACATAACATGGAAAATAAGGCAGTTTATTACATGATTTGTGATTGTTTATGTTATAATAGTCGAAGAGGATGGTAAAATGACAGGCAAAAAGAAGCAAAAAAAAAAAAAAATTATGGACCCACCGGGGATCGAACCTGGGTCACCGGAATGGGAGTCAAGTGCTTTGACCAATATACCAAAATATTTCCCATAGAGATAACACGTAAACGAAAAATGGGATTCTCAAATCACATTTTGTAGTTTGAAATTGACAATGATCCCGAAATCAGATTGAAAAAACCGAACCCTCATAGAAAGAGTATTTATCAGGCTACAACATATTAAAATCTGGAAGGAAATAGACGAAAAATAACCGAGATACTGCTCAAAGAACGATGTCATGTAGATTCATGATTCGAAAAAAAATCCTCTTCCATAGACATAACACGCAAATAGGGGAAATTCTGACATGTCGTTTTTAATTGAAAATTTCACTGATGACGTCATCAAAATGAAAAACCGTGGACACTGGTCTGGTAGAGAATTGTCTCAGCTATAACATATCAAAATTTGGGAGAAAATCGACAACCTATTACTGAATTATTATCAAATGAATACAAAAATGATGACGTCATTTTTTCAAAATCATTTTTTTTGAGTTCATATGCAAATAGGATGACGTAAGAACATGAGATCGGCAAAAGTTCTGCATGAATTCAAATCTACAACTCTCAGGCTTTCAGAATATGTAAAGAAATTGGGGGGTTTCCAGGCATTCTGCCGAGCTATGGCGGATTTTAGATAGGCATGTTTTTACCAGTTTTTACATTAGAATGGCCATTGACGCGCGCACGAATTTTAAAGTTTGACGCACGCGTGTGGCATGATGGAAGGTCGAGAATGACTGTAAATAGTTGGAAATTGTCAAGAATAGTGTCAGGAAGACAAACCATGCGAAAAAACGGCATTTTTACGTTATGTACGCGCTGCGCGCGCGCATAATGCGCACACAGACGCGCACGGACGGAAAATTTTTAAATGCTTAAAATGTCCTGAACCGTACTCTAATTTGATTAAAAAGTGATTTTGAGCATTTCTAAATTTTGACGCGCGCGTACGTGCGCGTCATGATGCGTGCGCGGATTTTGATGACATTTTATGTTGACCCTTGACCTGAAGTTCATGTGTGTCAAATATGGTTCATTTTTGATGACTCGTTATGAAGATATGATTGATAATGTGATTTCACAAAATGGCGCCTGGATGACGTCACGATGACCTGATGACCTTGAAAAAGATTTTGGAGCTTGACCTTATATGACCTGATGACTGACGGAAATGTCATGAAAATTGACTGAAAAGTTTTTGAGATTTCGTTGCAACAAGAAAGGGCCAGAAAATAAAAATAAACTAGACATTGAATTCGTCACTGAAGACGAATTAGGTGATCTGTCTTTTGATCTTGATATTTTTGACGAAGACGACTGACAAAATGATAATGTGAAAGAGGAGGTTGATATCACGATGAGATTAATTATAATGAATCTATTCACGATTTTTATGATTTCAGCCTTTTCCTAGCATTTTCAATTCGTAGGCTCTACTACCTATTTTAGTGAAATAGCGCCCCCTTTGTTTCAATGGGGCATAAAGTGTGTGAACATGAATTTTGGATGATTCGTGGATATCATGACAGTGATGATGATAATGATGTTGATGATAATCATCATGACAGTAATGATAATGATATTGATGATAATCATGATGATGATCATTATATCATGACAGTGATGATGATAATGATGTTGATGATAATCATCATCATGGTGATGATGATGATGCTATAATGATGATGATGATGATGGTGATGATGATGATGATAATGGTGATGACCATGACTGAAATGACATTGACCTTAGCCATGCCAAATATGAAAGAGAAATTACATTTCGTGAAGAAGATACGACCATAAGTTGATTTTTTACAAAATGGCGCCTGGATGACGTCACAATAATCTGATGACCTCGAAAAAGATGCGGGAACTTGACCTTATTAGGATTGATGACTGACAAAAATTTGAATATAATTGACCAAGCCCATTTTGAGAAATTGTGATATCAAATAGGACTATTTGATATTGCAGGATACTGGGAGATAAATCCCATAGCTCTAATACACGACAGGGAATCACAATTTCCATAGGGTTGTACACAAACTACTGCACACTACTTTCTAATAGATATAACACGGAAAATAAGGCAGTTTATTGCATGGTTTGTGATTGTTTATGTTATAATAGTCGAAGAGGATGGTAAAATGACAAGCAAAAACAAGCAAAAACAAGCAAAAAAAAAAAAAAAAAAAATTTATGGACCCACCGGGGATCGAACCTGGGTCACCGGAATGGGAGTCAAGTGCTTTGACCAATATACCAAAATATTTCCCATAGAGATAACACGTAAACGAAAAACGGGATTCTCAAATCACATTTTGTAGTTTAAAATTGACAATGATCCCGACATCAGATTGAAAAAACCGAACCCTCATAGAAAGAGTATTTATCAGGCTACAACATATTAAAATCTGGAAGGAAATAGACGAAAAATAACTGAGATACTGCTCAGAGAACGATGTCATGTAGATTCATGATTCAAAAAAAAATCATCTTCCATAGACATAACACGCAAATAGGGGAAATTCTGACATGTCGTTTTTAATTGAAAATTTCACTGTGATGACGTCATCTAAATGAAAAACCGTGGTGACTAATCTTGTAGAGAATTGTCTCAGCTATAACATATCAAAATTTGGAAGAAAATAGACCACCTATTACTGAAATATTATCAAATGAATACAAAAATGATTACGTCATTTTTTTTAAATCATTTTTTTGAATTCATATGGAAATATGATGACGTCAGACCATGCGATCGGCAAAAATTCTGCATGAATTCAAATCTACAACTCCCAGGCTTTCAGAATATGCAAAGAAATATGGGGGTTTCCTCCCATTCTGACGAGCTATGGCGGATTCTATATAGGCATGTTTTTACCACATTTTACATTAGAATGCCCATTGACGCGCGCACGAATTTGAAAGTTTCACGCACGCGTGTGGCATTATGGAAGGTCGATAAAGACTGTAAATAGTTGGAAATTGTCAAGAATAGTGTCAGGAAGACAAACCATGCGAAAAAACGGCGTTTTTACGTTATGTACGCGCTGCGCGCGCGCATAACGCGCACACGGACGCGCACGGACGGAAAATTTTTAAATGCTTAAAATGTCCTGAACCGTACTCTAATTTGAATAAAAAGTGATTTTGAGCATTTCTAAATTTTGACGCGCGCGTACGTGCGCGTCATAATGCGTGCGCGGATTTTGATGACATTTTATGTTGACCCTTGACCTGAAGTTCATGTGTGTCAAATATGGTTCATTTTTGATGACTTGTTATGAAGATATGAACGATAATGTGATTTCACAAAATGGCGCCTGGATGACGTCATGATGACCTGATGACCTTGAAAAAGATTTTGGAGCTTGACCATATATGACCTGATGAGTGACGGAAATGTCATGAAAATTGACTGAAAAGTTTTTGAGATTTCGTTGCAACAAGAAAGTGGGAGAAAATAAAAATAAATAAATAATAATAAATAAAGAAAGAAAATTCTGACGAATATAAGAGGTGATCTGTCGACTACGACAGATCACCTAATAATAAAGAAATAAAGAAAGAAAATTCTGACGAATATAAGAGGTGATCTGTCGACTACGACAGATCACCTAATAAATAAATAAATAAATAAAGAAAGAAAGAAAATTCTGACGAATATAAGAGGTGATCTGTCGACTACGACAGATCACCTAATTATGGACCCACCGGGGATCGAACCTGGGTCACCGGAATGGGAGTCAAGTGCTTTGACCAATATACCAAAATATTTCCCATAGAGATAACACGTAAACGAAAAATGGGATTCTCAAATCACATTTTGTAGTTTAAAATTGACAATGATTCCGACATCAGATTGAAAAAACCGAACCCTCATAGAAAGAGTATTTATCAGGCTACAACATATTAAAATCTGGAAGGAAATAGACGAAAAATAACTGAGATACTGCTCAAAGAACGATGTCATGTAGATTCATGATTCGAAAAAAAATCCTCTTCCATAGACATAACACGCAAATAGGGGAAATTCTGACATGTCGTTTTTAATTGAAAATTTCACTGTGATGACGTCATCAAAATGAAAAACCGTGGAAACTGATCTGGTAGAGAATTGACTCAGCTATAACATATCAAAATTTGGGAGAAAATTGACAACCTATTACTGAATTATTATCAAATGAATACAAAAATGATGACGTCATTTTTTCAAAATCATTTTTTTTGAGTTCATATGCAAATAGGATGACGTCAGAACATGAGATCGGCAAAAGTTCTGCATGAATTCAAATCTACAACTCTCAGGCTTTCAGAATATGTAAAGAAATTGGGGGGTTTCCAGGCATTCTGCCGAGCTATGGCGGATTTTAGATAGGCATGTTTTTACCAGTTTTTACATTAGAATGGCCATTGACGCGCGCACGAATTTGAAACTTTGACGCACGCGTGTGGCATTATGGAAGGTCGAGAATGACTGTAAATAGTTGGAAATTGTCAAGAATAGTGTCAGGAAGACAAACCATGCGAAAAAACGGCATTTTTACGTTATGTACGCGCTGCGCGCGCGCATAACGCGCACACGGACGCGCACGGACGGAAAATTTTTAAATGCTTAAAATGTCCTGAACCGTACTCTAATTTGATTAAAAAGTGATTTTGAGCATTTCTAAATTTTGACGCGCGCGTACGTGCGCGTCATGATGCGTGCAGGGATTTTGATGACATTTTATGTTGACCCTTGACCTGAAGTTCATGTGTGTCAAATATGGTTCATTTTTGATGACTCGTTATGAAGATATGATTGATAATGTGATTTCACAAAATGGCGCCTGGATGACGTCACGATGACCTGATGACCTTGAAAAAGATTTTGGAGCTTGACCTTATATGACCTGATGACTGACGGAAATGTCATGAAAATTGACTGAAAAGTTTTTGAGATTTCGTTGCAACAAGAAAGGGCCAGAAAATAAAAATAAATAATAAAGAAATAAAGAAAGAAAATTCTGACGAATATAAGAGGTGATCTGTCGACTACGACAGATCACCTAATAAATAAATAAATAAATAAAGAAAATTCTGACGAATACAATAGGTGATCTGTCACTATGACAGATCACCTAATAACAATAATTTGAGGGCTGATACTCTCAAACAGAACCCAAATAATATGAAATAATCTATACTGCATCATCAGTCATTTTACGCTGTCAAAATTTAATAAGTTTACAATCTAACCTAGGCGCCAATTTCATATATCAAAATTAAGTTTACATCATTACATATTGGCAATTTCATGAATTTCATGAATATTTTGGAGATCTACTTCTGGCGATGTGCAATAGCATCGCGCTCCAGCACGCCGTTTACCGTGCAATGCCAATGGCACTTCCGCTCGGCCGGCCCGCGCCCCGGGCGGCCTCTTGATCAAAGTATGCGCGCTTGGTCGAGGGTAGATTTTTGAGGTCGCAGCTTTGCTATTTGTGTTCTCAAAAGAAGCTTAAAATTTCGCCATTTCCCCAAGAAGGTTTTATCATCCGACACTGCATCTCTCCAAGCTTTCATTTAAGGTACGTTTATACGGGCCGAAGAAAATCCGGACAGCTTTAAACAGCAATTTTAAACATTAACTTCGTTTATTAATAGACTACAAACAATATTTTCGCAAAAAAATCAAAGGAACTGTGGTGATCGGTCCTAGACCTACTTTAAAAATCTGTTGTTCAATCCAGAAGCAAAAGGTGTCCGGACAGGCCGGTCATACGACCCCCATCCTATACAAAACATGCTAGATTTCTACATAAAAGAAGGCAAAAAAAAAAAAATGAAAAGGTTGGTTGTTGTTGCTTCTTGCGCTCATTGCACGGGCGCGGCCAAAG
The DNA here is from genome assembly GCA_025617745.1 of Heliocidaris erythrogramma. Taxonomy (NCBI): domain Eukaryota; kingdom Metazoa; phylum Echinodermata; class Echinoidea; order Camarodonta; family Echinometridae; genus Heliocidaris; species Heliocidaris erythrogramma. The sequence continues at coordinate 12,828,875 of CM046872.1, read as the reverse complement.
ATCGTTGCCCGGATCGCTGCATGCGTTGAGCGTACCAGGCAGTGGGTGTTTTTTTTTTTTTTTCATTCTCAAATTGTTTCCGTTACGGATGTGCGTCATTTCCACCTTTTGTCAAAATTTTGACTCTTGTGTGAGTCAATTTACCCAGGATGTCCGTCATTATTGTGACTGAGGTGTGGGTCATTTTCAATGTTTTGTCAGTCAAAAAAATGCCCGAGGGGTGCGTCAAAAACCATGTATGGTCGTCCAAAAAATGACCATGACGCACCCATGCCCGGGGGTAGCAGGGTGGGACTTTACATTGACAAGTGCATTAGGCCAAGTAAAAAAGTACATGTTTAGCATCCCCACCCGCTTCCTTTTTGGAGGCCGCCTGGTTTTTTTTTTTTTTTTTTTTTTGTAAAACCCCCCAAAAGTGTAAATTTCATGATTTTTTTCCTGGAAAATGATTTTTAAAAAGTCGTAGATTTTAATGTTTTTAATGTTTTTAGCTTTGTTATCACCTCAACTATTTTGTATTCATGACTAGGAGGAGATAAAATGATCAGACTGTTGGGTTGTCACAATATTTAAAGAACAGTTTTAGCCATCAAATGAATTTAGGCGGAGGTATATAGGAGACACAGTCACATTCATCTTGTTGTTTTTGCTTTGATTGATGTTGATTACGTGTGTATATGAACTTCTTTGCCAATATTTACAGTTTTTATGCCTCCACCCACCGAAGGTGGTGCCGGAGGCATTATGTTTTCGGGTTGTCCGTCCCGCTTTCTTGTTCTAGCGATAACTAAAGAACCACATGAGGTATCAACTTTAAAATTAATGCTAGTATGTATCACCATAGGAAGACGATCTTGATTAGATTTTGGGGTACGTAGGTCAAAGGTCAAGGTCACATTCCAATTTCTATAATTTCAGGTGTTGGCCTCATTCAAGCGATAACTCAACCATTTGAGGTATGAACTTCAAACTTATTGCTAGTATATATTATATTCCACATAGGAATCTTGCTGTTAGATTGGTCAAAAGGTAATCACGTGATAAAACGTATTTTTCCCCATATCAATCGACCCGAGAAGAAAAGTTTGTGACCTCGACGGAATAGCACTTATGTGTTTCGCTGATCTCTTCAGTCCATTACAGAGTCACAATGCGTTATCAATATTTTGGGAACTCGCGAAATGAAAGTGCATGACCTCTACGAATACCGTAGTCAAAATGAAAAGTGCATGACCTTTACGAATAGCTCCATAGCTTACTAAAATAAGCGCGCATTGCCCAATCGCGCGCTTAAAATGATAACACAATTGTGCGCACCCAGGTACAGGGGTACGGTTTATGGTGGTTTTAACATCTTTTGTGAATTTATTCGGGCCTAAATCATAAGTGTCTTTTTCAAGGAGCAGACAATAATTGTCTTTCTCGTACCAGTTAAGTGTTTTAGAAGTGGAATATAAAGCAAATAATCACCTTTTGATTTCAGGCGATGAGACGTACTATCACTTCCTCGGCGATCTGAATGTATAACGCTATCTTTCCTCAGCTTCGCTTTGGAAAGATAGCTACATCCAGATCGGCTCGGAAGTGATAGTTTGTCCCATCACCTTCACCAACAGTAATTATTTGCTTATCACCATAGGAAGACGATCTGATTAGATTTTGGGGTACGTAGGTAAGTTCACATAGACCAATTTCTGAAATTTCAGGTGTTAGCCTTGTTCTCGCGATATCTCAAATACTGTACCATTTGATCCATATACTTCAAACTTGGAACTAGTATGCATCAGCATAATGAGACGAACTGATTAGATATTTATTCATGTAGATCAAAGGTGACAGGTCAATAGTGGTCACAGTCGAGAATCATCTAGTTAGTGATTATAGTGAGACCTTATTTGTTAGATTATTTGTATTTTTAAGAAGTATTTACATGTTTTGAATAGTCTTTACTCATATTCACATTTACATAATTTGTCAAGCAACCACATATTCATTAGACATTTCAGCTATCTCGTGGTCTTCCATTAGGCCATTACCATTTATATTTGTAAATACCTTGTAAATATATGTCATATTTTGTTTCAGAAAATGGTAATAAATTCATTCATTCATTCATTCATTCATTCATGCTTTCATTCAAGTAGGATCTTTTTCTTTTATGAGGACCTACACTTTAGATTATAGTTGTGGCATGCGCCTGTAATCCAGCTAACAGTAGAAGTTATAAACTGATTCAGGGGACCCAGGTTCGAGACTGAGTTAGTCACGTCTTTCAGATGGTGACGTTAAAGGTCGGTCCCCGGACGTAAATAATCGTATCTGATTGATACACGTCCGTGAAAACCCAATTACACAATATGTTATCTACAATATATTTTGAGTATTGACGGGAGGGAAAAGGCGTTTTGGAGAAAACTGCAAATCATTGGTATTTTTGTGTACGATAAATGGGAGAGTTGAATGCCAGTATGTCACAATCGACTCCAAATTGCTAATTTGAGATTATCATAGATTTAGTGATCTCATTTTTCAAACATCCATAACTTTCTTTTATTCCTTGTCCGATTTCTTTCCAACTTTCAACATCCTGTTTTTCTTTTTTTCCGCTTTTAATTTTACACACATCATCTTATTACCAAAGTTGGATTGCCCTTTAAGGATTTCCCTTTAAGGATTTCCTCTCCAGATTTCCTCTCCAGATTTCCTCTTCTGATTTATCTGGGCCCTGCTTCATAAAACTTTTCATCAAGGACAAGTTGCAATAACTGTTACAAGCTACTGAAATCCTTGCATCCGATTGGCTGAGAGCAAATTTGTCGGTAAAAATTACTGACAAGACACTTGATGAAACCCCCCCCCATATTCAATGTTCATGGGAAGTAATAAATAACACGCTCGGAAGCCATAATTTGCCTATATCAGTACAGGTGTCAGTGGATAGATGAAGTAGTGCTAACAAGGAGTGACGTAGGGAATGCATGTGATGTGAGTTGTGGTCATTCAAAAATATGGTGTAGAGTTTTATTTTGAACAAGAATATTGCATGCTCTGGTATGTAACCATCTTGCACTTCCTCTCTCCCAATCTCCATTTGTCTCCCTCTGTTATCCAACTCGCTGTAACTCCCTAGATGTCATGATCACCCTCTCTTATGCTCTGCATTCCTGATTCATTATCTTTTGTTCCTCCATTCATGTTCATTCCATAGATTAGTGGATTAGTATACAAATAATGAATGTTTATGAGTGCAATGGAAAGAATATTTTCATGAGTTGAAAGATGGAATGTTCCATTCAATGAGGCGAAGCCGAATTGAATGGAACAGATTCCATCTTTCAACGAATGAAAATATTCTTTCCATTGCACGAATGAAAAAAAATTCATTATTTGTTTTATACAACATCTGAGTAGATCCTATATAAGTGCGTTGTATTATTATTATTATTATTATTATTATCATCCTTGTTATTTGTACAATAAAATATAATTTATTTATAAATGTAACGTAACTGGTCCCTGTCGGGGTAGCGTCTGCCAATGAGCAGTCAGTCAGAGCCCAGTTCACGCTCAACCAAATTCTCAATTATCTCTTCACTCGGTGGATTCTCTCACAAAAGTATATTGTGCTTAACATGGAATCGGCCACACTCACTCAAACAATCACCTAAACTAATAGATGTACTCGTATAATGTTGTGGCTAAAGTTGACAAGAAACTTTAATCAAATACACCTCTTTCCTCTACAGCAGCTCAACATCGTCCGGTCGCTCGCGAGCGTAAAATAACACATAGATCTATGGGCAAAGTCCGGTAGTATCATTACGTGCGCTGTATCGCAGCCGCGCATTACACTGAAAAGGTCGAGGCGTTGAATGGAAAAAATCGTATGGAACAAAAATGCACGCTAGCTAGCGCTAAACCATGGAATGGAACAAATATTTAATAACATGTGACCTATTATTCTCCAATCAAATTACAAGGATCTACTCAGGTGTTGTATAATTCTCTTTATATTCCACATACTAAGAATCTTGCTGTTAAATTGGTCAAAAGATAATCACATGATAAAACATAGTTTTCCTCGTATCAATCGACCCGAGAAGAAAGTTTGTGACCTTGACGGAATAGTACTTATGTCTTTCGCTGATCTCTTCAGTCCATTACAGAGCCACAATGCGTTATCAATATTTTGGGTACGCGCGAAATGAAAGTGCGTGACCTCTACGAATAGTCAAAATGAAAAGTGTGTGACCTTTACGAATAGCTCCATTCGCACGCTTAAAATGATAAAACAATTGTGCGCACCGGTACCCAGGGAGGGGTACGGTTTATGGTGGTTTTAACATCGTTTGTGAATTTATTCGGGCCTAAATTATAAATGTCTTATTCGAGAAGTAGACAATAATTGTCTTTCTCGTACCAGTTAAATGTTTCAGATGTGGAATATAAAGCAAATAATCACCTTTTGATTTCAGGCGATGAGACGTACTATCACTTCCTCGGCGATCTGAATGTATAACGCTATCTTTCCTCAGCTTCGCTTCGGAAAGATAGCTACATCCAGATCGCCTCGAAAGTGATAGTTTGTCCCATCACCTTCACCAACGGTAATTATTTGCTTATTATTGTATCCCCCGGCAGAATGCCGGAGGATATTTTGGATTCAGCAGCATTCCGCCGCCGCCGCCACGTCACATTCTTGTGTGCGCTCTAGCGTTCACATTTCTCGACGGATTTCTTTCAAACTTGTATGGAGGTGTATCTTGGTAAAATCTGGACACCTATAATTTTTAGTGATGGTGCCCCCAGAGTTCCGTCTCTTATAGGGTAAAAGGCCATATTTTTAGGGATAGTTTGTGTGCGCTCTAGCGGTCACATTTCTCAACGGATTTTGTTCAAATTTTGCATGAAGGTGTCTCTTGGTGTAATCTAAAAACCTATAGTTTTTGGTGATGTTGCCACCAGTGTCCCATCTTTTATAGGGTCAAAGGTAATACTTCAGGGCATGGCGTGAGTGCACTCTGCAGGCCACATTTCCTGATGGATTTCTTTCAAATTTTGTATGGAGATGTATCTTGGTATGATCTACACATCCTTACTTTTTGGTGATGCTGCCCTCTTTGTTCCGTCCTTTATAGGGTCAATGGTCATTTGTCCATTTCTTGCACTCTTCTACTTCTACATTTCTTGACGGATTTCGTTAAAATTTTGCATGAAGGTGTCTCTTGGTGTAATCTAAAAACCTATAGATTTTGGTGATGCTGCCACCAGTGTCCCGTCTTTTATAGGGTCAATGGTCATATTTTGATAGATGTCTTGTGTGCACAGTTGTGTGCGCTCTGGCGGTCACATTTCTCAATGGATTTCGTTCAAATTTTGCATGTAATCTAAATTTTTGGTGTAATCTAAAAACCTATAGTTTTTGGTGATGTTGCCACCAGTGTCCCGTCTTTTATAGGGGCAAAGGTCATACTTCAGGTGATGGTGTGAGTGCAATCTGTAGGCATTTTCTTGATGGATTTCTTTCAAATTTTCCATGGAAATGTAACTTGGTATAATCTACACATCTTTACTTTTTGGTGATGCTGCCCTCATTGTTCCATCCTTTATAGGATCAAAGGTCCTTTGCACAGGCGTAGCCAGGATTTTTCAATAGGGGGGCCAGACGTGAAGGATCCAACCGCAAAGCCAGGATTTCATTTTAGGGGGGCGGTTGTGGGGCACGCGAAGAGTGCGAAATTGGTGATGAGCACGCAAAGTGTGCTCCCCAGGGGCGGGTGCAGGGAGGGGGAGTTTTCTCCCTCCTGCGCGAAAGCTCTTACGTGTTACCGCATATTTGAGAGAAAGAAAACTTCTCGTAATCCTTTTTTTAAAGGCGGAAAGTTAGTCTAAAGCCCTGGCTGCTTTTCAGTTATTTGGATGCAATACTGCACTGGTGCAGGGAGGGAGGGGGGAGTTTCCCCCTTCCCGCGCGAAGCACAAAAGCTCTGACGTTTTAGCAAATTTGAGAGAAAGATAATGGCTTGTAGCAAACAATTTTTTTAGGCGGAAAGTTACAGTTCGTCTCCCCTACTGCTTATTAATTATTTCCTAATTCGCAACTCTCACCAATACATCCAATTCTTCCACGTTCTCCTGTGTCCATCTCTGCCGAACTGCTGATAATGCCATCTGACATCCATCACAATCTGCTGTCGAAATGAGACGTCCGTTCTGCTCGCGCCGAACGAGGTCAGTGAAGCTCTGAATGCTTCACGCCCCTGAATACACCAACGTCTCACCTGCTAAACATTCCTATGCTAATCGGTTAGCTCAGCTAACAATTAAAAATATATTTATTCCCTAATTCGCAACTCAACCGTGAATAAATTATTTTCAATTCCGCCTCCCTACCCTATCGCATGACCTGCAAAGAGAAACATTAAAATACATATACAATTCACCTTTATCTTGGGGAGCACCAAGCTTCGACGGCAAGACGAAGCTAACCATATATACCTCCCCATGGTTCAGTTGCGGAACCGGGCGGGATTCGAACCTGCGACCTCTGGATTACCAGACCAGTGTCATAACCACTAGACCACCGGAGTGCCCTGAGTGATCAGGTTCAAACTATCCCAATATTGGGACTATCAAGTCAAAGGTATTGAATTAATCCGTCGGGTGATATAATGTCATAAATAAATTTATTCAATTTGTCTCCAACGGCCCACAAGGGGGTAACACACGCTACTGCTGTGTGATAGGTTGCCCGGGTGCTGTGAAAAAAATCACAGGCGGAACCGGGCGGGATTCGAACCTGCGACCTCTGGATTACCAGACCAGTGTCATAACCACTAGACCACCGGAGTGCCCTGAGTGATCAGGTTCAAACTATCCCAATATGGGGACTATCAAGTCAAAGGTATTGAATTAATCCGTCGGGTGATATAATGTCATAAATAAATTTATTCAATTTGTCTCCAACGGCCCACAAGGGGGTGACACACGCTACTGCTGTGTGATAGGTTGCCCGGGTGCTGTGAAAAAAAAAATCACAGGCGGAACCGGGCGGGATTCGAACCCGCGACCTCTGGATTACCAGACCAGTGTCATAACCACTAGACCACCGGAGTGCCCTGAGTGATCAGGTTCAAACTATCCCAATATGGGGACTATCAAGTCAAAGGTATTGAATTAATCCGTCGGGTGATATAATGTCATAAATAAATTTATTCAATTTGTCTCCAACGGCCCACAAGGGGGTAACACACGCTACTGCTGTGTGATAGGTTGCCCGGGTGCTGTGAAAAAAATCACAGGCGGAACCGGGCGGGATTCGAACCCGCGACCTCTGGATTACCAGACCAGTGTCATAACCACTAGACCACCGGAGTGCCCTGAGTGATCAGGTTCAAACTATCCCAATATGGGGACTATCAAGTCAAAGGTATTGAATTAATCCGTCGGGTGATATAATGTCATAAATAAATTTATTCAATTTGTCTCCAACGGCCCACAAGGGGGTAACACACGCTACTGCTGTGTGATAGGTTGCCCGGGTGCTGTGAAAAAAAAAATCCTCTTCATACTGTCCTTAATATATCCATCCTTGGCAGTTTCTGAACGCCACCTGCCATGCTTTTTAAAAAGTCTATCAGGGACTCCAAAATTCGCGGCGGCTGTAGCTCCGCCGCTGCGAAGACTATGCATGCCAAACCTTTTTGGGTTCAAACCTACTGATGCTAGGGCGTCCTTCAACACTTCTAAACACCTCGTATATGACAACTGTCCTTCTCTTAAGTTATACAAATCTTTGGACTTCATGTAATTGACGGGCCTAAAAAGAAATTTCTCATCAGCATCATTGTTCAGCCCTGCAGCAAACAAGTACTTCCTCAGCGCCAAAACTGGACAGGTGGTTGTATTAGTAGCACCTATAAGGACCCAGGCCCCTTGCCTGTAAATATCAGTTTTACTTTTCATTATAAAAATATTAACGTGAGAGACATACATGTCTAAATCGCACCTACGAATAATAATCAACTCATCATAACGTAAGAAACCAGCATATGCAATCAAAATCATAGCACACAGGCGAATGCTCAATAAATTTTCAGATGAACCATACTTATCCACAACCGCCTTCAAAATTCCTGGCGTGATGGGTTCTTTCTTAACTATGGGTTTATGAAGCAATTTCTTCAAACCTTGCAGTACAATATGTAAAAACTTGCGATCACATGGGTTAACATTAACCTTAGGACTACAATCAAAATGCCACTTAATAGCATAAAACGCCGACTCCATCCTGGAGTAAGGGGCTCCACTCTGATATAAGTGAATAAGATATCGACTGATTTAAATGAATTTACCTTATGCTGCATACACCACTCCTCCCAGGCTAACAAAGCTCTCTTGTATTTATAAACCGTGTTATCAGCTCTCGAAGCTGTCAAGATATTGGCCAATGTTTTATCATACCCGTCCTGTGGCGAACAACTGAAGGAAAATTTAAACAAGAGGCACATAGCTTGCCTAAAGAACATATTCTTATAAACCACTATATATATAGTCTATATTCATAACACGAGATGCATCCTGGTACACTCCAACCAGGGTGTCTTAATCACATCCATCAGTGTCATATGCTCTGCAGCATTCTGAACACTGTTTCAAAAGGTAGCTATGCAGCCATCCTCGAGCCATGCGGCTGGTTTATACCATGCACCTGTATACAAAACATCCTTCTCCACTCAAATACCATTTAGCCTTAGACATAACACCGGGCTTTTGAATTTCACTGACCCAAATATAGAATTTTTGTTTCTACCCTGTACCAATATCCCTTCAGGGTTATTAAATTTCACTGAACCTGCTATTAAGAGACGAAAATCACTATGTTCCGAAAAGAGGAGGGGCCAAAATGGGGCAGAGGGCCAATATGGAACAACCAAAGTGCCTACAGCAGAACACACTTTAACGTGTTTCAACACCTGTCCAATACATGCAATGGGGGGCACCAGCCAGTTATTCTCACCCGACCAATCACACGAAAACGCGTCCACTTGAGCCGAATAGGGACACCAAAATTTCGAATTAAATTTGGGTAACTTAAAATTAAGGTCATCTTCAAACCTATCCACAGTATGTGGCCCCCACAACTTATCCATGAACTGAAAAAATTCGACAAACACTCCCCAGTCATCAAAATCAATTATACGGCTAAGTGCATCTGCATGCCTATTCTCCTGTCTTGGTACCCACTGAACTTGTAAAAGTATATGATTTTCTCTACAAAAATTAAAAATGACCAAACTCAGTTCGTGCAATTCTGCAATCATGCTACCCTTTGCCACAATAGAAACTACACCTTTGTTGTCTGTGAATACTTTCACAGTCTTTCTCCGCAAGTAAGGTGCAAATGCTTTCACCGCCAAACTTACCGATGTAAGTTCCCTCCAAGTGGAGCTTTTAGACATTTCTGTTTCAGTCCAAGTTCTTACCATTTTCATGCCAGCACACTCACCAACCCAGGCTCCGCAGCCTGACTGACTAGCGTCCGAATATATAATGGTCTGAGGGATCGAATAATCAAACAAAATGCGTTCATTAAGACTGAACAGATCCATCTTCCAGAAAAAACTCTGTAATCAGGTTATTATCACTACAGATAGTATACGTCTTATCCCAATGATCCCTTCGATTAATCTCGTGATGCATTATCTAGTCTTTAAAACTGAGCCACATCACCCACTACTGGGTACAAAGAATTAATCTTTCCAGCAAGAACTGCAATTTTTCGTGCTGAAACCTGGGGTAAACATGTTTGAAACGATTCCAAGCATGACTCAAGATCCTTCATCCTTTTTTGAGTTATCTTGATACAACCCACACTGCTGTCCCATGTTAAACCAAGCCAGTCCAGACACTGGACCGTAATCCATTGGGATTTCTCAACGTTAGGCACCAAACCTGCGTTCAATATGTCATCTTTCACTGCTTTAGCTACAGCTTCGCATGAATCAAATGAGGTTGCACGACCCCATCCATCATCTAAAAACAAAACAATGAATATTCCTCTACTACGCCAATGGTTGACGATCGGTTTAAGGCATTTAGTAAAAATATAAGGAGCTGTAGACAAACCAAACGGCAAAACTTGAAATTTAAAATATCTAATACCATCACCAAAATCCCAACTAAGCCTAAAACCTAAAAAGCAAGAATGCTCCTGAAAAATCTCATAATGATGGTAACCTGACTTAAGGTCAAATGAAAACATAAAATCTCCCTTTTTAAAATAAGAGCTACATTCCAATCCTCGAAATGTATTTTATTCTTCCATAAGTATTTATTCACATAGCGTAAATCTAAAATCAGCCTCTTTTTACCAGAACTCTGGATTGACACTGAAAGAGGATTAACAACATGCGGTATATAGTATGACGCTCAACAAATTAGATTCTTCTGAAGTAAATCTGAGTGAGACAGAGCGGATTTTTCAATTCTACTTTTGGGGGAGTCTGCAAAAATGGCAACTTATAACCAGATTCAATAATATCTAATACAAACTGAGACGCCCCAATGCTTTTCCAAAACTGTACAGAAGCCCTCAGCCTACCTTTTACTTTAGGTTCAGCGCTACCTTGTTCATACTCAAAATAATTGTTTATATAAAATTCTTGCTCATACCCTATATTTCCCGCGGAATCAATTCTGCAGGTTTCACCACTGCATCGACAGTTTGTGTCCACCTCGTCCCTACTAGTAGCAGGCTGAGAAGCCGTTGCAGTTCCCATCATACAATATCTGTATATGCCTGTACTCTACATTGTCGTCCACACATTCCTGCTCTTCGACAACCACATAATTACCTCCTCCAACATCTACTAGATTACTAATACTATCAGTGAAAAAACAAATTACCTCCAATGCCCCTGCTCTCCACAGGCGAAGCAGTAATCTATCGGTCTTGGCCCACTACCGGCCCCACGCCAGCCCTGATTGGTGTCGTTGGCACCACTCCCATAAGCGTATCTATATCTCGCTCCAAACCCGCGAGAAAAAAAATGGTCAGTAGAAGAACTACTTGAAGCACCCTGCGCATACCCATCTGCCTTGGGGGGTTTTCCCTTAGAAGCCAAGGGCCGATACGCCTTGCGTTTCCTGAATGCCCGAGCCTGGGCCTGCCTAATGCGCTTCTCATCATCATCCGTGTCACTAGCGAGGTCATCACTCAGGTATTCATCATCAACTGACCACCCTATGAGATGGAAGAGGGCTACTTGCATAACATTTAAATAATCTGTATAGAAATTACATTACAACAACCCACCGAAACTGCTACATTGGAGCATGTCAACATAACAGAACATACATTCTTTAAATTGTAATCAAAACGGTACTTAACAAAGCCATCTATACACACTTAACCCGGCAGGTGCCGCGAGTTTATACTTTATTGCATATCACCAATTTTCAACACTAGGCGTACTCATTCGGCCTGTATAGAACATTACCAATATATATATATATTTTTACTAACCTGCATCAGATTTATCAGCCAATCTGATCAACTTCTTTCTCTTCTTAATGTCATCAATGCCCTCCTTAAGCTTTTCCAGTGCAGATACATGCTTCCCTTCTTCTTCTAAGGCCACACCCTTTTCCAACTTTTCCTGTAGATTTGAATTAAACCCGTATTGAACTCTATTGCCCTTAAAGCGAAATGACAACTCAGACGCCCTTTTAAGCTGCTGAAGCTCGGTGGATGCCACGGAAAGCTTTAGCTATCTTCCTTCACTTTAGCTATGGAAGAGTCAAAATACTGTTTAAATGAACCAAAAGCCTCTTTAATAGCGTTACTCACAAATGACGGTGTCAGAGCCCCGGGACGAGATTCAGTAGGAATTTCAGCACCCCGACTCTGGCCCTGATCATCAATAATATCGTGATCGGACATTGTATGAAAAAGAACGACTCTGAATCTCACATTACCTGCCTAGAAGTAGAGCATGAATAATATCTGTGCACGAAACCTGTAAATGTGCATAGCTAGTTTCCCCCTTCCCGCGTGAAGCGTGAAAGCTCTGATGTTTTAACAAATTTGAGAGAAAGATAACGGCTTGTAGCAAACAATTTTTTTAGGCGGAAAGTTATAGTTCGACGTCAGGACTGCTTTTCAATTATATGGATGCAACATTTCACATGCGAGGGAGCGAAGCTAGTGGCCTATCTAGGGATTATGGCGCCCGGGGCAAACAATGAAGTTAAGCCCCCCCCCCCCCCCGAGTCTCCAAGCTTATCTACGTTATTGTAGTACTAGAAGCGAGGGAGCAAAGCAACCGAGGGGCAAATTTGTTCAATTTTTAACCCTAAAAAACACATTTTCTTGTGCATTTTACCCAGGAAATTTTGCATTTGACCACCGCATTTGAGCGGTAGAGAAGCTCGATTTTTATACATTGATAAACGGTTTTCTATTCACTCACTTGTACAATCGGGAGCAGAACGAAAACCCTATAGGCTTGAGAAAGATTCTAGAAATTCAGCAAGGCGACCTGAAGTTGAGATTTCTGTCAAAAGTTGAACCTTTGCAAATGCTACTTTATAAACTTTATCCTATTTTGGGAGCGCAATATTTAGCAGGAGTCATAGTGAGCAAAGCAATTACATCTTTATTTTTTTCAAATTTTTTGAACCTTTTAAGCTATTTACGAACTATATAATGGGGGAGCGAAATTATGAGATCCTGAAAGAAAATAATTATGCGAGGGAGCAAAGCGACCGAGCTTTTGAAAATTTTCGCATTTCAAACCTTCAAAAACTAGATTTCTAGTGCATTACCCTGCGGATTTGGGGGCACGACATCCGTAAAGATTATGATTTTTCTTAATTTCCCCCTATTTTTCTTTTTCTATATACTAGATATAATCGCTAGAATCGCTGCCAGTGCCGGGAGATACATTCGCATTGCACGGCAATGGACATTTCTAGTTCTGGTTGGCTTAGCCCCAATGCTTATTCATTTAAAACAATGTATATATATAGGAATACATTTATTTTCACTGAATCCTATGTATATGCATTACTTCCTTTCATTTGCAGATTCCTTTGCAACAAGAAAAACTGTTTGCAGCCCTTTACGAGCCCTAGCGAAATCCCAAATTCGCTACATTCCTAAGCATTCGCCGCTCAGTGTAATTTTGTGCTCTGTCGTTAAAGGAACATGGCTAATTAGCTAGCTCCATAGGCCCCCCTACAATGGTTTGGATCAAATTTGCAAAAAGATGTGAAGAAATTATTAAAGATGATGTTAAACATAAAAAGAACTATTCCTATTAAGAATAAGCCAATCCTAATAAGGTTAAAAAGAGCAGGATCCTATTCCATGATGGACAAAGGACTTTACAACAATGATTAAAGAGAGAAACAGCTAGAAATTTACCAAAAAGCATAGTCTCTATGTTATAGAGGATAGTCTTGTCTCTGCCTCCTTCTTCCTTGTCCTGCTCTCGCTCTCTCTTCTTCTTCTTCTTCTTTTTTTTTCTTCTTCTTCTTCTTCTTCTTCTTCTCCTTCTCCTCCTTCTTCTCCTTCTCCTTCTCCTTCTCCTTCTCCTTCTCCTTCTCCTCCTCCTCCTCCTCCTCCTTCTTCTTTTGGTTGTCCTGTGTCCTTCAATCTTGAAGATTATTACAGGTGAAAATGTGTGATGAACAGGTGCAGTTAAACAATAATTACACCAAGTCTGCAAGTACAATCCAGTAGTGCTCTTGTTTTTAATGTATTGATTAATTCTCTCGCATCTCTTCCTCCCTGTCTCTCTCTCTGTATTTGTTCTATCTTAGCTGTGGATGCGGAGGATATTCTCAGCAGTCACAATCATCATGGTGGCAGTAAGTGTTTTTTTTTAAATGTTTTAAAGGATATGTTTGAGAAAACTGTTGAGGAGGTGTACTTGTCCAGAATGATGAAACTAATGATATCAAATGTTTAGGGGGGAGGGTACTCATTTTTCTGAAGGATCATAATTCCAAATACTATAGAGCCCTATGTAACGTATCAGAATTACGACCCTTCGGAAATATGAACCCTTTTTCATTTTGGGGAATTAAGAACCCAATTTCATGTTCGGGATTAGGAATCGTCGGAGTTATGAACCTTCGGAAATACGAAACTTTGGAAAAGCGAACCTTTGGAATTATGAAGCTTCGGGAAAACGGCGTGTAACCATGTTTAGAGGTGCTAAAAACGAAAAGTACCATAGCGTATTACAAGATCACAGATTTGAAGAGAAATCAGGGACAATACAGACTCGAGAAATAAGTAGATACATTAGATTGCTAGGGGAAGAAGTATGTTTTATTAAAGGGATCATTTGAAGGTGGCAAGACAGGTTATTTCTCTGATGCAAAGTGGGATGATGGATTTGGGAATATTAAGAAGGATGAAGGGAGTTGTCTGGGGAGAGATAGTCGTGGAGGGGGGCGGGGGGTAGTCCTGATATGGATCTCAACTAGAAATACAGATTGTTTTATTTTGTACAGTATGAATGGAACTTTGCCTGATTGAACCGTTGAATGTGTTTTCTTCTTTACAGCTTGCCATGTTATTCTGCTTGATTCAAGGAAAGAAGGATGGCACGTTTTATCTCCTCTTTGTAAATCTAATCATCAGCTGTGTAATTGTATCATTCCTGGTAAGTAGGTTGCAGCCTGTCGAGTTTTATTCATCTGAGGGGGCTTCCCGAAATGAATAGACCTGTTTACTAAGTTATTCAAATTTTATGCATACTTTTGAAACAAAGGTCGTTCTTGACAACCTGAAAGCTTGCCAGAGGCTTGTCAGACATAACAACAAGTAATGTATGCAAACTGGCTTCCAAGTATTGTAGTTCATTCATTAAAGGCATTGAGTAACTTTGTGGATGCTTGATTTAATAAATTGTTGAATATTGATATCTGTCTTGTATAATGATGTTCAGAATGATAAATAAATAGCCAGGCATAGAAAGGTTTTCAAATATATAATGCTATTATTAAGATATCTGCGACTGAATACTCCCATTTACGAAAGCGTATGGCCATACGCTTTAGTCTAACACTGAGTCAATGGGGAAAATGAGTCTGGCATTTTCCGGTCACTTGCATATGTTTACTTTTGTGAAGCACATGATGATTTTGAAGTGCTTTTTTCCACATGGGCTTCATTTTTACACCATATTACATACACTGATAATATGTAAGGCCAGAAAGCTCAGATTTTATCAATCCTCCACAAAGTTACCCAATCACTTTAATAACAGGTTAATGGAATACCTCGTTACTAGGTCCCCAGGAAAGAAACATCCATAAATTTGAATCACTTAGTAAACAGGTCTATTGGCATGTATGATATTGAGATTTGAGAATTTTGTTGCAAAAGAAAATGTTGGAAAAGGATGATTGTGTAGTAAACAGAGAATAATTGTTTATTGTAGTTTTTGGCATCATCAAAATGACTTGATCTTGCCAAAAAATCACGCACAGTGAAAGCACACTGTTCTGTTTCCGTTCTCATTACAAGGGATAGCATGCTCTCGCTCGCGTTAGATCGCGCCACCCGTAAGGTGAGAATGTGGCGAAGTTGTTTCGGCACGATCCACGGAGCTCCACGGCGATCCACCTCTTGGGGGTGGTCCACGATAGATAGCGATCTGGAGTGCGCCAATTCGCAAACTCATCTGCAGAGAGTGCCAAGATGGATTGCGCTAACCTCTGCAGGTATCCGTATGAACGCTTGGCGTGTCAGTGGACCTCCCTGGCGCGCGCCATGGGTCGCCCCACAATAGCGTCCCACAATAGCGTGATCCACTTTCCAATCTTGTAATGAAAACGGGGTCTTAGTGCTCCTGCCCCATTTTAACCTTTCTATCAGCCTCCATTCTGCGTCACTGTGAGTACCTAGTATTAGTGGCACTGAGCTATGAGTCTCTCTTTTACCTTTATCTGAACAGCTTTGGTGGTACAGGACAGGAGATTTGGTAAGTTAGAAACATGTATGCCATTGTTGTTTCTGTCTGTGTGTGTGTCAGGTGGGAAGGGGTAGGGAGGGGGAGGGATGGGTATGGGGGAGTGTCGGCATAGAGAAGGCTATCATCCAGGGGTGGTATTCTGAAAGCTATGTTAGCGTGAAAAGTATGTTAGCTAACACAATCTGTATTCTGAAAACTATGTTAAGTCCCAAATTATGTTACAATGTTTTTTGGCGGTTTGTCTGATTTGGTTTCTGTGATAACTATCAATCATTCTGCGAATCTATAACTTTTGAATGTGAAACAGTCATAGAAAACATAAAAAGAAAGGAATGACGTAGCTTTTTATGGACACTTTCGCAAGAAAGGTAGTGCGTATGAAATGATAACTCAATAAATGCGCGCCATATTTGACATACTTGTAGGCGCGATCAAACGAGAAGCATAATTGGCCTAAGAGTACTTTGGTAATTTGATAGGTGGTGGTTGCACTTGAATAAATCTTGTATAAGTACTAAACGTTCACTGTCCTAACAAATTCCTTTTTTTTATTAATCTGTGGGAGAGAAGGCACACAATAAAACTAACAAAGTCAAAATGTAATTTCACAAAGGTTTAATAACGATCAAATAAGACAGAATATATTCAGTTTATCATATAAACTAATGAGCACTTATATTTGGTTATGATTACAATTAAATCTTAATAACTGAATTAAGTTATGGGAAGGCGCTGTTTATTGAGCGGAAGGCCGCCGCTATTTAACTAAGATTGGCACTGTTTATCGAGCGGAAGGCCGCCGCTAAAAATTTACCTGAAGACACACAATAAAACTAACAAAGTCAAAATGTAATTTCACAAAGGTTTAATAACGATCAAATAAGACAGAATATATTCAGTTTATCATATAAACTAATGAGCACTTATATTTGGTTATGATTACAATTAAATCTTAATAACTGAATTAAGTTATGGGAAGGCGCATTTTATTGAGCGGAAGGCCGCCGCTATTTAACTAAGATTGGCACTGTTTATCGAGCGGAAGGCCGCCGCTAAAAAGTTACCTGAAGAAACTGATGGAGTGATGATTGCCTTGACTCGAACTGGTGTGGATGAGGCAGAAATATGTTGAAAAAGGTGGTTGGTGTTCACGAAGTCTGGACGTGTAAACTGGTGCGGAGCAACACTTCGTAGTTCGGTCGAAAAGTCAATTGAAAACTGGTTCGAGTTGCATGGTCGCTCGTCGGCTAACAGTGGTGGTCGGCATTATCGTTCGACGTCGAACACGACAGGGATAGTTCGAAAACGTTGAACTCGGCTGACGGTTGCATAACAACAATGTCGTTCGAGGTTAAATCACGACGAAGGTAGTACGAAAAGATAAACGTCGACGAGAGCCAGATCGATCGATGAGAGCTCGTGCCAGGACACATGTCTACTGGCGAAGTTCTAATAAAAGTCTCTGCCCGTAGCGAGTTGATGCAGGAAAACTAAATTAACTCATATTGAAGTGTAGTACTCGTGAAACGCATCCTTTTCTCTATTTAAAATCATTTCTGGTCGAAATCTAAAAAGTAGGCGAAACTGAGAAAACACGTGATGCGATTCGAGAAACAAAAATCAGTAGATGTGGTCTGGGCGAGATCAGGCAGAAGAAGAAGGGTTATTTTTAGCTCGCACTCTGCTTTTATATGACCTAGTGGTGTCGAATCGACACCGCTCGGATCCAAAATTGACCAATAAAAACAAAGATTGACCGTTTAAATCATACATTAGGCAAATTAGGCAAAGAAGAAATCGGAAAATACGGACGTAGAGGAGATAATGGAAAAACACTGAAATGGGCATATAAAAAAGCTTACTGGATACCGGGGTTAAAATACTACGCCATCTACGATGTGGTAGACTAGCTTAAGTACCGAGTGGTATTGCAAATTAATGAGTACACGTTACCAATATTTTTTCTTAGTGAATTAATAAATTAAAAATACAATGTATAGCCGCTACAGTACATTTTAACAGTGATTACAAATGGAGTATCATGACAAATGGGTGTGTCTGGGGCGTAACCTAAAAATAAATAACATACCCTTAACATTAGAGTATTCAGAATACCGATTTAGAGGTATGTTAAGGTTATGTTAACTTTGGGACTTAACATAGAAGTTAACACATAAGTTAACATAGTTTTCAGAGTACGGCCCCTGATTTTTATTGTGATAATTGGCTGATAATAGGTTTAGGATGTTACACAGCGAGTTTGAAATTGACACAGAGGCTAAAGTCCTGGGGTGGTATTCTGAGAATTATTGTATCCCCCGGCAGTATGCCAGAGGATACTTTGGATTCAGCAGCGTTCCGCGTCACATTCTTTTGTACGCACTAGCGGTCACATTTCTCGACGGATTTCTTTCAAACTTTGTATGGAGGTGTGTCTTGGTAAAATCTAGAAACCTATAGATTTTGGTGATGCTGCCCTCAGTGTTCCGTCTTTTATAGGGTCAAAGGTCTATTTTGATAGATGTCTTGTGTGCACTCTAGTGTGCGCTCTGGCGGTCACATTTCTCAACGGATTTCGTTCAAATTTTGCATGCAGGTGTCTCTTGGTGTAATCTAAAAATCTGTAGTTTTTTGGTGATGCTGCCACCAGTGTCCCGTCTTTTATAGGGTCAAAGGTCATACTTCAGGGCATGGCGTGAGTGCACTCTGCAGGCCACATTTCTGGATAGATTTCTTTCAAATTTTGTATGGAGATGTAACTTGGTATAATCTACACATCTTTACTTTTTGGTGATGCTGCCCTCATTGTTCCGTCCTTTATAGGGTCAAAGGTCATATGTCTTTTGTGCGCTCTAACTTCCACATTTCATGACGGATTTCTTTCAAGTTTTATATGGAGGTGTCTCTTAGTGAAATCTACACATTTTTAGTGTTTGCTGATGCTGCCCCCAGTGTTCCGCTTTTTATAGGGTCAAATGTCATATTTTGGTTGCATGCATTCTGGAGGACACATTTGTTGACTGATTTCTTTCAGATTTTGTATGGAGGTCCATCATAGATTACTCTTTGGTGATGCTGCCCTCAGTGTTCCATCTTTCATAGGGTCAAAGGTCATATTTTAGTGGATATCTTGTGTGCGCTCTGAGATCACATTTCTTGATTTTTTTCGAATTTTGCGTTATACTCTAATCTACACACATTGTTTTGGTGATGCTGCTCCTAGTGATGACAATAGTCCGGGCCACTGGCAGCAGTCTCTATGCCATCCTTTCGTTTGAGGGAGGGTAGGGGGGAGGTTCTTTGTCCCTCCGAATTGCTGCCAGTGCCGGGGGATCCATTTTGCATTGCGCGGCAATGGACATTTCTAGTTTTATCTTGATTTTAGTGAAAAGATTTTATTTGTCATAACAAAAATCAAGATAAAATAAATCTCAGAATACCACCCCAGGACTTTAGCCTCTGTGTCAATTTCAAACTCGCTGTGTAACATCCTAAACCTATTATCAGCCAATTATCACAATAAAAATCAGGGGCCGTACTCTGAAAATTATGTTAACTTATGTGTTAACTTCTATGTTAAGTCCCAAAGTTAACATAACCTTAACATACCTCTAAATCGGTATTCTGAATACTATGTTAAGGGTATGTTATTTATTTTTAGGTTAGACACACCCATTTATCATGATACTCCAATTGTAATCACTGTTAAAATGTACTCTTAGCCAATCATGCTTCTTGTTTGATCGCGCCTACAAGCATGTCAAATATGGCGTGCATTTATTGAGTTATTATCATTTCATACGCACTACCTTTCTTGCGAAAGTGTCCATAAAAAGCTACTTCATTCCTTTCTTTTTATGTTTTCTATGACTGTTTCAGATTCAAAAGTTATAGATTCGCAGAATGATTGATAGTTATCACAGAAACCAAATCAGACAAACACAGAAAAGATAATATCTTCTGCATTTCACGTATAAATAGACCGATGTATCATAGTTAAAAGCCCCCTCGACCAAAGTTATGTTCTATGTTAAGTTCTATGTTATCTTTACGTTAAAAAAGTACATTTTGTTATGATAATTAAAATTATTTCACAAAAAATCAAGATAAAATAAATCTCAGAATACCACCCCTGTTTACATATGACACAGCAAACCTGGGGAGCGTTTTATCAAGCGATTTGTCAGTGATTTTTACCAACAACTGTTGTAAGCTACTGAAATCCTTGCATCTGATTGGCTGAGAGCAAATTTGTCAGTAAAAATCACTGACAAAAAGCTTGATGAAACGCTCCCCAGAAGTAAGGTGGATCCCTAAATGTCTGTATGTTTCTTCCCTTTTATTTTATTAATGTAATTGCTCTCTCTCTCTCTGAGAGATGATCTAATAAACTGGACCAATTTTATCTGAGGTTTACACGTAATTGTATTTGTATAGATAATGCTGCATTTGTCACCCAAACCCTTGCTACCACAATGCAGGCCCATAAATTTATGAATTTGACACCTTCATCTTGTATTTTTTGCCTGTGAATTCTGATTCATTTATTTAGTTTTAACTTTTTACACTGCTATTACCTCTCTTAAATGAATTTTACTTGTTTGCCTTTTCTTTTTCTATCTGCTATTGCTCGCAGTTTTGGTTCATCATTTAGCATTAAAGGCCAAGTCCACCCTAACAAAAAGTTGATTTGAATAAATAGAGAAAAATCCAACAAGCATAACACTGAAAATTTCATCAAAATAGGATGTAAAATAAGAAAGTTATGGTATTTTAAAGTTTTGCTTAATTTCGCAAAACAGTTATATGCAGATCCTGCTCAGTATGGAAATGAGGGAACCAGTGACGTCACCCACTCACTATTTCTTTTGTATTTAATTACATGAAATACGAAATATTTTAATTTTTCCTTGTTATAATGTGAAACAAGGTTTGATTCCTCGCTGAACATGTGTAATTGCCATTGTTGCAACCTATACACAATTCAATGAGAGCTTCTTAATTGTGAAATCTGCAGAAATTAAAATATTCTATATTTCACATAATAAAATACAAAAGAAATAGTGAGTGGGTGACGTCACTGGTTCCCTCATTTCCATACTGAGCAGGATCTGCATATAACTGTTTTGCGAAATTAAGCAAAACTTTAAAATACCATAACTTTCTTATTTTACATCCTATTTTGATGAAATTTTCAGTGTTATGCTTGTTGGATTTTTCTCTATTTATTCAAATCAACTTTTTGTTAGGGTGGACTTGGCCTTTAACAATACCATCATCCCACTACGCCTATTTCCATGCAGTTAACCTTTTCTTTTTTTGTCTGACATTCACTACCAGAGTGCCAATAAGTTTTGGTTCATCATTCTTGTCGCAAGCGTGATCATCTTCCAGTGCATCACAACCGACATCTTCGTCTTCAACCACGAGAAGAACGTCGCTCCTACCACCGTCGAGACCCCCACCAAAGTTACACCCTTCACGATAGGGCCACATAGCACACCAACAAAAGCCCTTCCCCTAGTCTAGTTCTGGGCGTTTTTAATTATTTTGTCTACCAAACCATGAAGCTACAAACCCTGTGTGTGCACCCAGCGTAGAACATGCAAAGTCCACCGATTCACTCTCCCCACAAATTCACCTTCCCTGGGGAACAGGGGAGGTGCTCAGAACATTATGGACAGCATTTTTACACAAGCAAATGTAGCTGCTCACCCTGAGGGGTAAGACTGCCCCCCCCCCCCCCACCACCACCACCACCTTCATGGGCTAAAACTTGGTAGACAGAGTGGCCGATCTTGCAATTTTAGGGTTGAATATTAATATATTACTAGATATTATTGATTTAGATTGGTTTAGATTCATGATTTGATACATTATTTATGTCATATATTCTAGATTTAGTACTAACTTTACTGCTGCTTCTAAAAAAAATGATTTTGGAGCAGCTACTTCAATTAATTAAGTATATTTACTACATGAGTAATAATGGATATTTGTTTTGCTGAAAATCACATGCCCTGAAGTACTGCACGCAGAAATGGGTGTATGGGACTACACCCATAGGTGGCATGATTGGTCCAGACATTTCTTCGGCTATATCTCGTCATATTTTTCATGTGAGGGCATTTGAAGAGCACTCCTTCTAAGGGGACATTTCTACTATGAAAAGTTTCCAAATTGACATAAATGAATGAGAAATCTCACAAATTATCTTTCGCCTTTACCATGGATGTGATAGTATACAGGTATATCCATGCCTTTACCAGATCTTAACTGTATCCTGTTGAAACTTGCTATGAAGAGCTCCGATATAACAAGATTCCTGATATAACAAGATTCCTGATATAACAAGGTAATTTTGCTGGTCCCAGGTCTTTATGTTCTTTTCTTTTTTTACCCTGATATAAGGAGATTCCTGATATAGCAAGGTAATTTTCATGGTCCCAAGGTCCTCGTTACGCTGTCTGCAATTTTCAATATTTTAATGATTTTGCCCTCAAATAGCACTGCCTGGTAGATATTGATTTTTAAAGTTCTAAGTTCTAGGTTAGTCCACCTTCACCAAATTTTTTTTTTTACTTTTTTTTTTCCTCTTCTTTTCATAAAGTACAATTAAGTCTGCACTACAAACAAGTGATTGTATGGATATTGCAGATGACTCTAACGCAATTACATGAATTTAGAAGTGCATTTTTGTAAACTTAAGAATCTAAGATATTGATTTTTAAAGTTGTATGTTAGTCCACCTTCACCCAAAATTTTTTTTTTTTTATCTTTTCGTAAATTGCAATTAAGTCTGCAAGGTCATGAAATCATTGTGGTGTATGTTATTACTGTTATGAACATTCCAAGGTCACATAATGCATAATTATCTGACATTTTACTGCGTTTGATTTTTAGAACTAAGGTCAGATTTTGTTCTTATATGTATATTGGAAGTTTTTTATATTTCATGAATAACTGTAACAAAGAAAGCACTAGCATGGTGTCCATCGCTATCTGGCCCCTGTTGATTTGATCAAAGGGAGCATTTGCAAATTAGGAGTTATGCAAGTTTTATTAAGAATTCTACACTTTTAGGGCGAATGCAAAGCATATTATTCTGTTGTCCGAAGCTTGCACCCATATAATTTTGTTTTGGCACTGGCAATTTATGCATTCTATGATGTTTGAGAACTCCTTATGATGAAAAATATATTATTAGAACAGAAATTGGTTTCTATGTCTTTGGCAGATATTTTGTAACAGTAGCTTTAGGCCAAGTGCAATTAAGTCTGCACTACAAACAAGTGATTGCATGGATATTGCAGATGACTCTAATGCAATTACATGAATTTCGAAGGGTGCATTTTTGCAAACTTAAGAATCTATTCTTCCTGGTAGATATTGATTTTTAAAGTTATATGTTAGTCCACCTGCACCAAAAAACTTTTTTTTTCTTTTTCTTTTTGTAAAGTGCACTTAAGTCTGCACTACAAACAAGTGATTGTATGGATATGGCAGATGACTCTAATGAAATTACATGTATTTAGAAGGTGCATTTTTGTAAACTTAAGAATCTATTCTTCCTGTAGATATTGATTTTTAAAGTTATATGTTAGTCCACCTTCACCAAAAATTTTATTTTTTTTTTTTCTTTTTGTAAAGTGCACTTAAGTCTGCACTACAAACAATATGGCAGATGACTCTAATGCAATTACATGTATTTAGAAGGTGCATTTTTGTAAACTTAAGAATCTATTTACATGTCTTTCAATAACACAGTAATCTTATTTTTTAAATTTACTAATAGATGATAATACCATTTTGTCCTTGTTAGTAGGCACACATGTTAGAATAACCTCACAAACAAACAAAATTGTACCATATTTTGAATGCATCGTCACTTTTCCACAGAATTTTCTTTTCTTTTCTTTTCTCCTGAAATATTGTAAGATAAGTAACATGGCACATGAGTGATGTACATCTTATAGTTCAATCTTTCGCTGAATCTTATTGATTGCGCATCTCATTTGTTTTCTTTTGAACTTGGTTTGATAGAGTTGAGCAATTTGATACAGAGTTTTTGTATCTATCAGAACATTTTGTGTTAGTGGTACTAATTGTCTCCAAGACATTTGTTATTATGCATCTATCATTCTTCTCTCACTTGCCTGTCTCTCTCTAATTTCTTCTCTCCCTCTCTCTTGTCTTTCTTCTCTCCCTCTCTCTTTCTCTTTTTTTTCATTTTTCTCTCTCATTCGCACTTTATCATACTTCATCATTATATGGTTATCATTCTACTTGGATCAAGTCTCTTTGATTTAAATGAAATCAGATTTAGTGAAGATTTTTGACCACTGAAATTGTCAATCCGCCCATTTGGCCACGACCGACAACATCATTTTTATATTGGTATAAGTGTGTTCCGTACTGCATTATTTAGATGCTGATAAAAATAAAAAGCGGTCACAAATTAATAAAGGATCAAGAGAAATTTGAGATTGATAGTTGATTTATCTTTAATAATATGATTATTCTCTGAATTCATAATTTACACGAAATATACAATATATAAAAGTACATTTTAAATTGCATAGCTAGGGCTATGTGATCGAATACACTGTATCCAAGTATGTGCATGAACATAATTATTATAGTACTGAGTACATTATTTCTATTTGTATTACTTTAGAAAGGGAATGGAATTGAAATAATGGTTTGATAATAAATGGTATGATAAAATGTTTATCAAAACTCAACGCATTCTCTCCAGATTCTGTTGTATGCATCTTGTGGGAGTAATGTTTTCTCTTCATAATAAGGCGGTACTGTGCCCCCATGTGCCATGTACCGTGTGTTTATATGTTGTTTCAATCGCCAATAACTTATGAAAAATACATTCTTTCATAAAGTGAACTTCCGCAAGTATAATTCGAAAAACAAAACAATGGAGGGCAAAAAAAAAGCAACTTTAAAAAGCTACGATTGCAATATCATAATATTGCTGTTCAAGTGTTTTGATTGCCCAATCCATATGAGCGTTCAAAATACAGTTTTGGCCATTTGTATCAAGTTCAAAGAATTCCAAACCGAAGCTGTTTTGATGTCACGTTACCGGCAACCGCACTCCTGGACGATCATGTTCTCGTGATGTCGAACTAAGACGGCGCCCTCTTCGAAGTACAGCATGCTGAGTGGTCGAAGTTTGGTTGGTACGCAACAGGATTCTGGTGTCCGCCTCTCTGGTTGGTGTAGACGAATCAAGTCCTGCATGACGGCGTGGTTGCTTGGGTTGTCGCTGCTATCGAGAGGTCCCACACAGGTCCCGACGCATCGGTAGGCGTTGAACTGCTTAGGGTAGATGATCCACTCATCCCAGCCAATACGACTGAAGTCAACATCCATGTCGACTCGACGGCAAGGTCCGGAACGCTCCTCTTCGAGACGAAGCTTCTCGGCCATCCTTAGCTTGTGTTCGTCGCGTTGGAGTTTGCGGAGATCTTTCTGCTTCTTTCGGAGACGAGCTTCGTCAGTTGATCGTCGAGTACGCGTACGCACTGAGCCGTAGGCGTCGGTGAGGATGATTGGCGAGCTCGGAGCACGAGAGAATACGACGAGGGTCACGTCGGCGACAGAAAGCGGATTGGTAGACGCGTCATCCTCGCTTGAAACGGCAACATCGTTAGAGTCCAATGCGATGTCGTCGACGAGATCATCAGGTTGAATGTCCGCTGCGAGAAGGGCTCTCACAACATCCTTGTCATGATCGGCCTTTGACTCGACGAGTGGTTTGATACGGAGTTCGATGCTGTACTGAATAGGTGACGTCGTGTCGCTCGTTGTCGCTATAAACCGATGAACGATCTTGGTGATGTCGAATACCTCTCGGCCGTCGAAGTCGTCGTGACGAGCATTGATGTTGCGGGAGTGAAGCAGCTTGCGTTGTTGACACATGCCGTCATCGCAGGTGACGTTGACCCATTGGTGGAGTTGGATGACGAATCGACCCGATGGCTGATGATGGGAGGTCATATTGAGTTGAACTCGGAGCTCGGCGAGATGGACAGCTTCGTTGGCAGGTTGGTCGAACGTCGGGAAGGTGGTCACCCAGGTCATCTCACGGCCCGAAGACGATTGGACATCTGAAATAGAAAAGAAAGAAAAGGACGGATTTATTAAATCATCAAAGGACAAAACAAAATTTTATCAACGAAAGCTAAGGATGCTATATTTCGCAAATCAATCCTATTAATAGTTATGTCTGCATCCCAGCCCGATGCCA
Source organism: Heliocidaris erythrogramma (assembly GCA_025617745.1). NCBI lineage: Eukaryota > Metazoa > Echinodermata > Echinoidea > Camarodonta > Echinometridae > Heliocidaris > Heliocidaris erythrogramma. The sequence continues at coordinate 12,802,616 of CM046872.1, read as the reverse complement.
GACACAAATATTATTAACCCAGTCCTTACAATGTGCTACTACGACGTATCAATTATTGGCTTTGTTCCCCTTTCAGGAGATCGCACTTAATCCATTGAATCTCGACTGTGAAAGATCTCGTCACAAAAGGCTTCAGAAGCCTCGCTTTTGAAGCAAACCCCACGAATGAAAAGGGCTGCCCCGCCGTGTTCCCTCCCCACACAGAAGGGTTCGAACTTCAGCGTTCGGACGGTCTCATACACGAACAAAAGAGTCTAGTCCCATCCCTTTTATCCTTTCCCATTGTGAGAAGACAGGGGTTGAAGGGTTAATCGTTTTCTAGCTGAATACCCCTTTTCACCTTGGTAGATTATCCGTTAACGGAATAGCTCAGACGAGTTAATTAGAAAACAATTTGGGAAGAAATTCAGCCACTTGGTACAGGTGTTATGAGGTGAACTAAAAGGCTTCAAAACAAAGTCAATGAAGATGGCTCGACTAGCACATGTACAAGGGTTTCAATGATAATGCGTAACTGTAAATCATATTCCTGAATTATCTATTCTCCCTGAAAAGATTGTGAACATAACTCTCTTTGACGTTGTCTGACCGAGATCTGCTTGATCGCCAAAATTGAAACATTAACTGAAAGTGTTTCACACATCACATTCCAAGTCATTGAAAGCATTACGAAGCACTACCCAATATTTATGTTTGCCGAAGCCGAACAAAGTTTGAATGACCATGGTAATCTTCAGAATAAACACTCAAACTGACTGCACTTCATTATGTCTTATTTGATAATTAAACAGATTAAATTTTTTATAGCTCCCTGAAAATGCAAACATCTCTATTGGAAACTTTAATGCCACTTTAATGTACAGTTTGATTATGGTATAGAGAGAGTTATATTCGACAATGAACAAGAAACACGTACATAACGAGCAAAGTTAACATCCAAATGTAAATATTGTATGGTAAATCGTGCAATATGTGTGATATTTCTTCCTTTTTTTTACTTGAGCAGTTCACGGTTTCGAAACTGTTACGAAACACAATTTATTAAAAAAAATGAAACCAGTTGCGATACTAAGCGTAAGTTGTAAATTGCCCAACACAATATGTCACTTTTATATTTTCTTAATTCTGTCACGAATTACAATTTTCTTACAAATTTCGACAACGTGACATTTTGTACAAAATATTCAAGTAAAATGTGATCAAACAGAGCACTGACAATATGAAAATGAAAGTCTGAATATTTTGTTAAACATTCTTAATGTAATAACACATCAGCCTTGTAATTCACAAAATTTTAGTATCATATTGCACGATTCACCAACAAACAGCGCAAAAAATACAAAATTCAAACAGAGATATAAAATAATTTTCTTACCTCCGATAACACCAATGTAGTTCCTGACGGTGTCCGCCTTCTCTATGGCCAGACACTCCTCCTCGGAAGGGTTGACGAGATTGTGTCCGGTGTAGAGCGACTCAAACAATTCCACCATGTACATAGTCGATGAGTTCTTACGATGATCGACGTGCTGGATCTCCCTCTCGTGATCGAGGAAGCCCGGTGTGATGACGGGGAGAGTATTCCGTCTGGTGCGAGTTGAGGCGACGACGTCGTCGGTCAGTGCTGAGGCTGCCTCGTGAAGGAAAGGCGCGAAGAAAGCACTCGTTGATGTGATGAACATTAAGCAGACGACAGCCGCTCGGTGGAAATTGGATGATCGATGCATAGTTAAAAGTCCTGTAAAATATTCCCAAGTGAGAGGAGAAGAGCGCTCCGATGAGAGTCTCCGGTGGTTGAATCTCTTGGATCCGCTGGAATGATGAGGTCGCTTGGATGTCTCAGCTCTCTGGAATGCAGAAACCCTGTTGATAGATGAGTCCAGGCTTGATGATCCGTCCGTTGATGGTGTTCTTTCACAATGTTCTCTTGTCGAAGCTTGCACAAAACACACTTTGTGACTTTAGTTAATTTAACACTTCAACTTTGAGAGATACTTGAGAAATTCTTAGAGTGATGTTAACTTGGTTAGGGTTTCTGACGAAATGGTGAGGTGAAAGTAACCCAGACATCTTAAATACTTCAGACATGACCTTCCCAGACAGCTCTCAAGCCCTTGGATATCTAATCAGACACCCCTTTCAAATACCCCCAGGTCCACATGCGCGCGCATTGTTTAGCAATCTATGCATTCACACCAAAAACCTTTCACCGGGACCACGGTGAATGGAAGCAACGGTTCTCGGACCACTACACAAGGAACCCATCTCGACTGGCCCAACTCCGAACCATCCCGTCTTGCTAATTAACAATGAATCGGCTCTTTTGTAGCGCTCTAAGCACACTATAATTAGTTGTAACCAAACGACAATAAAAGGGTAGTCCTGCTAAGTGTTTGGCATTAGTCTATCTTCTTTCTCGATACTTCATTTGAAGAGTTTGATTCGGTGAATACTGTTTTACTGAGTATCAGACTGCTTTAATTGGCAGCTTGGAGCAGCTTTGTAAAGCCACTGGCCTCTTGTGTTTTGATCTGAGAAAAACACAACAGTCTAGTCAAAGTGTAGGTTTCATAGACTCAGTTTGTCAGCAAAATTATATTCATTATTAAAGAAAGTGAAATAAAAAGAGACAAAAATAACGTGAATATATTTGCATAATTATTCATCGGAAATTTTCGGAAATACGATGATTATATTTTTGCATATATCATGTTTTCAGGTTATTTTTTTTAAATTTTTATTTACTAGATAAAAACGTAACGGATTCACTGTATTATGATATCGAAAATTTCAATGGCTTTACATATTCTTGTGGTTTATGTTTTTCTTTACGTCGAAAAATATCCGATTCTCAAATAAGGAGTCAAGAACGTTCATATTTGTTTTCTCCAAAGTGTATATTTTTCACTTTACACCGACGAGTTGTGATAATACACAAACTGCATTGCAAAGGAATCACAATTCTAACCAATATTGCAGCTCTATCTCGACCTTTTGTTTTGAATGAAAATAATTCGGCATGTTCTTGTAAAACTGCCCTTATGTGTTGTCGAAGTGCTTTTTACCAGAAATCATTCTTGACATAAGCATGTAAGCCATATTTTGAAGAAAAAAATGCTTATCAGTCGAAACAAAAGAAAACAAAGGACAAAAAAGCAAACAAACAAATAATAACCCACATGTAGATAAATAAATGTCCAGCATAAAGCATTTAAAATTTTCCATGAAGCATTTAACATGCTGACATGTCATAAAATTATACATAATATTTAGTATAACCATGAAGCTACAAACCATGGTAGCTTCATGGTATACCTAAGTCCGACGTTCGCTCCGGGCTTTATATATTTCATGAAAGATGAAATGTCAGAGCATGGGCTAGCTCGGGCATGGGTACGTGTCATACATTAAACTATTCCATTAGCGTCATCTCTTAATCTTCCGAGCTAGCTTATTGGAAACGGGTTAATACTGCATCAGTGTACTGAGTAGCAATGTTTTATATAAATTGTTTCCCTCACGAAACTTTCTAACCAACACATGTTGTTCATATTGGGAAAATAAACTTAACATTGATATAAACTGGTCACATGTATTTAAGTGTAAACTTGTGCAAATTAGAGAATATTAGTTACGGGAATTTAACCTAAAATTATTGTATAATTTATTACCATTAGGAAGCAATCTTTTTAAATGGGGTCTAATTAGAGAAGATTTATGTTCAGAGTGTAAAGTAAAAGAAGATATTATCCACACTTTCACTAAAATGTGTTCTAAATAAACCTTTTCTCACGCATGTTGAAAATATATTGAAAGAAGTATACAATATCTCGATAACCAAGATTAGCATCTTGCACTTACTGAAAATAGGAGGTCATTGCCAGTCTAATTTATTTCTGATCATAGCTTTCTGGAGCGTATATAAAGTTATTTTAAAACGCAACAAAAGCGGAAAAGATAGGAGAGATCTTGTACTGAAACATGTGTTTGAAAGTGAAATCAGAAAAAGAATAGAGATACGATATAGCAGAAAGGAAAAATACATGTAGAAAGAAAGAAAAAAGATGAATTACCAAAGGAATTGTTGAAGTTCATTGGAATTTATTTTGTGAAGGTTTGAAAGAGAAATCAAAAAGAAAAAAAAAACGAATAGAAATATCAGGAGCAAAAGGGAAAGAATATAAATAAAAAGAAAATATGAATTACCAAAGGATTTGTTATAGTTTATTTGGAAAATGTATACTGATATGTGTAAGTCGATTTAAGTTACCTTTTGTGTCATTTATGTATGATTAATGTTATATTGAGTTGTAAACTTTGAATGTAAAATAAATCCTATAACGAGGCAAAAAAAAAAAATCGCATATGCGTTCGAGGCGGGTTGGGGGAGCAGCCCCCAAGGCTTTGAAAATTACTAATATTCGGCAACCTCATATTCGGGCACCCGCCACCCAATATTCGGACCATGAGGTGGTCTATAATGTAGTTTTTATATCTTATGTAGTACATTTTGATGACGAAATTACTTTTTAACAACTCTGATAAAGTTTAATTTTCACTCTTTGCTCCCTCGCTAAATTTAGAAACTAGAAAGTTGGTATTTATATTCGGGCAAGCGACACCCCCCCCTGGCAAATTCTGCCCATACGCCTACGCGTCCTCTTAAGGATAATCATTATATTTGTTGTGTGTTTCTTGTCAGAGCGTCTTAAGACTTTTTTGCGATTTATGTGAGTAAAATATGAAAGGGGTGAATGATTGTTCATATGTTAATCTATTTCACCAACTTGAAAGGCGTATATTGGAGGCAAGTCAACCTGAATGATCATGTTTTACTGTGTCCGAACAGAAATTTACCTCTTTAGATTTTTTTCTTCTGAAAGCGTTTCATGTGCATACTTGCTGGGGGAAGAATTACATTTATCGGGATAAATTCATCGCTATATTTAATTGTTATCTTGATATCCCAAGCCAATGAAGAGATATTTCGCCACAGTTCCCAAGATCAAAGAGAGAGAGAGAGAGAGAGAGAAGGGGATAGAAAGAGAATGAGAGGGAGAGAAAATTAATTGCATGAGCGTATTTTTAGATCCCCGGGTCTCTACCACCCACTCTATTAACATGATTAACGATATTTTCCGATAAGCCAATAGAAGAAGTTTGTTCATAACGTAACAAGCATGCAATGGCACTTTGGCAAATATACCTGTATAGAAAAAAGGGATGTCTATATTTGCTAAACGGAAAGAAACAAACAAATAACGCTAAAAAGCAAACGAGTTTGAAGAAGTACTTTTCTACATGACAATGGCACTTTGTTTTAATCTACTTCCGAAGTTAACATGCACATAATTATATATCATGACTGTTTTTTGACGAGATTATAGGATGTTTACTTAGGGATTTCCCGACTCTATTAAGTTCCTAACAATGTACTCAAAGCATTTTCTGTCAAATAATATTCTCAAACTGTTTGTTGGCCAGTCAATTAGCGTGACAGATTTAAAGGGAAATCTAAGATGGAAGTAAACTTATATCGCGGGTATACTCCACTGAGGGGGGAGGGGGGGGGGGGGGGGGGGGGGGGGGGAGCAATGGTACCTTGGGGTGGAGGGGGCGGCCTGTTAGCCGGCGAATGAAATGCACATTTTTAACGACCCGACGACAGGGGGGGGGGGTGCCGGAGGAAGTCCTAATTTCTTTTCTCATTCTTTTCCTCTTTCTCTCTCTTTCTCTTTTTTTCTCTTTTTCTCGCTCTCTCTCTCTTTCTCGCTCTCACTTCTTTCGTTTATTTCTGTCACCATTCACCCCGTGTCTTTACGCCAATGTGAAAGAATATTATGTTTTGAAGTATTATTTCCAGTCATTATCAATCAGAATTGCATTACATTTTTTATTTCTATATATTCTATTGCCCCGTTTTTTTAGATATCCATTTTATATGATTTCGAGCGAATTTAGTGTAGGCCGCAAGCTGAAAGTAATTCCGATTCAGAATCGTCATTTTTAAGTCATGATCCTCATTCCGAGACATTGCTTTTCCGAAATCAGGGAAAACTGATTATTCACTCTCTGTGAACTACATTTAATAAAAATCCTTATAAAAAAAAAAAGAAATATGATCGTTAATCCAGTCGCATGATTTAACAAAATACGGATCATTGAACTTAAACCTGTAATCCTAACCCCAGCCCGTAGATGTTAGTGGATGATATCTCATTTTGAATACCCCAATCCCCAATCCCATGACCTCCGACTTAAACACCGATGCTAAAAGCAAGCACATCGTATTCACCACTTAAATCGATTTCAGGCACAGGTCCAAACTTTTCTGGTGGGGTTGGAGCGAAATTTTTCCCCAAATGAACATGATTTCAGGAATCCCATCGTCAACAAAATATCTTACAAGTAAAACAAAGTATGGAAGTTCATGCTGGAACGACCGGCCATATTTTTTTTTTAAAACTCCAGCGGAAGGTTTGTTTTCATGCTTTTTTTTTTGGTTTTGTTTTGTTTTGTTTTGTTTTGTTTTGTTTTGTTTTTTTTTTTTTTGGGGGGGGGGCTTTTTTTTTTGGGGGGGGGGGCAATGGGAGGTGGGGGCTCGGATCTTTTGACACCCTGTAGCTAACTACTATGGCATATAATATATGTAATTAGTTTAATCTAGATTACTAAAGCAAATGTGTACGTTAAGAGGGCTTATCTATATCACTCTTTACTTTCAGCAAAAGAGTATTCGCGTGTCCGTCATTCACTTTCTTTCGCCTTGGCTTCACTCTCGGGATTTCATTCAGTGACATTGTGCCCAAGATAATATACTCATTAAAGAACTACAAAGACAACAAAGCACACCATCAACATAACATAGTGAAGAAAAGCGGTGTTTGCAGACATCTTTATGAGTTCCGGTCTGCACCGATTCACAGCGTTGAGAAGAATAGAACATAAGCTGCATGGAGGAGGATGAGAAGGTTTATTGACAACAACAACAACAACATTTGTTGTCTCCTTTACGACTTTACCTCTTTGTTGGTCCAGTAATCACCTTTCTCTCGTCCATTAATTTGACCATCTACTTGGACATGTTAATTTATATCTCGATCAGTCCAAGGAAAACGCGTGTTATATACCCACACTGGCATTCAATATTTTAAGATCGGAGGGTCTTCTGCTACTGCTGCAAATGACTTTAAAAATGAGCAAAATAACTAACGGTTTTTCTTTTAATAATCTAAATAAATTGAAGGGGGTAGTGGTGTTACTTGTTGTGTTGATCGAATATATCAAAGTTTATAGGAGTATAGCCTATATAGTGTTGAAGAAGATATTATTTGAGTTAACTTTAAAAATATACACGATTGGCAAACTGCAGTTAGTATAGGTCAATAAAACGGAGATATCGTGAAGTGAATTGACAGTGCAGTGGTGACGGTATACCTTACACATAAATCTAGCTATGAAATAAGATAAATTTGCAATGACGCTCAGTTTCGCAAATCATTATTCTCCTAAAAACTAAGGAGGATGGCAATTGTTTTAATTAATACGTCTATGATTTCAATAGTCAAATGCGCATGAGCTTTTTTCTGTAGTACCCTAGTACCATGACTACGTCACAAAGAGTTTGCGTAGACAAAACCCTATGGACGCAGCGCGTGCAATGGACGCGCTTAGCAACGCTGGAAAGCGTCCTTGATATTTCTATGGCAACCAGTTACATCTTGATCTTGATATATCAGCAGGGCACACTAGACTAGAAGTGAGTAGGCCTAATTTGCAAAAGTAAATTCGTGGATATGTTTTTTATATCTTGTCAACGGATAGCGCCATTTATTTGCTTCTAGAGACGGCCTCCAGCACCGAGGATATATCAGTAAGATGTGAGTTTATTATTTTTTACAATTTTAAACATCATTTAAGAGATGTTGTCCGCATGCCTACCCCCCCCCCCCCCCCCCCCCGTATCCTATTCCTACAATTTCCAACACGTCGTGTGCCCGAACAGTTTGGTTTTCCGGACCGATCACTTTCAAACAGTAAATCGAACAACTTTTCATGCAAATTGTTACGAATCTTTCACAAGATAGCTTGACAGAAGTATGATTTGCAAATATTAACAGTCTAATGAGTGCATATCTGTGATAAAATCCGCCGGTAATATTGACAGGTTATCTGGACGGCTAGACATTGCTCCCCTCTTGGGTTCCCAAGAGGATACAAACGTCACTTTGGTTGGATTAGCATGTGCGCGCTTGGAACAGGCGACTGGCTGGAATGCTCCCCAGATAATAATGGGCAGAATCGCAACTGAATCCAGTGACCGGAGTAATAATGCTGTAAGCGCTTTGGTCGGTTACATTGTAACTGGTAAGGCGCTATAAAAGAAACAGCTATTATCATCATATGACTGGAGGTCGGAACAAAAACTGTCACAAATCACGATTCTGAAAAGCAAACTGCTGAACATATCGATAGAATAGAGGGAGAGAGAGAGAGAGAGATACTAAAGAGAGAAAGAAAGAGGGACAGCGAAGGGAAGAGAGAAAGAAAGACGATAGCTAGAGAGAGAGAAAAGGGGCAGAGTGAAAAAATAGAAAGAGAAGAGGAAAGAGAGAGAGAGTAGAAAGAAAGAGAGAGCTTAAAACTTAGAGAAAGAAAGAGAGAGAGAGAGAGGGTGATGTAGATTAGAGCACTAGAGCAAATTTAATAAAAGACAGGTTGGACTACATATCTATACATAGTAATAGAACTCAAACTACCAAGCTCTGAAAAGATCTGACGTTTGACCCAAAGAAAAATCGAAGGATCTCATGCACTCTTCAGTAAATCTGGCAATGAGGTTTATAAATAACCTTTTCTTTAAGGAAATAAAATGTAGAAGATGTCTAAATAGAGATCTACTTCATGTCTAAAGGGGTTTTATGTAAAACCATGTTGTTTTTACCGGAAAGATTGGTTGACCGACTGATAATTTCAAACAACAAATCGAAATTTTAGCATTTAAATTTACATGAATCCTTTCAAGTTCGGTTTACACGTTTGTAATAATTTAATTAATTTAGTCATTTATTTCAAAACTTTATCCAGAGTAGCCTGTTCAGTTACAATAATTACATAAAGGGACATAAAGGTACATAATTCATAATACCCAGACGTTGTAATTCCGGATAGGTTGTTAATTTCGACATAGGTCATTTTTACATCGAACAACTTTTCATGCGAATTGTCACAAATGTTGAAAATAATGTTATATCATGTTATATACCCACATCATTCAATTTTTTTTAAAGATGTGAGGGTATTCTGCTGCAAATGACTTTAAAAATGAGCAAAATAACGGTTTTTCTTTTAATAATCTAAATAAATTGAAGGGGGTAGTCGTGTTACTTGTTGTGTTGGTCGAATGTATCAAAATCTAGGAGTATATATTATAGTGTTGAAGAAGATATTATTTGTGTTAACTTTGAAATAAATGAATAAATTAATTAAATTATTACAAACGTGTAAACCGAACTTGAAAGGATTCATGAAAATTTAAATGCTAAAATTTCGATATGTTGTTTGAAATTATCTGTCGGTCAACCAATCTTTCCGGAAAAACAACATGGTTTTACATAAAACCCCTTTTAGACATGGAGTAGATCTCTATTTAGACATATTCTACATTTTATTTCCTTAAAGAAAAGGTTATTTATAAACCTCATTGCCAGATTTACTGAAAGAGTGCATGAGATCTTTCGATTTTTCTTTCGGTCAAACGTCAGATCTTTTCAGAGCTTGGTAGTTTGAGGTCTATTACTATGTATAGATGTGTAGTCCAACCTGTCTTTTATTAAATTTGCTCTATTGCTCTAACATGTCTAATCTACATCCCCCCTCTCTCTCTCTTTCTTTCTCTAAGTTTTAAGCTCTCTCTTTCTTTCTACTCTCTCTATCTCTCTCTCTCTTCCCTCTTCCCTCTTCTCTTTCTATTTTATCTCTCTGCCCCCTCTCGCTCTAGCTAGTCTTTCTTTCTCTCTTCCCTTCGCCGTCCCTCTTTCTTTTTCTCTTTAGTATATATATATATATATATATATATCTCTCTCTCTCACCCCTCCCCTTCTATTCTATCCATATGCTCAGCTGTTTGCTTTTCAGAATCGTGATTTGTGACAGTTTTTGTTCCGACCTCCAGTAATATGATAGCAAAAAACGCAAAAGGGAGAAAGAAAAAAAGGGAGGGAAAATGAAGAAAAAACACAAGCCTTAAGGATTATGCGCCCCCGATCGGTAGGGTAAATGCATTAGAAATACATTTTTTGAGGGTTTAAAATGCGAACATTTTCTAAAGCTCAGTCGCTTTGCTCTCTCGCATAATTATTGTCTTTCAGGATCTCGTAATTTCGCGACCCCAGTATATAGTTCTTGAATAGCTTGTTTTTAAGGGTTCTAAATTTCAAAAATGTAATTGTTGCTTTGCTCGCTATCATGTAGTTTTCATCTGCCTCTTGCTAAGCATTGCGCCTCCAATATAGGATAAAATGCATAAACAGCATTTGTAGAGGGTCAACATTTAAAATAAATCTCAACTTTCAGTCGATTTGCTCAATCCCTCGACTATTTATCAAGGGTTTTCGTTAATTTTGCTCCCAATTTTAGAAGGGAGTGAATAGAATACCGTTTATCAATGGACAAAATTCGAACTTCTCTACCGCATAGTTGCAGTGGTCACTTGCAAAATTTCCTCTGTAAAATGCTCAAGAAATTGTCCTCTTTAGGGTTAAAAATGCAAAAATTTTCCGCTCTGTCGCTTTGCTCCCTCGTTGGTACAAGTAGGTTTGGGCACGAAAGGGGGGGGGGGGGGGCGCATCTTCTTTATTTGTCCCGGGCGCCAGAATCCCTAGATACGCCACTGTATGATAATCATGTGTCGGGACATTTAAAGAGAAAACACAGACGGCTTCAGAGGAAGCAGAATATTTAAAAAGAAAAAGACGATATATTAGTTAAAATAAAGGATATATAAGATGAGGAAGAGAAAATCAACATATTTTACACGTTAATTAAAGGAGAATTAACCCCTGCTTACAAATTTACTTATATTGGAAGGTGTAATATATTCCTACTTATTGGCCTAAATCATTTTCTAATAAGATATCAGAAAAGGGTATGAATAAAGATATTCCAACACCCGGTATCGTCTTACATGGGGGCTGCCATTTTCTTGCTGATTAGGAGTTGTACATGAACCATTGAGAAATGTTCCAGTCAGGAAGATATTTTGAATCCAAAACCTAAATTGTTTTTCTTCATTACCTAAAATCCCATATGTGACGAAAAATATAATGTGGGTGTTTACATGTATTATAACAATTAAATCTTTATAATGATACTTTTAAATTGTCTGGTTTTGCTTAACAAAAATCTATTTTCTTGGGTTTGCCAAACAGAGCAGAACATAATATATGCAGCATGCATTCTGACTTTTCAAGTCCATTATCCGAAAGCAGGTGAATGCATAGTTTGCCGCTATAGATGCTCAGGGAAGAAGCATCCATAAAATTTGAATTAATTTGCTCCGTCCCATACGTCCAGTATCGAGAAAATAGATTTCTATTAAGCGAATATCGATTTTCAACAGAAATATATAAGGAAATCTTCAGCTTAAAAATAAATTGACATATCTATTCTATATTTTTAATCTCAAATGGGTTTTTAATTTTGAAAAAGGCAATTGGGCATTTGGATTAAGAAAATATTCTTGTACACATAAACAAAATGGCAGCCCCCATGTGCTGCTAGCAGAAGATACATATTGCTAGCAGATGATAAATTTTGCTCAGAAAATCTTGATTCGTATCGATCTCGTATATTTTGACGCGAAGCCATATAGTCTAACAAGTAGGAACACTATCGTCTTTATTGCTTGAGATTAATTCTCCTTTAAGATCACTAAAGACATAGTTTACCTTTCATTGGCAATGCGGTAACCATGTGTGATAATATAATTAGTTTGAAAAGCAACTTAATATTATGGTGGATCTCTCTCTCTCTCTCTCTGTCTCTTATGGTAATCTGTTTAATGAAGGACTTAAAATTACATTTTAGGTACAAGAGTCTTTAAATAAACATCTGTATCTGACATCTATTGTCAGAGATTTCTTGGAGTAGATCTAATTTTCTAACCAATTGGTTTGATTTCTCTACAGATTTATCATTCCCATCGACAAACAGCTTATTTGGAGCGCGGTAATAACATTGCCGACCAAACGGTATGATGTCAGATACGACACCCCAGCACGATATCGGGGATGAAATCTCGAGATCGTCAACGGAGGAAGTGGTGGAGGACGAACTACCCTCGTCGCAGCCAAGCGATGCCGAACATACTCGCATTCACGATCAGCTAACCGCCCCTATGGGAAGCTATAAGATGACGTCCGTACGTCGTCAAGTCGGCGATGACGACGACAGTTACAGCGAAAGCGACGTCGACAACGATCGCAACGACGATGATGATGGAGACGTGCATGGGGACGATGAGAAGAGCGTTCATCTATCCAACTACGCAAGTGACGAGGCGGTCTCGTACGTCGAGAGCTGTGAATCTTTTGACCGCTTCACCGACAGCAGCGATGAGGACAATACTGGCGAATCAAAGAAGAAAGCAGGTGTCAGTCGACGTCGTGAGTCCAACAGCGACAGTGACAGCGATGACGAATCGGAGGAAGAGAAGGTCTGTCATGCTTCGAGTAAAGAGAGCAATCTTAAAGAGGATGTGAAATCAAGAGATGTAAACTCTTCTTCCAGGATGAATAACTTCTCGGAAGTCACCAAAAATAAATCGAGTGAAAAATTCGTCGGCATATGGGACGATGATTGCGCCAAAAGGAAACGGTCGACGAATCCGGTCCGGAAACTATGGAGCGATTATGTATATAAATCGGACGCAAACCAGTCACAGGGTCAGATGCGAGCTGGTGCACGATTCACGAATTCATTTACCGACAAACGTCAACCTGAACCAGGGGATCAATCATGGAGTATTGGTCCAAGTAATCGTTTCCCACCTCAACTAGGACTTGGTCTTGGTCGCGGATTGGTGCCAAACAACAATAGGTATCACGAGTCAAACAGCATGAGACCGCCTGGACCATCTAGAGGTTGGCAGCAACAACGCCGGCCAAACAACCCTTACTGCCACTACCAGCAGCAGCAGAAGTACTTCGGGATGCCCCGTGGAAGCTACGCCAGTGTTGTGCGGAAGGGTGCGCCGAACGCAGGTCGTAGAGATTCGAGAAACCCCAACCCAACAAAACCGCCCAGCTGCAGCAGGCAAGGAAACGATCAGGGCTTTTCTCAACAGATTCACAAACGGACGAACCAACAACAACAGCAACAACGACCCCCGGGGCCAGGGCCGCAGAGGCAGCAACAGAGCTACAACCGCGGTACTGTCACCGCAGCCCAGATTCTCCAACAACAAAGGATGCAGCAATCGCAAAGGCAACAAGGACAACATGCGCAACAAAGCCAACCCAACCAAACCAACCGGCAGGAATGGCAGCCGCCTAAGGGACCCCATGTCCGTCCTATAATGATCGGTACCCAGGAGGTGTACCTCATCCAACCGGCATTCAATAGACGTCCGATAGCCGAGGAAGATCCTGCGATTGTACGAGCCGAGCCTCCTGTACCACATCCCTACATCATGTTACCTGGAGGCATCCCGCTCGTGCTCCCCACGGCCTTGCGTGTTAGTACCTATGGTGGTAATCCTGCGGGACAAGCTAAAACAAGCGGCAGCGGTGGGATGCACGCTACTGGGATCAATCCACGAGCGACAGCCGTGAATTAGAAGCGAGAACTGTGCCCCAATCATTATGTATCACTACCGGGATTATGATTCATATAGAAGTAAGTGGTGATATGATTAGCTCCGTTCCGTATTCTTCGAAGTGTGTGAGTTCGGTTTGATTTTTTTTAAATGATGACATAGAGTCAATGCTTTTAAATAATTTGAAATGCTAACGGATAACATACTTTCGATTATGTTTGTTTGAATTCATTCCGAGTACAATGTGCATAGCCAGCACTGGTACTAGTATATGATTTTTTAATTGAACTGGCAAAAATCATATGAACGCCAATATTATCAGCTAAGATTCCGTTTTAATTTCAACTTATTTTAAAACAGTCCAGTGCATTCGAAAAAAGAATGGGATGAAAATGGAATTAAAAAAAAAGGCTTTGGCACATCGAAAGCGTAATAATACATGTAAGAAGGAAACCGCGTATTTGCACACACCAGGCGTAAATTCATTTATTGTTTCAAAAAATATATGTGATATGAATAGAATACGTGACACTAATTATTGCAGTTGATGCAACGACATGCATCTGATCATAATATTCTGTCTATAAACTGCACAAGCAATGCTTACTGGTAGTTCAAAGTTCGAATTCAACAATGTGTTGGCAATAATGGTTCTAAAGTATTTCATTTACTTTAGCAGTTCTGATACAAAATCTAAAAGATGAAATTTAAATAGGCCTACTCTTATCATGTAGCATAATCATAGTTTGTATCAACCAACATTTGTTAAAATATTAACAATAATATTAATTAGCATTAGTGACATGAACTCATACATAAGCAGGTTTCAAGATTATAACTGTATTTGATTGCATTCACAAATAATAATGCAGCAGTTTGGTTTGAATTTGAGTCATACCATGTTAAAGAGTACCTGTCATAACACTTAGAAACATCTTTTACGGTGAATAACGACTTCACTTATATAGAATGTGTCATATTCATTGTCGCCTTTGACAAAGAGATGGTAACATTTTAGCATGTTCAGTGCTCGTTACAGAGAGTCAGTAAAAGAACAAATCAACCAAGGAAATTGGCGTCGATAGCATTTCATTTTTTGTTTATCTGAAGGAGTAATTGCTACTAAATATATGAATAAAACAACGGGTGTGGGGATGAATGTGGATGAACACTTAGTTCGCCCTGATTGAAACTATAGACTGTCAAATTGTTTAGACTAAGAGTACATTTATGTGATAAAGGTCGAATGTGGCAGTCCACTGATATTTCCATTGGTCGACCAAATCCGGTAAAAAGTGGAAATAGTTATAGACATGATCGATGGAAAAAGAAGTGAAGGAGAATGAAAATATATACATGGATAATAGATAATTAAAGATGATGTTCACGTTTAGTTAATTCTATTAATAACATAATGCCAAACGTGACACAATAATTTAATTGCTGAACTAGACAGAAAAAAACGTCATCAAACATGTCGAATCAGTCCAATCTCCGATCATTGCGAACTGAAAATGAATCTTGAGCATATCATATACGTTGAGGGGTCGCGGTATGCATGGTGAGTGAAGTTGATTTTGCTCTCCCACTCCTGCGTCCTTTTATCCTGAAGTTTAAAGAAGAAAAAGGCAATTATATACCATGGCATGACGTCATTGCAGAGATCGCAGTTCTCCATTTTTATTTTGTTCACTGATGGCTAATATACAATCGGTATGCCTACCTAAATGAAAGTTATAAACACCAAGCTCTTCATAACGAGAATTAATCAGTACTCAGTAACCATGGTTACGTACCTCACTCATTAAAACCCAAATCTTAGAGAAAGAGAGGATAAACAGGGAGGAGAGAGAGCGAGGGGAGAGAGAGAGAAAAGAGAGGAGAGGAAGAATTGAAGAAGAACAAGAAATAGATGAAGAGGAAGGAAGAGGAGAGGAAAAAGATGAAGGAAGACAATAATTATAATAATGATAAGTATAATCTAGAGAGGAAGAAGGATAAGAAGGTAAAGAAGAAGAGGAGGAGGGGAGGAAGAGGATGAAGGGAGGAAGAGGAGGAGGGGAGGAAGAGGATGAAGGGAGGAAGAGGAGGAGGGGAGGAAGAGGATGAAGGGAGGAAGAGGAGGAGGGGAGGAAGAGGAGGAGGGGAGGAAGAGGAGGAGGGGAGGAAGAGGAGGAGGGGAGGAAGAGGAGGAGGGAGGAAGAGGAGGAGGGGAGGAAGAGGAGGAGGGAGGAAGAGGAGGAGGGAGGAAGAGGATGAAGGGAGGAAGAGGAGGAGGGGAGGAAGAGGAGGAGGGGAGGAAGAGGAGGAGGGGAGGAAGAGGAGGAGGGGAGGAAGAGGAGGAGGGGAGGAAGAGGAGGAGGGGAGGAAGAGGAGGAGGGAGGAAGAGGAGGAGGGAGGAAGAGGAGGAGGGGAGGAAGAGGAGGAGGGGAGGAAGAGGAGGAGGGAGGAAGAGGAGGAGGGGAGGAAGAGGAGGAGGGGAGGAAGAGGAGGAGGGGAGGAAGAGGAGGAGGGGAGGAAGAGGAGGAGGGAGAGGAAGAGGATGAAGGGAGGAAGAGGAGGAGGGGAGGAAGAGGAGGAGGGAGGAAGAGGAGGAGGGAGGAAGAGGAGGAGGGAGGAAGAGGAGGAGGGGAGGAGGAAGAGGAGGAGGGGAGGAAGAGGAGGAGGGGAGGAAGAGGAGGAGGGGAGGAAGAGGATGAAGGGAGGAAGAGGAGGGGGGAGGAAGAGGAGGAGGGGAGGAAGAGGAGGAGGGGAGGAAGAGGAGGAGGGAGGAAGAGGAGGAGGGAGGAAGAGGAGGAGGGGAGGAGAGGAGGAGGAGGAAGAGGAGGAGGGGAGGAAGAGGAGGAGGGGAGGAAGAGGAGGAGGGGAGGAAGAGGAGGAGGGGAGGAAGAGGAGGAGGGGAGGAAGAGGAGGAGGGGAGGAAGAGGAGGAGGGAGGAAGAGGAGGAGGGGAGGAAGAGGAGGAGGGAGGAAGAGGAGGAGGGGAGGAAGAGGAGGAGGGGAGGAAGAGGATGAAGGGAGGAAGAGGAGGAGGGGAGGAAGAGGAGGAGGGGAGAAGAGGAGGAAGGGAGGAAGAGGAGGAGGGGAGGAAGAGGAGGAGGGGAGGAAGAGGAGGAGGGGAGGAAGAGGAGGAGGGAGGAAGAGGAGGAGGGGAGGAGAGGAGGAGGGGAGGAAGGAGGAGGGGAGGAAGAGGAGGAGGGAGGAAGAGGAGGAGGGGAGGAAGAGGAGGAGGGGAGGAAGAGGAGGAGGGAGGAAGAGGAGGAGGGGAGGAAGAGGAGGAGGGGAGGAAGAGGAGGAGGGAGGGAAGAGGAGGAGGGAGGAAGAGGAGGAGGGGAGGAAGAGGAGGAGGGGAGAAGAGGAGGAGGGGAGGAAGGGAGGAGGAGGAAGAGGAGGAGGGGAGGAGAGGAGGAGGGGAGGAAGAGGAGGAGGGGAGGAGAGGAGGAGGGAGGAAGAGGAGGAGGGAGGAAGAGGAGGAGGGAGGAAGAGGAGGAGGGGAGGAAGAGGAGGAGGGGGGAAGAGGAGGAGGGAGGAAGGGAGGAGGGAGGAAGAGGAGGAGGGAGGAAGAGGAGGAGGGGAGGAAGAGGAGGAGGGGAGGAAGAGGAGGAGGGGAGGAAGAGGAGGAGGGGAGGAAGAGGAGGAGGAGGAGGAGGAGGGAGGAGAGGAGGAGGGAGGAAGAGGAGGAGGGGAGGAAGAGGAGGAGGGAGGAAGAGGATGAAGGGAGGAAGAGGAGGAGGGGAGGAAGAGGAGGAGGGGAGGAAGAGGAGGAGGGAGGAATGTGATTTGGCAAGCAAGAAGATGATTGTTGGGGCTAAATAGATGATGGCTATACTGTAAATTCATTTTCTTATTTTTCTTACCTGTGAACAATATAAATGCACGCCGGGATAATGAGAATCAAACAAATGATACCCACACAGATTCCGATCACAGCAGAATTTGAAAGAGGTGCACCTTGATAAAAATAGATGATTAAAATGAACAAATGTCATTAGTTTCAGGCAAAAAACAAACGGGGAAAAGAGTAAGGCCATGCACCAATCTGATCCAGACGTGAATTTTGAGAATTTTGCATAATGAAAAATAGTTATAGTATGAATGCATACTTTAAGCCCGGCGCACACTATACGATCCGACTGCGACCGATTTTCGAACAAATTGCAGTTTCTTTCCTACACGGGGGCTCGCAGTAGCCCGGACTTTCGATTTTAGTATTCATACTACTATTCATAGTACTATTCGGAACTTTGATCACAAAGAGTTTACAAGTTTGAAGGTTCATATCAAATGTTATAACAACTTTTTCCAAAATCGCATCGTAGTCAGATCGTGCAGTGTGCGCCGGGCTTTAGCATGTTCATTGAATGGAGGAGTGGGTGTGTTCAAGCAAAAGGGTCAAAAATCAAATTGGCTCAAGTTCTTTCATTTGCTCCGACAGAATCTTCATTTCAAGGGGGGGGGGGGGGCAGTTGCTTTCATTACCTACGTCAATGATAGACATCAGTTAATATTAAACAACTTAAACAGTTGGGTTCAGACGACGGCCCTAGTCTGGAGAGTGGCGGACTTCGTGTGAACACAACTAATATACTCATACTCACATCTCCTGTACGTACTAGCACTCACAATACCACAATATAAGAATTTTAGACAGGATATAATGAAGAAAGACGATCATAGAGACAAATTTAAGATCCTTCTTTGAAATAGGAGGTGAAAAACATGGAAAGTCGTTAGATACAACTGTAGTGCCCCTTCTGGGATATGAACCAGATACGTAGTGAACTATTTGCCCTAAAGCGTTGTGGCTGCAAGTAGTCCGGGGGGGGGGGGGGGGCTCAAATCAAGCTTTAAAATTCACTCTTTTTCACCGTAGCACCGCAGCCTCTAAACAAATTGGACAAGATTCAGAATTAAGCGACCGCTCACTTATTGCCAGGATGCCGGGCGATCTCGGTCCCACACCGCCAGGTCCTTCCCGGACGGCTGCGATACTAAACTCATACACCGTGTCGACATCGAGGTCACTCAAAACGCTCGATGTCGTCGATGCTCCGACTCTAACTTTCGCAGCCTCTACCCATCTTTTCGTCCTATCTCTATAATAGATGATGTAGGCAACGACGGGTCGGTCGCCCTCGTCGATCCCGGCAAACCAGGGTTCCCAGAGGAGAGACACTGACGTTGCGTTGATTTTCGTTGCTACCAGATGATCGACCATAACTGGCAAATCTACATTTAAATTAATGCAAACACTGAATTTTCGTCACCAACGCAAATGATACAGATGGTGGATTATTTTTTAAAGCTAGGCCATATAAGTAAAGAGGAAATAATATTCAAATGTGAACAAATATATGAATAAAACGATGAAATAATTAAGCCTATTGAACTTACTACAACATATTTATTAGTATTTTGCCCACAGAATAACGATATGTCTAAAACTCCAAATGGTAATGCAACATATACAACAACTAAACATTATTACGTAAATCATGAGTATGACTCATCCTTTTTTTTTTAAATCACAAGCTGTAATGATACTGCTTTTATTTCAAAAGATTCTGAAATCTTAATGACATCATCCTTTGAATTTCAACAGATTACTAATTTGAAATAGATAATGAATTCGTAACGACAGATGAATGAATGAATAATAATACATGGATTTCTATTTATTCTATCATTGTCAATTTTTCAAAGTTTATTGATTTTCCACATAGGATATGTATTTTACAACTTTTTAACAGTACCATATCAAAATCAAGATCAATTAGAACATAACAATAATATACATAGACATATGTATAACATAATATAATTCAATAGACTTTGTTATGATTTAAATTGACAAAGAAACTGGTATGATGTAAACATTGTAAAGGAAAACATGAGTTCACTAATGATGATAATCATGCCATGTATGGATGTCACACTTACCGTAAGTATCAGCTGTTATCCTCAGTGATGCATAATGACTATTGATCAGCTTACATGAGTAATCACCACCCGGTACTACTCTACCCACATCAAACTCAACAACCATCTCGGTCCCATTGGCGTCCACGGAGGATCGGGTGATGCCGTTGTCGAGCGAGGCACCAGGGCCGCTCAAAACGACGTCATCGATGTCGGGGAGAGGATCCCCATGTACGTAGCATGTGAATGATGTCGGCTGGTATGGGTTTACTTTCTCCCCACTTTCGATTCTTATAATCCCTGAAAAAAATAATGACGAACTTTGTAAAAACAAACAAACACCCTAACCAACAAGCAAACAAACAAAACAACAAACAAACACACACACAAAAAAACCAAAACAAAACATTGCCTTCTTATATAGACCCAGAAACACCGGGAGCCTATTAAAAAAAACCTCCAGTATTTACCCTGGCTGTAGTTGACCGGCCATTAGAGCGTTCACTACATTCAGGGAAATGTTTCTACTATGCAGATGCCTTTTTACCATCTTACCTTTTACCAAACCTTCCCAACCCATACTCCATTGAGCGATGCCCCTCTATCAAAACATATCTCACCCGTTTGGCAATCTCGTTGTGCCCAGTTCGGGTAGCAGCCGCTATGGCAGTACCCGGTGGTTTTAACGCATGAGCTCTCTATACAGTGGCACTTCTTTGAACATCCCAGTCCATATCTTTCTCCGCGACATTCTGAAGCATAAAATATTAAAAAAGTGGACATGATTAAAGCCGGTGAAAGGAAATCGTAAATCCACTATCCGTACATGTTATTGAAATTCCTGAAATAGGTCTCCTTTTTATTGAAATTATGACATTGTAAGGAAAACGAACATGATATACAAGTCAGTCAATTCTACTTTCGATTTAGTATGACTGCCGATATGTACAATCATCCAAGCCGTAAAGAATTAGTCATAGCTTTATTTTCTTTTGGTTCTAATCCAAACCTCTATTTACCCATACACGGACAATGTTCGAACATACCTTGACAGTTGCGCCCACCACCATATACTCTGTATCCTGCAGCACAACGTCGTTGAGGGCACCCTCCTGTCACTTTGTCACATGAGGCATCATTTAAACAGTGACACTTTTCAGTACATTGTGGGCCGTAGTAACCTGCGTCGCACACGTCTGGAACTAAAAGTAAAAATATGTATAATGTAGTTTTAGTCGCCTAGACACTACAAGCATTTTGAACATGTTAAAATATTTGTGGGTCGGTGCAAGAGACTTCGAGTTATGCCGAGCCACCCGACATGCCCCGAGCTCTCCATGAGATTTGCCAAGCGCTTTCCGGCGGTGGCTTTGCGCCAAACTTGGCTTCCAACTTGTCATCCAATTCGTCATCAAAATTGGCACCCCAAACTCGGCACCAAACTCGACACCAAACTCGGCACCCAACTCGTCACCCAAACTCAGCAGGAAACTCGGTACTAAACTCAGCACATAACTTGGCACCCAACCCGTCATCCAACTCGGCACCAACTCGACACCAACTCGTCCCCCAACTCGTCACCCAAACTCGGCACGAAACTCTGCACTAAACTCAGCACCCAACTTGGCACCATACCTGGCATCCAACTAGGCACCAAGATTCTTAACACACTTGCCGAGCTGCGTGCGATTCGATGATAACTCGGGAATAGGTGGTAAGACTCGACACACAATGCCTAGCAAGTCGTCTAGACAAAGTACGAGTCATTACAGAGTTATCCGCCGTGAGCTGCCTTTTTCTCCCTGACATGAGAATCACCGTTCGGCATTCATGTAGGCAACATCGAAGAAGGTCTTACTCATCATCGTCAGCAATTGATGACTACCGTGCATGTCAACTAAGATCACCCCAGAGAAATCAAAGAAGGCAAGGAAATATTAATTTCAAAAACATGATTAAAACAAAAAAGGAAATGTATCTAAAGAATCATTGCAATTACATTGCGCACAGTATTGTGAAACACAAACCACAATTCGTTCATTACATGAATCCGTGAAGGATACTCACTCTGACAGTTATCCCCTGACCAGCCGATGGCGCAGCCTGAATTGGAGGGGTCGTTGCACGCTCCTGTGAATCTGTCACAACTCACCCCCGTCTTGCAATGGCACGTCTGCGTACATCCGGGTCCATATTCACCGACGTCACATGCTGTACGACATGGGAGAAATGAAATGTGGTGGGTTGGTGTCATCGACCTAACGATGGAGGTATAAGCCACTTCGGGGATGGAGGTATAAGCCACTTCGGGGATGCAATCTGAGCATGAGCAGATAAAGGTCATCTGTACCAAATTCTAAAACCCACTGACACTAATATTCGATATGTGCTCATGAATGTCATGTAATCATTATTCAATTATGCACTAATGGTGCATCCATGATATCCAGGTGGAAGTATTCTTTTTAAAGGGGGAAACAAAAGCTATTCATGAGGCACCTCTATCACTCCCAGAGTTATTTTTCTGAAGTGCACATAAAGGGACCCTCCATGTCTAAAATATCTGTGGATATTTGGGGTCATTTGTACCATGCGCTAACCCCGAACTGGCTTATACCCCCAATCGTTCTCTATCTTACAACTAGCCGTACACAAATACACGTATATTGCGTGTCATACAGAATAAAAGATACAAAATAGCATGACACGCTTATGTCAAGTAGCCTATCGCTTAAAAATAACTTTATTAAGCCTAAGCCTTTACTTCTGTATGATTATTACATGAAGTATTGCAATAATGAGACAAGATTTTACCTGTATCACACGCGAGGCCTTTCACCCCAACATCACACGAGCATCCATACGGATCCGGACGACAAAAGAGGTTTTCCTGGCATGCGTCAACCGGATCCGAGATGTTATTTGAGCACCGGAACTCGCAGTTGAATCCGAATCGGTTTCCTCCGCCGGGTCTGCAAACTGAATTGAGTAGTAAATAGTGTATAGTGTACTGTCACTGGCATAAGGCTGTATTATTAGCATTGAAGAACGCGTGCGATAAAAGAACCAAAAAAAAGTTTATACTTATTTCTTGTATATTAGGAAAGTGGTGCCATACTCATGATAGTAAAAAAATAATGGTATAAAAAATCTGATGATTTATCAGGAGGCCCATATTACAGTTTATAATGACACTTATGGCAGACTTATATCGAAGTTGCATTCCCACCCCTCTACATGTATCACTAAAGATAGAATTCTCAGGCCCCTTCTGTTTTTTTACTTCTAAAACAACGAACTTGCCGACAGCGTCGTGGAGTTTTGGACAAGCTTATAAGAATGCTTGTATCAAACAGCTGCGTATTTGCTGGAGTATGGGGTTAAACGGAAAATGCAAAATTGTTCCCTATTCCTGATAGGGATGCCCTTCTCAGCCCCCACCCCACCCCCCGTTGTTCAAATGTTGTATATTTCCATTTGTTAAGAAAGAAGTACCTACCAAAAGGTGAATCCATTCTCCGCCACCAGCCATACCCCCATCCCTTCCCGCAATTACATCAGCCTAGTATGTATGATAAAACTTACTGTCAAGGCAGTTGGGTCCTTTGAAGTTATTGGGGCAGATGCAAACCCCCGACTTGTCATCGCAGACTCCCCCATTGTAACATTTATCACATACACCAATACAATCTGGTGGACCTGAGTATACACCAGGAGCAGAAGTACCCCATTTACCAGCAGGGCAATCTACAAAAAGAGTAAACACGACCATAGATACATATTTTTGTTGTCACAAAATACACTACCGAACTCATGTGCCCATACTCGGGCCCCCTTTTACACCTGGCCTGCATGGGCCGTAAATCAGTAGGGGCGGTTTGGAGAGCCTTCCAGCACCCCCCCCCCCCCACACACACACATTTTAACTCAGCCCCCTGCTGTCAAAAACCCACCCTGATCCTTAAATGCACACATATTACTTTGTCAATGTTTGCGGGACATCATAGCAGACCGACAGCCTAGATCGAAAGCCCACGGGTCCGGCAAAGTCGGTCTAATGAACCCTCAGAAATGTTGATAGAAGACTCACTAGATGTCCGTCTCGAGGGCCTTAACTTTTCTGAAGGTTCACTAGACCGACATTATCGGTATGATCGCCTATGCAACTTTTTGTTCCAAAAGTTGGGCCGCTGCCGAATTGTTTCCCTTATGGACCAGTTTACATTTCGCATAAGATGAAAAAGTCCTCTGTACACGGAAATGTATAATCTATGATTATGACTATCCACGTCAGTCAATGTCATTTCTTCTTAATTAAAGAAAGTAAAAATCAGAGAAAAAACGTCACCTCTCACTATCAATTTATACAAGGCACCACGAGCGTTGTCTCTTTCCCCTTCATAGAATATGTAGTAGACGCCCCCGTCCGAAGACCGAATCGGCTCTTCAAAACTGTACTGCAGAGGGTTAGGTTCGCGGTGTTCTAAAGTTCTTTTCCGTGTCGTATACCACGCGGCAGTCCCGTTCGTGGTCGGGTCGGGACCCTCTCGGGCTATCATATCGATCACGACTCCTACGTCGCCTACGTTGACGGTTTTGGTGAAGACGCCGTCGCCTGGTTGGAATTTTGCTGTTTGGATAAAAAATACAAGAGGATTATAGGCTGGGGATCATCAAGATCCAGGAATGGAGATTGGCCTTTCAGGCATCGTTGATTTTAGGATTTATGTGGCCGTCTTAGACCTTTTTCCTAAAATGTAGCTCTAATTATGTAACTATTATCAAGTTATAAATACATGAACACAGTGGCATAGCTTGAGTCCAACCATAGAGGGGGCATTGGCATCCTGAAGTGGGGGGGGGGCACGGGTCTTAGTCGCAAAATGAAATGCGGATTTACATGACCACTGTTAGGGTTAGGTGCGGGAGGGTGTCCTATCGTCTTCTTTGTCGTTCTTTTCTTTCTTTTCCACACTTTCTTTCTTTTTTTCTTTTTGCTTTCGCCCTCAATCGATAGGGGCACGTGCCCCCGTGTCCCCTGTAGCTACGCCGCTGCATGTACATGTTTCTGGGCCAAACATTCTCCATTTTGAACTTATATGACAATTTAACGTCCGTCTTTCTGTGATATATATATATTGAATCGAGTTTCAGAACGGAAGGAGAAAAAGAGAGATACAGGGAGAGTGTGAAAGGGACATACAGAGACAGACATGGGAATTGAGATATAATTAGAGAAATTAGTAAGAACAGGGAAGATAGAAAGAAAGTCCACGAGAGTAAAGTTTCAGTTTCAGTTTATTGTTTCATATTTCATATTTCATATCTACAATGTGTTTTTACAGTGATACAAACAATATAATTGGTAAAAACAAGATAAATAGTACAAACAAATATGAAATATATTGTCAGAGAAAATACAAGAAGTTGAGTACCTCATATCTTAACGTTTGCATGCAATATTAATTGAAAAGACTAGGCTAGAATAAAAGTGAAATATTGAGGAGCCTATTAAAATTAAAGGAGTTATAGGTTCCAAGAGTAATAAAATTTATAATAGTCATTAAATATAGTGGGAACGACCAATGCATGATACAGCAATATGAGTATATAAATAAAATTATTGAGTAGCAGTAATCAAAATCGCTTTCAAAGAAATAGTATAGGATGGTTTTGTCACTTTCATTACAGCAATGATATTCACGTTTTATGCGGTAAGTAAGCGTTTCCTGTACGCCGTGGCAATTTCTGAAGCATATACCGAAGTACTCACATGATTTATGGCATTACTTTCAATTGTTACTGATTTTTAAATAGGAAAAACAGCAACAACGCATAAATAAATAGAACATTTTATCAATAAGCAGGAAAAAATGCCATCTCCCAGCACCCAGGAAACCCAGGAAAGGAAACAAAAAGGAGAGAAAAGTTGAGTGAGAACAGGAGAGAGAGAGAAAGGGTAGGGGGAAATAATGTAGGAAAGGGAAGAAATGGGGATATACCTACTGTCGTTTCGTTTGAAGAAAGTACCAACAAAAGTCTGGTATGCATTCAAACCCCACTTGATCGCCTGGCACCTAAAGACACCAAACCCGTCCGTCTCCCATGTTGCACTTCGTGGAAAAGTAACACCCTTCACGTTACGGTAATCGAGATGGAGATCAACACGAGGCAGGCCGGAGCGGTTGATGACACCAAAGAATTGCCGCCCCAAGGTCAAGTCCGCGTCGTCGTCCGGTGCGCTCGGGTAACATGCGAACCTCGGCCGAGTGTCTTCTCTACCAGTGGTTGTTACCTCGATGGCCGAAAAATGCGATGCCACAACCGTTATGTGGACGAATTGACCTGGAAAAGGATGAAATGAATGGAATGTGCATTAAAGAGTAGATGGACCTCTAAGGACCATGTTGATCCTCTTCCAAAAATCCTACCCCTCCACTAGCCTTTCTTTTTTCCTTTTTGCTCGTCAGAGAATTTTGGAGGAAACATCTAATAACCCCCTCCCCCACTGAGCAACTTTTGGAGGCTGGCAGAAAATAAAAATATGTTGCCTCACCCCTCCCCCCCCCCCCCCCCCCCCCCCCCGCACAGAGCGACTTTAGGAGGGCTGGCGAAAACCCCCTATTTTTTTTTTGCTTGAGCGAATTATGGAGGAAAACTTCTAAACATCTGATCCCCCCCCCCCCCCTACTGAGCGGCTTTTGGAGGGCTAGCGAGAAGAAAGAATTACGGATCTTCCTCCAAGCAGTTCCCCAAAGTTGACAGCCCTGCATTTGTGTACCCCTCCCCTCCTGCTCCTTTGGGATATTCATGCTTTTCGTGGGCCAAGGCTACTCTTGCCACCTTGTGGTGGAAGAAATAACTTCGACAAATTTGTTTTTCTACATGAAACACGATAAGAACTACTTTCAAAAAATAAACTCAAGGGCAATTTCAAAGGCCTATTGTACTGCCCATAGAAATCAGGTTCGGATTATGTAATACACCATTGTAATGTTCGCACATTTCTAAAGGTGATAGACAGGGCTATTGGAAGTGTCTTGAGTTTATTTTTCGAAAACAGTTTTTATCGTGTTATGAATACATTTAGTTTATAACACTGGGCAATCATATCAGAAGAAGAGATCACGAGAATCAAACATTACAGATAAGAGTTTAACAACTTTTTGCAATTAACAAAAAATGACAGTGACGAGCAGACAAAAAAACATGAAAGATTTGAAGAAGGAGGTGGTTTCATGCATCTCGGTCCCGTCCCACGTACGCCTTGACAAAAGTGGTAGGGTCAAAATTTGTTGTTCTTGAACATTATGAAAGTACTAGGTGATCTTAATAACTCAATACTTATACTTCGTATTAGACTGATGTTTTTACGTTGTAAAGTTTCAGGGTGTAAAATGTAGTGGGAGCAAGTTTTATGACATGTCTCAGAATGCTTTTCTTTAAATATTGCTCTGAATATTTAATTAGATTTTTCACTTTTTGAAAAATCAAGGCCACAAAATCTTTGTGTATCAATAATCGATTAAGAATACAATTGACATTGTGCAATGCAGCTTTGATTTCAGAACACCTTTTTAACCCCGAGTCATGAAGCATTAATGGCAATGGACGCAGCAAAACGTTGGAAGAAACATTCGCAGAAATGACCGATGCAACACACAATGGCAATTGTTGTGTTCGGAATAGACCTGTTTACTAAGTGATTCAAATTTTATGCATACTTTTGAAACAAAGGTTGTTCTTGACAACCTGAAAGCTTGCCAGAGGCTTGCCAGACATAGCAACAAATAATGTATGCAAACTGGATTCCAAGTATTGTAGTTCATTCATTAATAACAGGTTAATGGAATACCTCGTTACTAGGTCCCCAGGAAAGAAACATCCATAAATTTGAATCACTTAGTAAACAGGTCTATTAGTTACTGATACACAAAGATTTTGTGGCCTTGATTTTTCAAAATGTGTAAAATCTAATTAAATATTCAAAGCAATATTTCAAGAAAATCATTCAGAGAAATGTAATAAAACTTGCTCCCAATAAATTTTACATCCTTCAACTTTACAATGTAAAAACCTCAGTCTGGTACGTGGTACAATTTTTAGGTTATCAACGATCAAAAGTCTCAGCTGATTTTGTTTATAACATTTAGTTTAAGTACACTATAGATTATCGTTGTTATAGTATAGGTAATAACTGCATGGGCAAATGCTATAAGCATTCACAATAAGCTAAACAAAATAATTACAAATTGATTTCATTACTTACCTTGCGAAGACAGAGCACGAAAATGTAAAAAGAAAATAACAAGTATTGCAGTATCTATCATACTCATACAAGCCATTTTGTGACAATAACAATATAGAATTCCTGGCGGATAATACGAATATGAATGTTTATGGAGGTATACGTCTGATGAATATGATAATATAGAAGAATACACGCTGGTCACGTGACTGCTTGTTTGTTCCGGACGAATCACTAATACATTATGGCATAATCTGGATAATATGATGTTACGGATTAGAAGATCATGTTTAATTCACGCTAGTTCAATGCGCTTGTACTTTGAGTCATGCACTGCGAGTTCACGCTTTCCAAGTACTGTGTTTCTTGGTATCGTTTGAATGGTAAACATGACTGATGACAGCAGGGGCGGATCCAGGATTTAGTAAAAGAGGGGGCACAAAAATGAAACTTTGTGAAAAGGTAGGCCCGTATTTTTTGGTCTCGCCAGCTTCTCGAAAAGTCGCTCAGTGGGGGGGGGGGGGGGGGGGGGTTTGGGGGGTAGGGACAAAAAAAAATTTCGCCAAACCTTCAAAAACCGCTTAGTAAGGGGTTATGGGGTCCAGTTTGCCTACATAATTCCCTGACAAGCAAAAAAAAAAAAAAAAAAAAAAGGTCTTCACTCTAAAAGGGGGGCACAATCGAGGATCCGCCAATGGATGACAGGCCCTAGCCAGGGTTTCTAAAGGGGTGGGTCGTTTTTGGCATAAGTGGACCTTTTTGTCAATCAATAAGGACCTGCCAAAGGCATGCTCCCCCGGAAAATATTAAAATCTAGATGCTTTCTGCTGCAATTTAAGGACTCCCGAGGGGAAATTTAGGGGTTGTGAATGATGATTTTGAACACACAGGGTTTCTAAAGGGGTGGGTCGTTTTTGGCATAAGTGGACCTTTTTGTCAATCAATAAGGACCTGCCAAAGGCATGCTCCCCCGGAAAATATTAAAATCTAGATGCTTTCTGCTGCAATTTAAGGACTCCCGAGGGGAAATTTAGGGGTTGTGAATGATGATTTTGAACACACATTTTGAAGTCGCAGAAAAAGCGGACCTCAGCCCAAGAAGGGGTGCGGGGAGGGGGGGGGGGGGGTCGTCCGACCCCTCCGACCCCCCTCTGGCTACGGGCCTGGATGACTGGTTCCGCAATCCGGGGAAATCGGACTCTTCCAAATGTCGGCTGTATGTCAGTGAACTCTAACCTTTGTACAATGATTCGCGCATGGTACTAGATTTTATATCTGGCATGGGTGGAAATCCAGGGTGGGGAGGGGACGAGCCCCCTATGATTTCAAAAGGGGTAGATAGACTCTGTGTCACATGACCACCCCCTGTATTATGGTCCTTTATTATGGCAAGATTAAATCTTTCCAAACCGAAATTATCATGTTCAACCATTTCTTTTAATTCAAAACGCATATGTACTCAACTGTGACCCCCATTAAATAAGTGCTAACCTCTTTTCTCATTTCAAGTCCATTTCTGGATATACTCATCCCAGAGAGCCTTTTCACCATCCCGAATCGCCCTAAACATGGACCCCTCCCGTCCTCCCTTACTTCCACTGGCGTAAATCTGTAAGAATTTCTTTTCAAATAAAGGGATTGACCATTCATGGAGAACAAAGCCACCCCCCCCCCCCCCCATGAAAAGAAGGAACGCCCTGATTTACGCCAATGCTTTCTTCATTCCTAACTTCCTCTCTCCCACTCCCTCGTGTTGTCTACCGCCATTGCTTGTTCCTTAGCCATGCTGCTCATGAGAAATGTGTGGCATGCACACATGTTATAATTATTATGTCATTTACCACACGTACACCTATACAATAACTGCTCTGTACATAGAGAGGGAGAGAGACAGAGAGACAGAGAGAGAGAGAAGAGGGAGAGATACATGCAGACAGCTGTAATAAACATGAAACTAAAAAATCAATGTTAAAGCTACTATTATTGGCGTATCAAAGGGGGCAGAGGGGGCACGCGCCCTGGGCGGCACTTGAGGGGGCGCAAATCAAAACGCAAAAGAGTTGACCCACTCAGGCGGTCAACCATACACATATGCTTGTTCCAGATTCTTAGAGATACCCCCTTTTAAGGATGGAAATGGGTAAGGATTTTTACCCCCTATCACTGGCTTTTGGAAGGGAAGCCATCAAATTTACCCCCTATCACAGGCTTTTGGAAGAGAAGCCAGCAAAATTACCCCCCCCCCCCCCCCCCCCCCATCACAGGTTGTTTGAAGGGAAGCTAGCAAAATTACCCCCGAAATGAAGATCGAGTGCCGAGGTGCATGAAGAGTGTCTACAATTTCAAAACTTGCATGGCCGACAGGAATATTTTATACTTTATGGAGAATCATGAAATGGAGGCCTCGTAATCATACTTTCCACTGTCTTAATGTCCCGGCTTAATGTAAGATAGTCTGTTTGTTTCTAACTCTTTCTCTTTCTCTTTCTATTCCACTCTCTTCTATCGTCTCTACTCCATCTCCGGCTCTGCCTCATTTTGACGTATCAAAATTAGATTTGCTTGTTTAAATACTGTATAACAGATTCAACATGTTAATGTTTTCTCTCTGACTTTTATATGATTAAGATAACAAGCATGTCAGGTATATGATTAGAAGAAGGACATAAATCCAGCTCGTATTAAATCCTTTGCTGTTGCCATTGTAACACATTACATCATTCCACATGTATTCAACAAAGTCTGGTCATGTACTAAAGGTTCCCCGAAAAGGAAAATATTCGGTCTCTTAAACTTATCATGTTTTTCTTTAAAAACTCTTTTGATGGACTTGCGCTCTTCTTCCAGTTATGTATTCAGTAGAGGATTCCCCCTCTATCTTTGTTACTCTGTATCATCTGAGATTTATCGGGATAAGATATCCTGGGGAACGTTTCATCAAGCGTTTTGTCAGTGATTTTTACCGACAACTGTTATAAGCTACTGAAATCCTTGCATCTGATTGGCTGTGAGCAAATTTTGGTTCCTATTCACCCCGATGTTCATATTCACCCCCGTTTTAAGCCATATCAGATTCGCAATAATCTTTAATTCCCGCTTTTCTATTTGTTAGTAATAACTATTACATACAGATTTGTTTGTTTGAATACCGTATATCAGATTAAAAAGAGAGAACAAAAATCCTTCTCCCTCCTCCCTCTATCGTCAATAATTTTTCTAATCATGACTTAATCAAATTAAGATTTGGGGGTGCATATGAACAAAAGTTGAAAACTCTTTCTTGACATTTTGTCACCCAGGAATGATGCAGACACTTTCAATTTGTTGTATTCATGATGAATAAAGAACAAATGCCAAAGGTTTGCATTTTATTATCCGGGATTAACTTTGTAAAATAATATGTCCCAATTTTTGTTCCTATTAATTCTGATGTTCCCCTTCACCTTCTTTCAGGGTAAATCAGATTCACAACATTTTTTTGTTGCAATTTTGTGTGTATGTAGAAAGGATATTTTTATTTTGTTTATAATAAGGTAACAGTGAATGTATTAGGTCTGGTGGCCATGGCATTGCGTGTAGTGTAGGTGCTGCCTGGCTGGGAGATGTTGACCTGTGAATGATGAGCATACGGGGTCCTGTCCCTTAAAATGTAGGTGTCAGATGTGGGGATTTTTTTTAATTTATAATTTATAATTTTTTTTAATTTTTTAATTTTATTTTAATTTTATTTATATTTTTATTTATTTATATATATTTTTTTTTTATTGTTTTATTTTATTGTTTTATTTATTTATTTATTTATTTATTTACTTTTTTTTTGGGGGGGGGGGGGGGACTTAGCATAGGTTTTGTTGGAATTCCATGACCGCCAGAGATATATATTACTTTTGTATGTATGCATAGTGTGATTTTAATGATATTGGTATTTGCATTTCAAGATTATTTATTTCTAGCAATTTTCTAAAACTTTCGCTCGGAACCCCTTCTCAATTTCCATTCTTTGTATGATTTCGATATTTTTGATTTAAATTTAGTTTTACAATAATTTATACGAGATTCAAACCAGAATATATTCTCTTTTTCATAATATTTCAAATCTAAATTTGCTTGTGAATAGTGCAGGTCTGGGTGAATAATCGAGATAAATGGAACAAAAGTGTAAAAGCTTTATTAACATAATTTCGTGGACAGGAATCATGCAAGCAGACCCTTTCCATTTTTTATGAGTGACAATCAGTTCAAAAGTGGAAAGGGACTGTTAAACCTTAGATTTTTTTTTTTTTTTTTTTTGGGGGGGGGGGGGGGTGGAAACGATATTCCATTTTTGTTCACTGTCACCCCATTTTACGGTACATCCGATTTACATTCACGAAATTATTTCCCCTTTTGTATTTCTATTATTGCTTATCATATATAGATTTACAAGTGTATATAACTATTAAAATAGAAATGATTCTTTCCAGTGATATACAGCGTGAGTCAATAGAAAGGAACATCCCTTCCGGAAAGAATATAGTGTCCCACAGTGTGTTCACATAGTCCACTCTGTGAAGATGTGATTCACAACGTTAAACCGCTCAAATTTAACAATGTGAAGATGATTTCAAACTGTGGACACCTCCACAGATTCACAATGTTAAACCGCTCGAATTTAACAGTGTGAAGATGATTTCAAACTGTGGACACCTCCACAGTGTGGTTGGGGTAACCTCGCTAGTCAAAAGGACCCCTATTCATAAGGACCACTAAGGACCGCTAGCTATCCATAACTCGTGACTAAAATGGATAGCGGTTTTGTATAAATACCATTCCTTCTAAATAGAGAGCAACCTGTAGACAAATTACCTCGCTGTTCATAAGGACCTCCATTCATAAGGACTACTATTCATAACTATTCATAAGGACCGCTATTCATAACGCGTGTTAAATGAATAACGGTTTTCTATGAATAGTGGTCCTTATGAATAGCGAGCAGACCCGTGTGGTTTACCACAGAGTGTTCACATAGTGATGTTTGATTTCACAGTGTGAATTTACTCGCTCACAATGTTAAAATGCTCGAATTTAACAGTGTGAAGATGATTTCACACTGTGTTTTACACTGTGTTTCACGCTGTGAACACACTGTGGGACACTGTGTTCTTTCCGGCAGGGATATCTTAAAACCCAAGTAAAATCACTGAAAGGTATTAGTTGATAATGTCTTCATTAATTTGATAGGCTGCTCACCAAAATGCGATCATGAATAACTGAGCCCTGGCCATTTTTAAAAAGCGTGTTTAAAAAAAAAATCGTCTTTGCCCAAGTTTGTTTGGACTGAATGATCATATCAGGACGTACTTTCATTATCTGTGAGTGCATTCAACTGGAATGGAGATCATTCAACCAACCTTGGGTTGACCATCAATTTCATTCAGAACTTGGGCAGAGTCAAATTTGATATGAATCTGGAAAAGTGTTATTGTACAGCTGTCCATAGTCGGATGTTATTGAACAAGATGTCAAATTAAAGAAAACATGATAGGCTACAATGTGAGTATCTTCGATTAAATATATATTTACTGATCGCAAAAATATTTGGGGTTGAATCTGGCTTTCCTTTTAATGAATCACACTGTATACGAATAGGTGAATGGGAACGATTGGAAGAGTGTTGGAAATAAAAATCGGAAGAGTTTTTTTTTTTTTTTTTTTTTTTTTACCTAGGAATGAAGATTTTCATTTCTTTTATTCGTCACCAATGCAAATATAAAAAGGAACTGGATTAATCCGGTTTCTTTTTTCTTCATTTTGTTCACGCTGTTCCAATTTATATACCTATTCACCTTATTAGTATTACAAAACTGTCATTTTCCTTTTTTCATGTAGATTAGCATCTTTCATATAAAATAGCGTTTTTGATTCACCATTTATTTTATTTATCATTAATGCAAAACTGAAAATGGTCTTCATTAATCCTGGCTTGTTTAAATACTAAATGGAGGTGCATGAATAGGAACAAAACTTGGAAAATAGAAAGCGGATTTTTCAACCAGAAATGACGCAAAACCTTAATTTCTTTTCTTTATCATGAGTACAAAAATGAAAAGAGGCTGCATTAATCCTATTTAAAAAAATCTATTTTTGTAAAACACAACCATATTCCCTTTTTTTTTATAGTCGTTTAGTTTTACAGTATACGATATTCACAAGATTTTTACGCTTTTTTTTTCTTCGAAAATACTTATCACAGAGTTGCTTGCTTGAATATGTGAAACAATGAATACGAAGCATTTCCCCTCTCTTACATTTTATAGTAATGACTTGCCAAGCAAATTTTAATACTGTACTGTACATGGGGAGAAAATGGAACCAAAAATGGAATAAATATTTTTTAACCTAGTTTTTCACCTGGGCATGATACAGACCCTTTTCATTTCATTAATCATGAATGCAAAAAAGAAAAGACTTTGCAATATTCCTGGGATTATTATTTTTATATATGTTATTGCAAATTATGCTAATATAGGTTTGCTTGTGAAATTCTGCTTATGATATTTACTGCAGCAATTAGTATTTCCTCTTTCCTTTTACTCTTAATGATTAATAGTTATGACTTACTAAATATCAAATATAGATCAACTTGTTAGAATAGTTTATATATAATATTCATCGATAATATATGTATCATCATGTACAAGGCATGTAACTGTATACCATGTTTTTGTTTTTGTTTTGTTTTGTTTTAGTTTTCATTTCAAGCTAATCTTGAAATGTTCATGAGTTTCCGCTCTAGCTCGCTTTTATTGAAGTTCCACATGGTCCTCAGAATTTAGTGATTTTTTTCTTTGTATAATTAAGATATTTAATTGAGTACTGTATATCATATTCAAAACAAGACATTTATCAATTATGGCTTATCAAATCTACACTTGCTTGTTTGAATATTGTAACGTGGGAATATGAACAAAAAAATAAGAACCTTTTTAGACCCCTTTTTTTACATGCAGGAATGATGCAGACTTTTCATTTTTTGCATCAATATATAATTAGA
The DNA here is from genome assembly GCA_025617745.1 of Heliocidaris erythrogramma. NCBI lineage: Eukaryota > Metazoa > Echinodermata > Echinoidea > Camarodonta > Echinometridae > Heliocidaris > Heliocidaris erythrogramma. The sequence goes on along the minus strand of CM046872.1, from coordinate 12,767,601 downwards.
AGGTTCTGCCTGCATTAAAGGTGGGATTTTTTTGTGGAATGATGTTCAATTTTTTTGTTCCTATATCCCTTTTCATGGTATAGCTTCATGTCAATTTTGATTTCCCTTATCTATTTCTAGTTGTAATGGAGTACTTGGCTATATAAATTTGCTTTGTTTGAATACTGTATATCAGATTCAAACAACCCCCTCCTCTCTGTATCTCTAAGTGCCTCTGCATAATTACGACTTATCCAATCAGATGAGCACATCTTAGATTTAGGTGAATAGAAACAATTTGAGTGAAAATGAACGCAAACTAGAACACTCCTTTCTTGACATAAGTTGTCACCCAGAAAAGATGCAGACACTTTTTATTGGGAAATATTGGAGTGCCTTGAGCACCTTATACGTGGTGGATATGAACGCTATAAAAATACCCAATATTATTATCATTATTATCATCATTATAAATAGATAAATATGACAAGGGTCTGCATTGTTCCTGGGATTTTCCCTTTTTTGGGGTGAAAGAAGTAAGTTCCCAATTTGTGTTCCTATTCATCCTGATGTTCCTATTTAACCTGCTTTACGGTATATCAGATACATTTTTTCCTATTTTTTTTCTAATGAAAGGTATACACTCATATGTCATTGCTTGTTTAAATATTGCATATTAGATTCCAAACAAGAAGTATTCATTCTCTCTCTTTCTGTTACGTTTTACGATTCATGACTTATCAGATATATATCGGCATGTTATGCTGTACCGTAAAATGTGGTTATACAGACATACAATTTTTTAATTATTTTATTTTAATTTAATTTAATTTTATTTGTATTTAATTTATTTTCATTTTCATTTTATTTTATTTTATTTTATTTTATTTTATTTTATTTTATTTTATTTTATTTTATTTTATTTTATTTTATTTATTTATTTATTTATTTATTTATTTATTTATTTATTTATTTATTTTTTTTTTTTTTTAATTTTTTTTTTTTTTTTTTTTTTTTTGGGGGGGGGATTATATGTCAACCATGAACGATGCATACCCTTTCATTTCTTCATCATAAATACAAAAATGCAAAGGCTCTGCATTACTGCATATCTCGTTCGCCACAACAATTGTTATTTCTCATTACTATTTCTATTTGTAAAGAAGCATTTGATGGAGTACTGAACATCAGGTTCACAGCAATAAAAGAATGAATATACAATTATGAAAGAAAGAAGGGTCCAGTTTCATTATAAGTTAAGAGACCGAAAGTTTTCTTTTTCAGTGAACCTGGAGGGCGATTCCGCGCAATGTTTCCCGTACGACATGTAACGTTTATCCATATAATTTTCATTCATAAATGAAAATCTCTTGATATGGTAGGTTATACCACACAGAAACATTATTTGATGGTCATACCACGAAATTCTTTATTTTTGGATGAAATCGAGGGGGGAGAGAGAGAGATGTATGTTGTATGGGACACATATAGCACGGAATCAGCGGTTAAGACATGAGCATACATTGTTTAGTACATGTAGAAAAATACGTGTTACTATGGCAGCAGTAAAGGGCTTAATAAGAGTTGGACTTGGTCCCTTCTTCCTATGACATACCCGACATGCTTGTTTCATAGGCAGATTTATATATTGTAATGTATTTATTATCCCCTATATATAGGAGTAGAAGCTTGTATTTGTTCAGAAACATTATCTGTAGTGAAATGAGAGATTAAGAAATGGCAAACACAATGTAACCGTGTTTTTTTTTCAACACAACAATCTCTACGGATGCATCTAATAATGGCTGTTTTCAAACTAATGACGTTCTCTGATATCAGATTCCATATTTCAGCACACAAATACGGTTACCATTGTTTGTAGAGTAAAATTATGTTCATCACCCGGATGCCTACGTGTAACTTTAAACCATCCATAAAGTAGGCGACATTCCCACTGGCACTTGTGTATTCGTTATCCTCTATTTATATTTTTTCCATCTACTTTTTAAAATATTTACCTTATGCTATTCACCAGGATTTTGATGACTATTTTCGGTTACATGTTGTTTTTCTGAAGGTTCGTATTTCCGAAGGTTCGTATTTCCGAAGGCTTGTATTTCCGAAGGTTCATATTTCCGAAGGTTCATATTTGCGATCGTTTCTTTATTCGGGAGTTTCGTAATTCCGAAGGCTCTTTACTCCGAAGGTCCGTAATTCCGAAGGTTCGTTTTTCCGAAGGTTCGTTTTTCCGAAAATGAAAGAGGGTTCATAATTCCGAAGGTTCGTATTTCCGAAAATGAAATAGGGTTCGTAATTCCGAAAATGAAACAGAGTTCGTAATTCCGAAAATGAAATAGGGTTCGTAATTCCGAAAATGAAATAAGGTACCTAAAAAGGAGGGAGCGGGGGGGGGGGGGACCAAAACAACTGAGAACCTCCCCCCCCCCCCCCCCCCTCCATATCAAGGATCAAGAAAAAGGGAGATAGATAAAAGAGAAAGGGAAATATAAACTTTCCTTATGTTATTCCTTGTGTTTATTCTATCATTTTCTCTGTCTATGTTCATTATAAGAATAGGAAACGACAGAATATAAGACAAAGAATATCAAAAGGAAAGATGACCCTTGATATGGAGAGGGGGTGGCTACTTAGTCGTTTCGCAGGGCGGGGTCACGTGCCCCGGGCGGCAAAAAAGCAAAAGAGAGGGAGAAAAAGAGGGGAAGTGAAGGAAAATCACAATCCTTAAGGATTATGCACCCCCAATCGGTATAGGTATAAATGCATTAGAAATACAGTTTTTGAGGGTTTAAAATGCGAAAATATTCTAAAGCTCGGTCGCCTTGCTCCCTCGCATTATTATTATCTTTCAGAACCTCGTAATTTCGCGCCCCCAGTATATAGTTTTAAATAGCTTTTTTAAAGGGTTCAACATTCCCAAAATAAAGATGTAATTGTCGTTGCTTTGCTCGCTATCATGTAAGTTTCACCTGCCTCTTGATAAGTATTGTGCCCCCCCCCCCCCCATCATGCCAATATAGGATAAAATGCATAAAACAACAATTGCAGAGGTTCAACATTTAAAAGAAATCTCAACTTCCAGTAGATTTGCTGAATTCCTCGACTATTTCTCAAGGGTTTTCGTTAATTATTTTGCTCCCAAATTTAGAATGGAGTGAATAGAAAACCGTTTATCAATGTACAAAATTCGAACTTCTCTACCGCATAGTTGCAGTGGTCAGTTGCAAAAATTTCCTGGGTAACTGTGCTTTTTAGAGGAAAAAATGCAAAACATTTGCCGCTCGATCGCTTTGCTCCCTCGCTGTACAATAACGTAAATATGTTTGGGCACTGGGGGAGGGGGTGCGACTTCTTTATTTGCCCCGGGCGCCATAATCCATAGATACGCCACTTCTACCACCCTACCACTACTACCACCCTACCCCTACCATCCTTCCTCTACTACCTTCCTACCTCTACTACTACCCTAATATACTCTTACCACATCCTACCTCTACTGCCATCCCTCCTCTTCTACATCCAACCCCTACTGAATTCCTACCCTTACTACTACCCTACGCTTACTACGTCCTATATCTCATCTACCATCCTATACGTATAATACCATCCTACCTCTACTACGACCTCCATCATTTACTCTCCTACCTTTACACCATCATTCCTGTACTACTACCCTACAACTACGGTCATCCTACATCTGCAACCATCCTACATCTACTACCATCCTACCTCTACCACCGTTCGCATTTTACTACCAACATTTTCTCTACTACCATTCTACCTCTACTACCATTCTATCTCTACTTTTATCCCACCTCCCTATACATCCTACATCTGCTATCATACCTTTACCATGTCTACCACCCTACCTCCACTACCACCCACCTACTACCGCCCTACCTCTACTACATCCTATCTCTACTACATCCTACTCCTACTGCTATCCTACGTCTACTGCTATCCTTTACTACCATCCTACCTATACTATCCTACTTCTGCTACTACTACATCCTCACTCATCTACCATCCTACGTTTAATACCAGATCCTGCCTCTACTACGTCCTCCCTCAACTACTATCCTCCCTTTACTACCTTCCTCCATTGCTATCATCCTAACTCTACTTCTATCCTACGTCTGCTACCATCTTACCGCTATCATGTGTAGTATACCACCCTACCTCTACTACCACCCTACCCTAGCTACTACCACCCTATAATACCATCATTCTACTTCTCCAATCCTACCTCTATTGCTCTCATGCACTTTTAAATGTATGATATTAAAACATATCGTGCCTCTACAACCATTCGTTCTACCCTTCTTGAACCACCCCCTTCTCTCTTAAAAAAAAAACGAAGTCAGCGGAGCCTAAGATCAGTTCAGAGTAAAAATGGAATATGTGCTACCTCATGACTTGTGAAATTAGACGAGAGTATTTCGTAGTGGAGAGTGTTGTACAACTTTTTGATAAGAAATATATGAATTGATAAATAAGGGACAAGAGAAAGGAATGAAATGAGTGAAACTGATCACGCTTGTGCATGCAAAACGTCAATCAATGTCTATTTGGGAAGTTGGGATACGTAGTTATTTCGCAATAACGATTGAATAAAAGTATTAAATTGCCAAGCTATATTTCAAAGTGTTGGGTAATACCCAACGCTTTGAAATACAATATCGCTAAGGTTCATCCGTACACATGTTCTGTCTAAAAATCATGACGTCATCGATGGTTTCAAAAAATGATATATGAATTGAGGTCGTCGAATTGGATGCCATGTTTGAGTGTGTGAGTGTGTGTGGTACATCCGTGTACATCCGTGTACATCCGTGTCATTTTATGTCGTATATAGGTTCCGGTAAGGGAGAAATAACAACAATTTCTTTGAAGCAGGCAGTTGTAAATTCCGACTACAATTCAGTTTCTAATTAATGTCTCACCAGTGAATTCTTTTATTGAGAACTAAATTTACAAAGTCTTGGCATCTTTCGTCTACATATAAATAACGACATAGGAATTAAAAATAATTTATTCAAAGTATATTGTTTCTGTATCATTTAATATACGTTCCCCCTTCCCCTGATTAAGATAAATTAAGATAAATATCATCGTATCCTGCTTTCTTCCAAGAAAAGTACCATGAGGGTTGATACTATCTATAACAAATCTGTCATTCTGACGATAGGATGCTTTGTAACCATTCTTTAAAGCATCATTACTGATTCGATTTAGTGGAATATACTGTTGGAATATACTGTTGGAAACAAATTAAGGTAGGCGCATGTATATAGGGCTATGCATATGGACTCACAAGCATGGACCTTCTCGTTAGATGTTACTACGTCTACATGTTTGTACATGAAAATCAATACATTACTTTTATGAAGATCCCCTTTTTTCGGGGTGGGGGTGGGGGGCATTTTTCTTGGATTGTGTATAATTCTATTTGCTGTGTTTCACTACACTAACATACTATTCAGCGCAGTGGAGGATCCACATAGTAAAAGTTATATTTGAATTGATGGCAAGTTAATGTATATAATACTGATACGTCGTCTGACATAATTCACTTAGTGTCTGTTTTCCCTTGTTACTGAAATTTCTGTTTTATAATTTGCTTGCTCTTTTTATTGTGAACTTTATAGGTCTATCGCGTTCAAAGCAAGTATACGTTAGCTTTGTTCTCAAGTTTTCGTTTTCTTACTGTATAAATTTCTATTAACCGCGCATGTTACTGAATCAATATCATATTTTATTTTGATTTGTGCATAATCCTGTTACAGTATCATTGATTAAAAATTCTGTTGTGTGTACAACAAATAAAACGGTAGGCCTATCATGCTAATGGAGAAGAAGGTGACAACTCAGACATAACTACATTCCTTAATTCAACAACTCCTGAACTACAGCTTGAATTCGATTCTAATGAGGTTCTTCCTCAGCATTTGTTTACTAATTATCGTTTGGAAAATGAGATTACGTCATTATCCCATTCAAATCCCAACCTACTCTTTGCTTCACATTATAATATTAGGAGTCTCAGCAAAAATTTTGATCAGTTCCAGTTATTTATTAACGATTTAAAATTTAGTCACGGAGTCATTGGTATTTGTGAAACCTGGCTCAATGAAACGTCACCTTCTTCTCTATTTGATATTCATGGTTACAGACTTATAACTAGTAACAGGTCAAATAAAAGGGGAGGTGGGGTTGGTTTTTATGTCACCAAAAATTTGAATTGTGAGGTGTTAGTTGAATTTAACCATATGTCTGAAGCTATTGAAAATATTTTTATTGAAATCAAAGTTCCAAACAAAGGTAATTTAATCGTTGGTGAAGTATATAGACCACCCAAATCGAACCCTGCTGAGTTTATTGAATCACTCCATACCCTTTTATCAGAGAAATATTTCGAAAATAAGATGTGTATTATAATGGGCGACTTTAATCTTAATATTTTAAAATGTCTAGATAACCATAACTGCCGTGATTTCCTCAATCTGATGTTGTCTAAATCTTATGTTCCTCTTATCAGGAAACCTACCCGTATATCTGATGTTACAAGTACACTTATTGACAATATTTTTGTAAATAATATATCTTCTCTAGTCACTTCTGGTATAATGGTGTCTGATGTTTCTGACCATTATCCCATTTATGCTCTCATATCTTCATTAACGATAAATAATTGTGATCGTTCGCATACTTCTAGTATTCGTGTCAAGTCAGAAACAAACCTCAATAAACTTAGAGAGAGATTAAGATCTGTTGATTGGTCACCCGTTTACAGTCAAACTGATGTAAATATCTCCTCTGAAAATTTTATTCATTTATTAACATCTAGTTTCAATTCAACCATACCTCTTCAGAAATCAAAATTTTCCAACCACAAAAAGATTCCCAAAAATCCTTGGATCACGAAATCTCTCCTTAGGTCTATTAATAGAAAAAATAAACTCTTCTATAAACATAGGAAAAATCCGAAAGCTCGAAACAGGGCTCAATATGTTCGTTACCGAAATGTTCTGACATCGTCTTTACGTTTAGCTAAACAATTGTATTTCTCACGCCAGTTTGAAAAATACAAATTCGATATAAAGAGTACGTGGAAGGTGATAAACGAAGCTTTGAAATCAAAAAATGATACCGATCCTCCCAAGTATATTCTTAAAAATAATCGCAAATATGATGATCCCTCAGACTTGGCTGAGGTATTCAATGACTTTTTTGTAAATATAGGACCAAATCTTGCCAGTAATATCCCAAAGTCAAATTTAGAGTTTCACAACTTTCTAAAAGCTCCTAACCCCCAGTCTCTTTTTTTTCACACCAGTAGTAGAGGATGAAATCAAAGATATTATAACCAATCTCAATACGAGGAAGGGTTCAGGATATGATGGAATTACAAACTTCCTTCTTAAAAATATTATTGAGGAAATAACTTCCCCTCTTACATTTATTTTGAATTTGTCTTTGACCACGGGTGCAGTCCCACAAAATATGAAGATAGCTAGAGTCGTCCCTATTTTCAAAAAAGGACAAAAAGAATCCCTGAATAATTACCGTCCGATTTCACTTTTAACATCCATTTCAAAAATCCTCGAAAGGTTAGTATACTCCCGAACACTCAATTTCTTTGTTAATAGCAAAATTCTATCTGACTCTCAGTTTGGTTTTCGAAAGAATCACAGTACTTCTCATGCTTTATTGGCTTTCATAAACAAAATAGCCCACGCAATTGATAACGTTTCGCACACTATTGGGGTTTTTCTAGATTTTTCAAAGGCCTTTGACACGATTAACCACGATATTTTAATTTACAAGTTGCGTCACTATGGTGTACGTGGATTGCCTCTAGATTGGTTCATAGACTATCTAACTAATAGAAAACAGTTTGTCAGTGTCAACGGCCATGATTCTCACTTGAAATTGGTTACATGTGGCGTCCCGCAAGGTTCCCTACTGGGCCCGCTATTGTTTATTTTATATATTAATGATCTCAAAAATTGTTCCCAGCTACTTTCATTTATTTGTTTTGCGGATGATACTAATATATTCTTTACACATCGAGACACTCAAACTCTTGTGGACACTGTAAACAAAGAACTTGCGTCTGTTCAGTCCTGGATTTATGCAAACAAGTTATCCCTAAATATAGATAAAACTCTCTATAAAAATGATTTGTCTTTGTATTTCATTGAATGATAAATTCTAACAATTATACCTTGCTTTTATGTAATTGTACTTTTTCTTACCACAAAAGTAACACTATCAGTAACCCTGCTTGGTCTGATGTTTTTTTTTCCATGGCTGTATTTATAAATCGTCCTTACTTTTTTTAAATATATCCGAGAGTGCTGCGGCTGACACTATTCGCTTGAGTTCATTTTGTTATTTAAATTTACATTTGTATATATGTATGTACAGATGAAGTCATTTTTGATAATCTGTAATGTTCATTTACCAGCTGAGCACCCATAATTGCAGAATAATTTAAGTACATTTGTCTGCATTGTAAGAAAGGGAAAGAAAATACAACACCACTGCATGTTATTTTTTTTTTTCTTTGATTGGTCATATGCATTCATAACCGTCCTCCATTCATTACCACAAATTATTTCACCGGGGCCTACAGCTTTACAAGCTTGCTTTCATGTAGGTCCCATCATATTTCTCTCAGTAAAATGACTACATTATATTGACCATTTACCTTTATGTTATTTATGTACAGTGTATATCTATTTTGAAATGTAAATGTATGTTCATGAGAAATATGAAAATAAATGAAATGAAAAATGAAATGAAATTATCATTTCCATTTACACACACAAAAAAGTGAAGACCATATTATAAGCCTATACCTTTTTTTGCCAACAATCTGTAATTTATTCATTCATTTCTTTGTTTACTTCATGATAAGGAAATAGCTAGGCTACATAAAAATAAAAATTGTTGCCAATTTGAATGTACGTGGATGTAATTTAGCTTAGAGAATAAGATTTGTTTCAATGTGATGCAATTGCAATTTGAATTTCAAATATTTGCCTTTGCGTTTTATATGGTATATTTATCGTACTTTGTTCAGATGAGAATGAGAGAAAACTAAGTTCCTCAAATTATATTGTTTGGGAATTATTTCATTGTTGCTGCTAACGACGCGTGAATGTAATTATAATACTCAGTTATGCGCGGGAATGCCCCATCGTGCCATGTTGCAATGGTTGCAATGCGTCTGCTGTATGAAAGTTAACCGTCTGCGTGCGAATTGTATTTGTGCGCTATCAAGATTTGTTGAATATTTTTCTACTAAAACTGTTCCACAATTTGAGGTTCTTCATAATTCTGACAGTTCATCAAAATATTTGGCCCTTCCGATTCAAGTATATGAAACGGCACACGTTCTGCCGTTCAAGTTTGCAATGGTTATGTTACTGCCCGTTATGCCTCCTGGCATGTAGGGCAGCAACAAAAGCTCTCCAATCATGTCGAGTTTGCAATGCAAGTTTGCAATGGGTTAATTCATAAAACGTAATGAAATACTGGAGTACTGTCTAACCAACCGATGTATCATTTCTCTAATGAGCTGTCTGGTTAGAAGACCTTGCGCAAGATAGAAGATAATCCTTTTCCTTTTCCTGTGACCGTTTTTTTACTTACATGTATATACTTGTGCTGGATTTCAGTTGTTCATTTGCAAGTTTACACAGGCATCAAGCTAGCTGTTTGGCACATTTCGCAATGGGGTAAGACAAGATTTTGTTGTATAAACCATTGCATGATTTTTTTTAAAGCTCTACTATGGTATAGGAACCGTTTACCTGTATAATTATATTCTAATGACGTTTAAAAGTAATATATTTGAAAATTATGTGGAAATCTACAAACTGGTCCCCATAGATAAAAGTACAATTGCTTGAGTCTGAAATAAAGTCTTGAACTAAATTAAATTGAATTGAATTTCATAGGCTGACTATATGCATGGCGGTCTGTCTCTATATACTCCTATACAAGATCTAGAGACCCCTGTGCTCTCTCACTACGTCTGTTTCTTTCATGTTCTACTATTCACACGACCACGAGCGTATTTAAGAGGGGGCAAGTTGTGAATTAATTTGCTTCCTGACAGATTTCCATCCAAGGATAAAGAATAAGTGACTTTTTAGCCAGGTGAGGAAATAATTGCAAGGTAGGCCTAAATAATCATCACTGAAAAAAGTGAAAAACCTGATAAATTCGGAACATTTTCTCAAAAAAATGTTTTGCTTTGCCTCCATGCGCTCCCAAAACGTTGATAACCATAGGATGTAACTCACAGATTATGCATATAGACAAACTTCAAAAAGGAAGAAAATATTAAACACGGTTCACGCATCGTCTAAACCGGAATAGACAAAATTAACTGACCGCTGTTCTTATGTTACGAATTGAATTCAGTTTGAAAATGTTCAAACGTACAAATAGATTATGCAAGCATTTCAAAATAATCCACCTGTCCCCCTCCCCCAATAAAAAAATTCGAAAGGAAATGAGGCCTAAAGTTTACTCGCTCGCTTATAATTATCATTAAATACCGCTGTAGTAATAACACTTCTACATTGAACATAATAATTATTGAAATCCAAATAATAAACTTTACAAATTTAGAAGAGACGGTAAATATGAAGGTATGTCACCCTGCAACTCCCTCCCGGTTCCATGCTTATTAGGACCCACAAAAGTGAATTTCGCGCTGAAACACATTTTTTTAAAAAGTAGATGGATCACGGTGACCACATTGGCGCGGATATCTCCCCCCCCCCCCCCCCTCCCGAAGCTAGGCCTATAGGGTCCAGGTACGCAATTTCACACGACAATCAGTACACAAAGCACGAATACTCTTATAAAATCCAATTGTAGGCCATATATAGCCTATGCGTGCATGACTCAAAATGATTCTTTTTCCCTTCTTAATTCAAGGGGGGCGCTATTAATCAATGTTTGTTTCAACAAGTTACCTATAAATGACAGATCTAATAGGAGATTCCATCGTCTGAGAGTCACAAGGACGTTACTCGTTGTGAAAGTGTATGAGATAGATAGAGAGAGAGAGAGAGAGAGAAGGGGGGGGGGGGGGGTTAGAAGCTATTCAAGAAAGATGAGAAAAAAAGAGCAAAGAAAAACATGAAAACAAATAAAAGACGAGAAAAGAGAAGAGAACAAAGAAATGCATAAGGAAAGAAAGAAAGAAGAAGATCAGAAAAGAAAAAACAAATATATAAGGAAAGAAAGGAAAGATGATGAGAGTAAGAAAAATAATGAAAGATATAAGGAAAGAGAAAATTCGGGTATAACATTTTGCAACATAATAATAATACATATGATTTATAATGCGCCAAATCGACTGTGCCTGTACAGTGCTCTAGGCGCAGTGTAAAATAAAGAAGGGCATAAGACAGTAGAAAGACAAGAGAAGAATGTAATAATCAATGGGAAACATTGAATAAGTTTTTAGACTGCTTTTGAATGAATCTAGAGAATTGCAACTTCTAATAACTGTAGGTAGATTATTCCATGGCGCAGGACCAGCGTGGGCAAAAGGTTGCCCCCATGTTTTTGCAGGTTTTCGAACAACGAGAGAACCAGAGTTGGATGAACGTAATGATCTAACAGGAGTGTATTTCCGAACTAGACTTACATTATAATAAGGACCAGAACCCTTGACACAGTGGAAAACAAGAAGTAAACTTTTGAAAATAATGCGATATCTGACTTGCAACCAGTGAAGTGATTTCAGAGTGGGGGTGATATGAGTGTGTTTCTTAGACAGGGAAACAATGCGTGCAGCAGCATTTCGGAGCTTTTGAAGTTTTTACTGGGTTTGTATAAAAGTGCGTTCCTAAATTCAAGACGAGAGGAAACAAGAAGTATTTCAGTGAAACCCATGCAGTCATCTTTTATCAGGATTTTGAGCAATTAATTTAGCTAGATTATTATCATTATTAATTTTACTTATATACCACGCTTTTCCCACAAGGCCCAAAGCACTTCTTGAACTTGCCCAATACTTATCAAGAGACAGTGGTTTTGTGAAACTATATCTTGTTCCTAGGTGTTCATGGTGTTCTTAGTTTGGCTTGCTATCCACACTGTCATCTGCCTGCCCCCTAGATACGCCACTGAGCGAAGCGACCGAGCGGTGGAGGGTGTGGATACCAGGGACTTTTTCAAAAATCTGTCTATAAAACTTGCATTTTAGAGCATCCCAAAATATGTTTTTTAATGAAAAGAAGGAATGCACGGATTTACACCAATGGATGGAACCCCTCAATAGACCGCTTCTGTAATGTATACAAATTTATGCACATATATTCTCTGAGCACCTATAGTGACGAGCTATTCCATTAACCTGCTGTTTATAAATGAGCTTCAATGCTTGGATTCCAGTTTGCATACATTATTTGTTGCAAGCTTTCAGGTTGTCAAGAACAACCTTTGTTTGAAAGGTATGCATAAAATTTGCAACATTACGGAAGCGGTCTATTGAGAATAACAATGCGAGCTAACGAATTTTCTTCCATATTTTCGCATTGAACGTGAAATTATGGCATTTCTTATTTCCTTACTTCTAATCATTAAAGAATGTGATGGCATTTCAAGATCAAACATAATGAGTTTGGATAATTATTAGTTTTAAGTTAATGTATCATAATCCTTTATTCATTTCATCCAACAATATTGGGGGGATGATAATACAGGCCATCCTCCCACCTCAATTTTTTTTGGGGTATATACCCCTCCCACCTCAATTTTTTTGGGGGTATATACCCCCCCCCCCCCCCGATCGACACCCATGTATCAAACGCCATGTTCTCCGATATCATCTATACGCGGTTGATACACATATTTACTGCAGTTTTGATCCACGCAGTCCCGCCAGGCTGAATGAAGTAACGCAATAAACTGGAGAAATGTATAGGCCTATAGGTGAGCTTAGCCGATGGATGACGAGCAACAGACTGAAACTGAATGAGGACAAACGGAAACTCTCCTGTCATCCAATAGACTACGCCTATGGCAAACCTAATGCCCAATAAGTCAGATAAACTTTTTTTCGAGGGAAACTTTGCATATCAACTGATAAACTTAGTTTTTCACGATAAACAGGGTTTTTCTCGATAAACAAAGTTTTTCATTTGATATGCAGAGTTTCTCTCGATAAACTGTTTATCACTTGATAAATAGGATAAATAGGGTTTTTCGAAAATCTATGTTTATCAAACGATAAACAAGGTTTTTCTCGATAAACTAAGTTTATCGGCGATAAACTAAGTTTTTCAATTGATAAGCAGAGTTTCTTGATAAACTAAGTTTATCACTTTGAAAAACCCTGTTTATCGAAGCAGGCGCGGATCCAGGATTTCTTAGGGGGGGGGGGGGGCAAATTTTAAATCATGTGAGCTACATATTGCTACAATAATGGTGACAAATGGCGTATCTGACGCTCGATCTCGGGCGGGGGGGGGGGGGGGGGGTGCAAAAGCATATAAAGGGCTTTCACTCCCGCCCGGAAGAACATTCTGAAATTTGTAAAGTCTATACAGATCATATTATAATGACTAAAGTTTCTAAATTCAGAAAGAAAATATTTACAATTTGACACCTATGATTTCGAGGGGCTACTTATTCATCTTTTGTTCGGTAATAACTAACGTCTGTTTCTGATGGTGTCATTATGGTCATGTACGCTAACTTCCTCGAAATCCGCCCTAAACACTGAGTTTCGTGAATCCTTATTAGCATGCGTCGGCTCTTGCAGGAAGCCAGGAGCCGTACTAAGGGCTCATTACTGTGGCAAATCATTACAGGGGCGGATCTAGCTTTTTGCCAAGGGGGAGGGGGTTGACCCAACGACGATGCGGAGCTTCGTCCGCCAGCCGCATAGCGGCAAGCCGATTTTTTTGCTATTTTGAACCCCCGTAAGTGATGTTTTCCTGGCATCTACTAACGCAATGGAGACCATAAAAAGCCGCGAAGCGGCGAGCCGATTATTTTTTGCTATTTTGAACCCCCGTAAGTGATGTTTTCCTGGCAGCTACTAACGCAATGGAGACCATAAAAAGCCGCAAAGCGGCGAGCCGATTTTTTTGCTATTTTAAACCCCGTAAGTGATGTTTTCCTGGCATCTACTAACGCAATGGAGAACATAAAAAGCTGCGAAGCGGCGATGTACGCGAGCCGCGTAGCGGCGAGCCGATTTTTTTTTTCTATTTTGAACCCCCGTAAGTGATGTTTTCCTGGCATCTACTAACGCAATGGAGACCATAAAAAGCCGCGAAGTGACGAGCCAATTTCTTTTGCCATTCTGAACCCCCGTAAGTGATGTTTTTCTGGCATCTACTAACGCAATGGAGACCATAAAAAGCCGCGAAGCGGCGATGTCCGCGAGCCGATTTTTTTTTTTTATTTTGAACCCCGTAAGTTTTCCGACTTTTTCCCCTTATAGAAATATTTTTATTAAATATTGCTTTTGACTTTGCAATACTTTATACACTGTAAAAACTAAAGTTCTACTATTAGGGGCATGTATAGTGACTGCACCTGAAATGCTGTTTTAGCACTTGTAGTGTGCTAATTTACCAGCAAAAAAAAAATGTGACCGTGGCGAGCCTCAAACCAGGTTCCGCTGATTGAATAGTCTAGTTCTGGACTCTTTTTATTGATTTTTTTATTCGCCGACTATACGCGATAAGCCGAGTGATGACGCGATCCCGAGAACCTGTTGGCCCCGAAAAAAAGAGTCCAGTGCAATTGCTCCACGCCATGGGCGGTAATCGTGACGTCACTCTATTCATCATGGGGGGGGGGGGACGACACAATAGCCGTCCCCCCCCCCCCCCATGAACAATAGATTCTCTACTCGGATTGACGCCCATGCTCCACGCTGACGACTTTCCCTGAGATTTTTCAGGGAGAGCAATTAAAATTGGCCGCACCTCCCCAGCTAAAGCGCTAGTGAACTTTGGACCCCTGACGTCAGCACTGGACTCTTTTTTTTTTTCGGGCCAACAGGTTCTCGGGATCGTGCCATCACTCGGCTTATCGCGTATAGTCGGCGAATAAAAAAATCAATAAAAAGAGTCCAGAACTAGACTACTGATTGAGAGGCGCTGACGTTACCGATAGACTAACGAATGCTTCTTGCAATCCAGTTTAGTCATGGGAGTCAAGTAGATAACATGAACTACATGTATGTGGAGTCGTAAATTCACTATGTAACAATAATGATCTGCTCTAAATCGTACGATGTGAGTTAGTCTAGCGGTAATGCCAGTAATTCTTGATCAGCGGACCCTGGTTCGAGGCTCGCCAAAATCACGATTTTTAAAAAATGAATGTTCAGCAGTTTGAGGAGCCGGTCCAGCTCCCGTGAAAGTGCTGAAATAGCACGCTGTGTGCATTACAATAGCACTCTGAGTGCAGTCCCTATGCATGCCCTCGAAAGTGCTATATACAGCACTTCAGTTTTTACAGTGTAAACACATTAATAACAACAAAATACTGCTCATAATAGAATTAACAAACCATTTTAATTATACAGCACATATAGCAAAACTAGTTTACAGCAAAATTATGTTCACCCATCTGTTATCAAATGAGATGAATTTGTTATTCTTAAATTTTCACATATAGATATTCAGAATGGTAATGCCTTTGATAAGCATTTAAATTAATTTGATAGTAAGCTTCTTTTTTTTCATTTCCAGGAAACTTACATCCCTTATGTTCTTTTCTTTCCTTATTGCTCCGCGTTTTCCTTCCCTTTATATCCTCTTTTTTCTTTCCCTTTCACCCTGCTCTGTTTTTTTTCTTTCTTGGAGATGGGGACATGAGACAACGTGGGAGCAAGGCCCTTTCGGCCTCCGGCCTCCTTCACCCCTTTTCCTTTTTCTTCTCCCCTTTTTTCCCCCTTTCTCTCATCTATCCCTTTTCCTTCCTTCTCCCTTTTTTATGGAGGGGGGGGGGGGTGGAACCGTGCATGGAAGGCCCTTTGGCGCCCGGCATCCTTCTTCTCATTTTCATTTTCTCTCCTCTCCCCCTTTCCCTTCTTTTCCTTCTCTCTTTCCCTCTTTGATCTTTCTAATTTCCTTCCTGCTCGCTCTCTTCCTCTCTCTCTCTTTGCGAGGGGGGGGGGGGGGGGGGGTGAGCAACAGGCCCCTTTGCAAGGGGGCCTGGGAGGCAAGGCCCTTTCGGTCCCCCCGGCCTCCGCGCTTCTTCCTCTTTTAATTTTTTCTTCCTTTTTCCCTTTTCTTTCCTCCCTCCCTTTCTCTTCTTTTCCTTCTCTCTTTCCCTCTTTTTTCTTCTTTCTACTTTCCTTCCTGCTTTGTCTCTCTTTTTATGGGGGGGGGGGGGGGGGGGGGGGGGGGGGGGGGGGGGGGGGGGGGGGGAGGCAACAGGCAACACTACACCCTGGGAGGTAAGGCCCTTTCGGCCCGGACTCCTTCCACTTTTTTGCCTTCTTTTTTCCTCCCCCCCCCCCCCCCCTTCACTCTTTTTGGGCGCGGGGGGAGGCAAGGCCCTTTCGGCCCCGGCCTCTTTCTTCCCTTTTTCAAATTTTCTTCTTCTTCTTCTTCTTCTTCTTCTTTTCCTTTTCTCTCTTCTCTCCCTTTCCCTTCTTTTTTTTGGCCGGGGGGGGGGGGGGGCCGCTGCCCCCCCCCCTGGATCCGCGCCTGTATCGAAGTGATAAACAAAAACCCTGTTTATCAAACGATAAACACGGTTTTTCGGCGATAAACTAAGTTTATCGGGAAATCTCTGTTTATCAATTGATAAACAAGGTTTTTCGAAAAACCTTGTTGGTTTTTCGATATGCAGAGTTATTGTAAATTTACCGCGAGTGGGCGCTACAAAAGTACATAAAGAAACTGGCCTGTGGGCATCGAACTCAAACATAGTCAGCAAAATGCCTTCTTGTGAAGCCATCAACTGTACCGATCGACTTCTTTCTTTCATTTAATATATCTTCTTCTCTTTCCTTTTCAAGCGCACACTCACAACAATGGTAGGAAAAGATAGAAGAAAAGGAAAAAACAAAGAAATACATAAGGAAAGAGAAGGGGATAGATCAAATGAAAAACACAAAGAAATACATATGGAAAGGAGACGAGGAAAGATTAAAGGAAAATAAAGAAATGCATAAGGAAAGAGAAGAGAATATGAAATGGAAAAAAAAAGAAATACATTAAATTCTATATGTATTTCTTTGTTTCTCCTGTTTATCGTTTGATAAACAAGATTTTTCGAAAAACCTTGTTTATCAATAAAACTTATTGATAAAGAGAGTTTTTCGCCGATAAACTTAGTTTATCACCGAAAAACCGTGTTTATCGTTTGATAAACATAGTTTTTCGAGTGAAAAACTGTGTTTATCGTTTGATAAACATAAAGGGTTTTCGAAAACCCTGTTTATCACTTCGATAAAAAAGGTTTTTCAAAGTATCTGCTTTTATCAATTGAAAAACTTAGTTTATCGCCGATAAACTCTGTTTATCGAGAAAAACCTTGTTTATCGTTTGATAAACATAGTTTTTCGAAAAACCCTGTTTATCACTTCGATAAACAGGGTTTTTCAAAGTGATAAACTTAGTTTATCAAGAAATTCGTCTTATCAATTGAAAAACGTAGTTTATCGCCGAAAAAACTGAGTTTTTCGCTGATATACTTAGTTTATCACCGAAAAACAGAGTTTTTCAAGTGATAAACAGAGTTTATCGAGAGAAACTCTGCATACATATGAAAAACTTTAGTGCGAATTTGTGCATTAAATAGGAAGCCCACGAAGCAAGTGTCATTTACGTCTATGGAGTGAATTCAAGCATGCAGTCTATGTGCCGGCCTAGTCCATTATTTAAAATGGGGATGAACGCATTACACGGAGGGTCGGCCTATGGCAACCCGCGTGGTATGCCTATATTTCGAGTACATACCACAGAACTCCTGGGGGCGTTTCATGAAAGGACTTGTCAGATATGTTGTCCGACAAATTTGCTCTCAGCCAATCAGGTGCAAGGATTTCAGTAGCTTATAACAGTTGTCGGATGAAATATCTGACAACTTCCTTTCATGAAACGCTCCCCTGTACGCCAAGCGAATAATAATGATACATTTATTTCGCCGTGGAGGACAGTCTTCATTTATTCAATTATTCAATTACCGAAAGCAAAACAGAAAAATGAAATCAGAACAGGTATTTAATTTTCAATTTGTAAGGAAGAAAAACGGAAAAACAAAATCTGAAAAGGTGTTTAATTTTCTATTTTTAGAACAAATAATGAAAAAACCCAAAATATAAATCAGAAAGAAGTGATCAATTTCTCATTTCTGCAGATAAAATGGAAAAAACAATTTTTAAGAAAACAGTAAAACCAAAAAACGTTGGTTTATCATATTTTCGTTTTTCAAGTTTTTAACCTTAAAAAATATTAACTAACGGCCGTTTTTCTGTTTGTAAAACAGAAAATTTTTACTCAATATTCTGTTTTTCCTTTTTCCGTTTCGGGATGGGAAAAATGAATTATCTCAATGTACCTTGATTCATAACGTAGCTGTAGCTTGTTGTCAAGATCGATCATAGCCTATTGTCGAGGCCCTGGCGCTGTTGAAATCCTTGGCGATATGGAGGCAAAATTTCTGGCGAGCGAAGCGAGCCATGCAGAAAAACCGAGGCGCTTGCGCCGAGGGCCTCTTGACACCCGATCTGAATTTCTTTTGTATTTCATTGTTTTGACGAATATTCCGACCAAATTTTGGTCGGTGAAAATCATCCAATAAGCGCGAGCTACCATGACGTAATGTTAAATATTCATGACTCGACTGCACGCTATTTCTTACATATTAAGCAGCAGTCTCACTCTCCATCCCTGGCCCACGGAGGTAATCAGCACAGAGCGGTAGATTCACAAAAACATCTTGTCCTTTAAGTGCAGATTTGATTGCATCAACTTGCAAATCTTTGAATCTGTCAATCTTCAACATTTTAGCGGCATATTCTAAGCTCTTACAAATATCGTCATCACTCGTCGTGGAAGAAACGTTGAACGCCATTTTGGGCTGCGATTAATTAATTCGCGAGGGCCAGGCGGATCCCGGGGCCTTGCCGGGGAGTGAAGTTGCTGGTAACTCCTTGGTTACATCAGAATTGATGGAGATGCATCTATTGTTGAACGGTGACTGTTATTGCCCATTCTTCATTATTTGTAAATATATGATGATCTCTTGAGAAATATGTACATTTGTCTTATTTCAAATTACCATGGTTTGTAAGCTAGAGATCGAATTCTTCATAATGTGCTTGTCTGTGAATGTATTTTGAGCAAGAGATTTACGTAATCCCCCCAAAAAATAATAGACTAGTCCAGAACTGAAGTAAGAAATCCTTGAGATTTCATTGGCCAATTTGCTGGGCGATCGCCGCGGTTATCGATAGTTATGTTCACACGTAGTACATAGCATCGATGCTATGTTAGCATCGATGCTATGTAAGTTTCAAAAATATTTCCAGTACGTTCAGACAGGCCGTGATCGACTTGCTTCTATCACCCACTCGTGACTATTCATCGCTCACCCGCTGCCAAAACAATAATTACTGCGCCACACAGAATGACCCAAGTATAATTGGTATGTATGGACAAACGCGCGGAAGTTATATGTCTTCATAAATCAACATAATAACACAATAACAATTCATTTGTAATATCGATAATACAATCAAGTAGCAAATACATGTGTTATAATACTTAATTTTAAATAAACCTTGTACATGTAAAAATTGACTGAACTCCAATCTTATGCCAAAATAAAACACATGCATGCACACTATATTCTCTGGTAAGCACATGTAAATCAATATCTAAAGACCACATCATACTTTAGTTAGGTCTGATTCTGAAAGAGCAGATTCTCAGCTTTAAAATGATATATAACTCATTGGATGTTCATAACTCAATGTACAAAGAGAAGAATGCACAGTCCCTCATAATGTTACTTCTTAATAAGGGTTTAAAGTTTGCAGTCTATTGAAGCACTCTGACTTGCAAAGTGTTGTGCTAAAAATAAGGTGACAAATGGAGCATTAGAACTCAATGAAAATTTCTATGAAGGGATTATCAGATTGTCCTAAAACTTGGCATACTACATAGACATATCCTGTTTATCATAGTGCAAGTGCAAGAACTTACTTATTTATGGGAGATTAAAATGAGACAAGTATTCAGGGTCGTGAAAAAGAAAAGTAATACAACAAAATCCAGAGAAGACACACATAAGTCTGATAAAAAGCTGGCAAAAATACCACTTCTAGATTGTTTGGTGCCTCCACATTTTAGATTACTTAGAAAAAAGTATACTCTTTCAGGAAATACCCAAAACTAAAATTTGACCATGCATGCCAACCAAAACACATTGATTGATCTCTAACTGAAAATCACACATTATATTATAGCACCACATGAAACAGATAGAATTATAATAGCAGCGAGTGAAGATAGCAGCGATTGCGCTCACACGACAAATAGTCACAAGCGCGGTGGGTGGTCTACCGCAAAGCGTCGATGCTTTGTCGCTGGATCCTGAGATTTACTCCTGCTAAACTCGCTGCAAGAATAGTTTGGAAACTCGCTTCTATCTCGTGACTATCTGCGTTCAGAAAGCGTTTGGTCTCGACACTATCTGGTCTTCACCAAAATAGAATCGACATCTCGATAGCATCGATGCTATCGCTCTACGTGTGAACGTACCTAATCTATTCACGTTTTCATGCATAATTCAGTAGGAAATCGTGCCTCATGATAATCAGGTCGGGTGTCAAGAGGCCCTCGGCGCAAGCGCCTCGATTTTTCTGGTTGAAACGAAATCCTATTTTTCTCGATTTTTCTCCACGTAACATCATATTTTTAACGGATATTGTGAATGAATATATCTACATAATACTACTAAGAATTTTAGCGCATAAGAGCTGATAGTTAGCTGGAAAACTTTGTCAACATATTAGGCATAAATCTCGGCTTCTGTAGAAGCCCTGCGTCACAGACTGAACACCTCGCTCGGCTTCTGTAGAAGCCCGTCGTCTCCAAAGGGCTAATAGGGACTTTTAGAAGCAGTGGACTTGTACTTCGTCCCAGTCGACTAATTCGCGCATGTCAACGTCGTCGACTGCCCATGTTGACTACAGTTCTGATCATTTTAGATTTCACTCGACGTGTACGTACCGTCGACGTCAACCGGAAGTACACACTCAACGGATGAGCATAATAGTTGAGCTGTTCTGATGACGTCATATACGTGAACCTCGTCGAAGATTTCGGAGCACCGCAAAAACGAAGTGAACACGTTCTCGATTTTGCAAGTCAGGGAGGAGGACGAGCGGCGCATGCGCAGTGGCGTAGAATGATGTCCTTGCGTACCAGTCGACTAAGTGGAGGTGCAATTCTAAAAGTCGCTACTATAAGATTGGGTTTTCATCCAACAGGTTTTTGTGACAGATGCCCTGATGAGGTAGAAACAGTCAGACATTACCTTATAGTATCTCCGAAATATATTATTGAGAGAGCAATGCTTCTATCAGAATTAAATGAATCTCAATCAGGGCAAATAATGGAGTATTTAAAATAAAGTGACCCAGGAATACAAAAAGCTATACTACGTTTCGTTTCCAGAACGAAACGTTTAAGTGAAGAATAGGTAATCTACCATTATTGTATAGGCCTACATGTATGTGTATGTGCAGTAGGTATGTTTAAAAGTATTTTGTGTGAATTAACAAATTTGATTAAATTAAAATAAATATTCCTATAATGCATATGTATGAATACGTATGTAAGTATATAGCTTTATCTTATTGAAAAATAATAAAGAAAGATTTATCATAGTTAGAAGATGCACATGTTGTTACTAACCAAGCCCACAAGTGTTTTCGCCTTGTTGATAAAATATTGTAAAACTTGTAAAATACATTTAAATATGTAAAAACACATCTATACGCACAGGTACACGAGCGCCCCCTCGCCCATGCTTGAGTTACCTAGGGGTTACAACTGGGCGTTGTGGCGTGCGCCTGTAATCCAGCTACCAGTGGAAGTTATAAACTGATTCAGCGGACCCAGGTTCGAGACTGAGTCACGTCTTTCGGATGGTGACGTTAAAGGTCGGTCCCAGACGTAAATAATCATATCTGATTTATACACGTCTGAACCCAATTACACACACACACACACACACACACACTCGACCGAAAAATTGGCGCGACGTACTGCGCCGACCCGGTAAGATTGTATCTTGGAAAGGGCAGGGCAAGTGCCGTTGGAACTGTGCTGAAGATTTTTTCGGGGTTTTCAATGTAAATCTAGCGAAAAAAAAATATTCCACCCTCTTTTATTTTCTTTTATTTTAGCAGGAAAAAAAAAACAAATAAAGATAAAATTATAGAAAGTATATGTAAATAATATCGTTAATAGAGAGAAGGAGAAAAAAAAAGTCATTGGCGACAATAGTCAAATATGACTGTTTGCCAACTACATTAACGAAAGAAGAAGAAGAAGCCAGCTTTCCTCTTCGAGGGGAGGAGGCTGAAAAACGAATAGTTCATTTTTTTTCAACTCTGATGGTGGGGGGGGGGGGGATGAACTATTCGATGATGTCAGCAGGAAAAATGAACTAGACACCAGGAAAGCTATTCATTTTCTTGTGAAATAAATCGCTGTGGCATTAAATATTGGCATTTTAACAAATTAAATCTACCCTATTCAGGTTCTGAAAAGTAATATGAATACTAATCATATGGTTTTGGTGAGCTGTCAGCTTTCTACAGGGAATAAGGGCAAAATTAGTTTCAAATCGTAGGCAGTCGTACGATTTTTGTGACGTCACTACGACTCTGAGCCGATTAGAAAAATCGACAAAGGCCATATTATCGATTTAACTATCTGTATGACTATTCAGACCCTCACTAAACAATATTTTTTTTTTTTTTTTAAATGATTTGTCAAATGATATTACATTTTCTTCTGAAATTGGATCGCAGGTCGATCGTAAGGTGTGATCCGGTGGTCTTATTGCAACACTCTTACGATGAGGGATATAATAGAGCACAACTCCAGGGCATGATATGGAAATAGTACATTTTCATCCATTGCTCCCATCCTCTCTTCATGGAATTGACAGTCTAGAACACTTTAAATCTTGCCTCAAAACATATACCTATTTTAGGTGTGTATAGGCTTGGAGGGACCTGTGCTTTTGAATGTACGGTTAACACCAACATGAAATGCGGCAACATATATTCAAATGCTGCATGTGAATTTACTTGAGAATCATCATCGTCATGATAATGTGTGAAAGCAGAAATATAAGAAAAGAAAAAAAAGTGAAAGTTTGAAAGAAATCGGAGAGGAAATAAGGAAGTTATTGAGTGTATGAAACTTGGAAAGATAAGATCACTAAAATTCTATGTGAATCTCCAAAGGTGGGTTTTCACGAACGATTCGCGAAGAAATGCGAATGTCAAAAAATGGCAAACTCATGCAGTTTGTGGGTAGTTCTCTCAACGTACATGTAAACACTATGTGCGGATGTCATGTAGCGTTGCCAGTCCACACACACGAAGAAATGCGAAACTGAGTTGACAGCTAGCTGTCTTGAGTTGATCGGTCTCTTCGTGAATTGTCGCTGTCTCGTCGCAGAATGAAGTCGGACAGTTGTTGTTGTTGTTGTTGTTGTTGCTTAGTGTTATATGGCAATCCGTCAATTTTGTCTATTATCACCTACAACTTTTTTTCGTTATTTTTTTTAACAGACTTTAATCATCTAAAATAATATAATTTACTTCTCTCTTTTTTTTTGCTAGTTATATATATTTTTTAATTATTATTATTTTTTAAAGATAAAATGGTATGATCATGCAAGGTTACCGAGTCCTGTCCGTTCTAAGTTGGCAAGTTTCCTATGTCTCTCAGGTGCAGACAGGGGGCTCCCTTTGGAAAAACTGGAAAGGAAAAGAAGAACAAAAATCACAAGGATAATCAAAGAAAGATCTTTTCCGAGGAAATTGGTTTCGCGCAATCTCGCATTTCTCAGAGGGAATTTAATTTTTTTTTTAAACAAGTGCATTGATCTTTATAATTTAATTGTATACACTATAGAAAAACATAAGCAAGCAAAATATGGGCTTTTAATGAAATTGGTGCTGTTAATCATAAAGCTAAAAATAACAATAAAAATACTCCAACAAAACCAAAAACGTTTTCGAGACAAGCATGATAGGCCTACATGGGAAAGACTTATTTTCCACAATAATTATGATACGCCTTTCATAGGTTATAGACTTATCAATATACACATGCCTATATAATACTCCTGACCCTTTTAAAAGAAAAGGGTCTATTAATATTATGGAGTTCTATAACTGCAATGTTCCCTTCAATGGGATATAACTAATAATACTTGAAAAGAAATCAAAAGTTAAAAAGAATTTGCAGTTGTATTCTGCAATCCTCATATAGAGGATAGTTTTTGCGTCAAAACAGTTTAATTTTTTTTTGACGAGACAAGATATATATCTTCATATATGTCTAACCTTTGTGGTTATTCAATTACTTTCAACTGTTAAAAACAACACTCGGATCTGTATTCTACATCATGTTAAAGATGCTCATTTTGGTCAAAACGTTTCGTTCTTTGAACGAAACGAACAACCGCATTCTGTATTTTTGAATCTGCTGATTTTAAAAATCCCAGAATCTCATCAGGGTTCATACAATTTGTTTCAGAAAGGAGCATAGCTCTTTCTATAATATATCTTGGGCATTTTGCCATTATATTGTGCAACAGTTTCTATCTCCGAGCATGAATTACACTGTCCTGTTGGGTGTATTCTCATTCTGGCTAGGTCTACATTAAGACCTACACATCCAAGTCGTAATCGACGGATAATCTTTTCTTTTGCACGCCCTCATTTACAAGGTATAGGTGAAACCGAGCTTTGAATCATTTTGCAGTGCGTGATAGAAGAACAGTTACTGTTCTGCCATAAATGTAGGCTAGACGTCACGTGGTGCGGATTTGCCGCCAAACACGCAGCAAACTTGCGGAAAACGTGTGTGAGAACTTCGCACGAACTCCGTGAGAATGTCGTGAATAGAGGGCCTCGACGTGAAAGGCTCGCATTTGCTTCTTTAGCGAAGTATGTTCAAGATTTCCAAGATTCAAAGTTCATTTCACATCGCTTTAAAAAACAGTACATGTGTAGTCACTGATGTGTACATTTAACAAAATACATAAAAACAAGCAAAAGTTACGACTGTGTCTTCAATATGCCTCCGCTTGTATTCTAATCAGTTCATCTTTCTATGGGGATACTATTAGTTACACCCTGCCTGTTCACGGAATACGGGAAATATCTACGTTATGGTTCCCGCCATTCTCCGAAAAGGGGCGCCAAAAGGATATTTTTGTGTCGCCAACATTATCCAGGCTATAAACCACTGGTTTGTTCATCAGGAAACCTATTTTTTAATTTTATTGATACTTAAGAATATAAAGAGTAAAATTAGTATCAACCGAGATCACAGAACGCCATAAAAATATTATATTTATCAGCGAGAAGTATATATATGTTTATTTTACCCATGTCGCCAGCGAACTATGTGATTATGTTTCAGGCCTCTGCTCTTTACTGTTATACCAATATCATGTATTTTGTTTACCATTTTATAGTTCCTTCGGTGCCTAAAGAAGAAAGCATATTACTTACCATAAAGAAATTCGTATATTTTTTGTTGCGATCTTAGCGACGGTGTCTTCAAATCGCGATAAGATACGTTACTTTTTGTATTGACGGCCTAAAAAATTGAAGACAATGACGTAGTGATCTGGACTTAGGTTGAATGAAGTCCATCTCAATATTATATAAATACAAAAAGTGTGTATTGAATCTCTATAATAATAGATATATTCAGATACAAAGTTTTTGAAGGTGTATGTTACGATAAGCAGAAATAAGATACGTTACTGAAACTCTGCTCCATTACAGAAAAAGTACATTATTGACAAAGTTATAATATATTTTGCTTTAAAACATCATACACTACCTTTCGTCGCACATGGGAATTAAGAAGGTAAAGGTTTTTTTTTCGTCAAAACACAAGGTGGAAACTAAAGGCCATCAAATACGTTACCGTCAAATACGTTACCCTTGGCTCTCTCTGAATGTAAAAATAGACGTGAAAATCTAAAATACGTCAATAGTGTAAGCTTTAATGTACCAAAATACTTGTTTGGATGATTAATCACATAATTTGTTTAAAGAAAGGAGTTTTAGTTAGATTAAATAAGATTTGTGTCAGATACGTTACCACCATTAAAGTATTGTTCCTTAGTTTTTAATAAAATTCATTAAAGAACATGTGAAAATACGTTAATACATATACAATGCTTTTGATATCTATGCAACGTTATTATTTGAGATATTTTATTATTTTTGAAAACTTTTTAGGGGCAGAGCCAATTAAACTAGCCTTGTGAAATAACGTTGTATTTATAAAAAATTAAATCGTCAGGAGGACTTATAAGTCTACTAAGCTAAAAGAGATCTCTGGATGGTTATTGTTTGTATGCATGGTTGTAGTGATTTCAATTCTGGAAAAACATGGTACATGTAGAATAATGCACATGGATTGCCATGTCGACATACTAGTAATACATTTAACGTATGTTACCTTGTATATTTTTTCTTTGCCTCGGAGGCAATCAATTTGATGATTTTGTTCTATCTGAATAATGTTACATATCTAATCAATGAGTTAATATAGTTTCGGAGACTACAGTGTGCATTAGATGTCAAGTTTCGTTCATCATACATTTCAAACAGAATTATAATTATGTTTTTGCGTTAATTTAAGGCGATTACCCAAGGCTATAAATAATGATTGTTATTGGTGGATATATAACATTTGGGTGTAAAACAAATACAAGAGTGATTTTATCATCATATTGATATATAACTCTCAGTAACGAAATTTTGTAGTAGATGTATGTCAAATACGTTACCATATCTATGTGACCGTATATCTTCTTTTCACTCGGTGGTAATCAATTTGATGATTTTTTTCTTATAATGTTACATTATCTAATCAATGAGTTAATAGAGCTACATGGACTACATTGTGCATTAGAAATCAAAATTTTCGGTCATACGTTTCAAACAGATATAATTATGTTGTTGTCTTAATTTTGTTCATCTATGCACGTATGTTATTGATGAATATATATATATGACTTTGCACTTACTGAGCTAGTTTAAGGCGATTATCCAAGGTTATGAATGTTATTGGTGGATAATACATTTTGATGTAAGATAAAAGTGCAAGTGTGAGTTTATCATCATGTTGATATATAACTCACAGTAACGAGGTTTTGTAGTAGAGGTCTGTCAGATACGTTACCATATTTTTCTTTCCTTTTATTCCAAAGTGTATGAAATATAATGTAAAAAGTACTTGCAATTAGCTTTCTATAATAATTTCAATACTTATGCATAGTATTTAATATGTTATCAATGTGATACAACATCTAAGTGTATTAGAGATATAAAATGCAATTTAGGGTTATGCATTTTATACCAAAATAGACTAGTTTTTCGCACTAATTTTGACCTACACACTTCAAACATCAGTCTTTTTTTGTATCTGGACCAATCAAAGTTTAGTTAAATTTTTATAACCATGTGTGCATATTAGTAACGTTTACTTTTAAATAGATATTTACATGAATGATCCATAAATGATACACCCTCAACAATTTTCTTGTTTATAGCTGACTGGTAACGTATCTGATCGGGGGTAAATATATGTCAAACAGGTGTTCGAGTTCGATACTATTTCTTGAAAAATATGGTGCTGTTAAAAACAACCCACTGACTGTTCTGTGTTATCAAAGTATTAAAGTTTCCGAATTCAAATGAGTTTTATGGATTTTCTTGTGTTGATTTTTTTCAATTTGTACAACCCTTTTGGTGCCTTTTTGCGAGCCGGAGGCCGAATGGAATATGGAACTAGAACGTAGATAATTACCCGTATTCCGTGAGAACAAGCAGGGTGCAACGGTTTTATCCCTTAAAGTGTACACATATAATTTATTGGTCAAGAATACGGAATTATCTCTCAGACGAATTGACCAATCAGATTACAGAATTCATGAAAAAAAAGCCAGAGATAACATGTATTACTTACGAAACATACTGTATAATTTCCTTTTAAAGAAAGAAAATGTAGGACATTGTATCAATTCCTGAGACAAAGAATTCCATATGACAGATCAACTGTATCTATAATTGTTGATCTGAAAAACAATCAAGAAGTACGTGAACGGTTCGTGTATATAGCTTTCGTGAGACATACGCGAGACATTCTCCAAATTGTCTGAATCTGTTTGGGGTTAAGTTTCAGGAAGATTTTGCGAACACGCACGACGTGAGTACAAGGCCGTACGCAGAAATTTTTTCCTGGGGGGCAAGATGATCGCTTTTTATTATTGGATCATTTAAAAGTCTAAAACCCTATTAAAAAAAAGTATGATTTTGAAATTTCTGGGGGGGCAACTGCCCCCCCTGCCCCCCGCTGCGTACGGCCTTGCGTGAGTATGTCGTGCGCATTTTAATGACGAACCTTGAAGTTTTCCTTTTCACTTCCTTTTAAAAACTGAAAAATTAATTTTTCTAGGTCGAGGCTACTGCTCACTGTCGGCATATATCGCTGTACATGGGTCGCGGATATCTGGGGATTCCCCATTACAATGTTTGCCATACGTCACAAAGCCAAAGCCAGGGAAACAAAACTCAAAAGGAACTAACAAGTTAGAACTTAAAAATGATCGGTTGCGTTGCTTTTCTTGACTCTGTTTCATGATGTACAAGGTATGGTGATCTTTGAATTATGCAGTATTCTTTTGGTCAATTTATTGTGGTGTTCCTTGAAGATTTGGGAACATGATATGTTTCTCTCTAAAAAAAAATGGCGCCTGCGCCTGATATGTGATATTTTTGGACGCGTTGCATACATACTGTGCGTATAATAACACACAGTCAACTCCGCTCCGACTCGACTCTGCTGCCAGTTTTCCATGTTTGTAAAACATGTAAAAACAGTCGAAGAAGAGGAAACTTGTATGTCGCCCGAGTATAGTTTCGAACAATCGTACTAAGAATGCTTCATTGCTTGTTTTAAATAGTGTTAGGATGATCATTTTTATCAGTAAATCATCTAGATATTCACAACATCTAACGGTATAATGAAATAATGAACCGTCTAGGCCGGCCTACACTAGTTACAGAGATCAGTGACGTCACTCGTCAGTGTCAGACTTCGACTGGTAGTGAGCCATTCACCCATGGCTGTGAGTTCACGTCTGTCATGTCTGTTGTAATCTCCATGATGCAGAGTCCAAAGGGCAACTCAAAGTTGATTCAGACCTCCATTGTATGCTAAATCTATGGAACTGGTGGCAAGTAACATGTGACATCAATGATTCCTACTTGGCCTAATTATTTAAATGATACAGATCACTTTCAGGACTTTGAGAAATAGACATGATAGACCAAGACCATCATGATCATGGAGCTCTCTACATGTAAAAGTAAAAGTTTTTTTGGAAACAGAAGTAGAGTCTAGACCCTAAGTTACTAAGTAATTTGTAAAACTCAACATTCATGCAATTAACTTAGAATTAGTAAATCTTTAAAAAAAAAATTCATGTACATGTACCACTCCACTCGAGTATGACTAACGTTAAGTAATGATAATATGACAATCACAAATCAAGTAATAATTATTGCACACTTATTTATTCTGGAACATGTTTATTGTTGCCAACAATGTTGGTGTCTGTCGTAATATCCAGCATTCCTTGTATCTTTTATTATGACAGTTGATGTGTCATAATGACAGGAAATTTCTAGCTTTACTGGTACAATTGCCAAAATTTGGCAGGTTGGTCATGTTGGTACATGTGACTGAGTGAATGTAATATGCATGTGCAATTTAATGCAAGTTCATTTACACATTTGATGTCCTGATTGGATGGATGTAGTATTTACTTTCTACTAGCTGTACTCATACATGTAAGTCTCCGACTAGTAAAGGCCCAGCTCAGATCCTCAACACATGTAAGTTGATATCGCACACACCAGCAAGAGATGTGGTCCAAATGCAAATGGAACACGGTGAACAAAATTGCAAAGGTTACATGTACTACATGTACCTATTTTTAGTCAAACTGTTGAGTGTTGTGTTCGGATATTTTGTGCATTACAACTACATGTAGGCCTAGGCCTAATTTACAGTAATTGTATCTAAGTGGATCTTTTTTTATTTAAAATGGCTTTTTCAAGATTTTATGAGCGAATGGCCCTCAGGCTTCATCTGTTTTGTTCGCTGCAGTGGAATATAATTATTTCATGAAGTAAAATTGATAATTCTTGAAGTTAATTTCCATGAACGAAGAATTTTTAATCAATTGTGTGATATATATAGGCCTGGAGAGAGTCTTTTTTTTTCATTTCAAATTTCATCACTGTAAAGTATAATACTGCATGACATTCATTTTCATGAATAATTCAAGACTTTGAAATGTGCAATACTACAACAAAACACATGTATACATGTTATTAAGAAAGCCATCATGGAATTTTCTTGTTTTGCTGACCTTATTATTTGTATGTTTTATAATGCAAAAACTGAAAGTAATAACATTACATCAATTGCGCTTTTCTATTTTAAAGTGTGATGTAAAATTATACAAAAAGAAAGTGTTGTAGAATTAAAAATAGACCTACTTAAATATTCAATTATAGGTTTTCCCGCTCATTTTCGTCAAAACGTCAACCAATTTTATAAAATGTGCATTCAATTTCGTCTGGGACACTTTGGAAAGTGCGAATTTCGTCTTTGGTTGATCAATTTTGTTAAATCTTCATTCATTTTCGTTATTTGTGTACCCATTTTCGTCAATTGCAAATCAAATTCGTCGGTCACAGTGGCTGGGCAATATAAAGCAGAATCTATTTCGATGTGCATTCCTTTTCGTCAGAATGTCAATCAAAATCGTCACTCGGACATACAGTGTAATTAATGTTGTGATTCTTGCGTTTACTTGCAACATTTCAGTTGATTCAATCATAAAAACACATTTTCTGTTTACAGCACACACAACCTCACTCATATCTTCACAATATCCACTTCAATTATGCTCACACATATATTAAAAAGTGACACAATAAAATTTCATTAGAGGCAATATGATTGGATGCAACTGAAGTGCAGGGTATGTTCTCCAAACATAAATGAATAACATGGAAAACATAATCTTCATAGTTCGTGGTTAAGTGAAAACTTTCCATAAACATAAAATCTGCCCATTTCTGAATTACGTGGCATGAACGATATGATCACAAATATTTATATATATATAATAATTTAATTTTTTCTTAAAAGGGAGTGTGTATATCCTGCGATGTCTTGGCGTGCGATACATAAGGCAAGGTACATGTAGGTCTGCGTGTGATGAAACCATCGTGCACACTTGTCCTCTGCTACTTCCTGGACGCATCTTGCTTGCCAAGTCTGAAGATTGACCCCTGCTTCCCTGGCCACATCACGCTCCCCTAGTCCTGTCTGCCACTCAGGTAGACTCAGATTAGGCTTGACAGCTGCCTTGAATGCGGAATGCGAAATTGATCTTACCATTCCGCACTCGCTTGGCAGCAGAGACAAATTTCAGTGACAATTGACAAATTACAATGCCTAATGTTTGAATTTGGTTGACAATTGACAAATATGAATGACAATGTGACGAAAATTAAACTTAGGATTTGAACACAGAAAGAATCTACTGACGAAATCGAATGGAGGGGTGACGAAAATGTGCAGGAAAACCTATATTACATTTATTCTTATGTATCACACAAATGCTATGTAGTTTTAAACAGAAAGTTGAGTTCTGGGAAAGTTGAAAATTAAGTTGTGAGCATTCTCATTCTGTTTATGTTATTTTGGAAGAACGTCATAATAAGAAATGCCCCTGGAAAAGGATTGCTCATCAAATGCCCTCATATTTGAAATATGAGAAATGGCTGAAATTTCATGCCACATCTGTGTGCAGGCCCATACCCATTTCTGTGTACAGTGTATGTGATTTCAGGAAGATTGGGTCAATTTCTTCTCATGTTCATGATTCCAATACCTCACAGTATACACCAAATCTTATGTAGAAATGATCAACCTTTCCTGTTTGCTTTGAGACCGTTTCTTTCACAATTTGACCAAAACTCAACTTTATCTTTAACATGCAAATGCTATATTTATTATCAACCATTTCTTTTTACTGGAAATTCAACTTGTTAATGGTTGCAATAAATTAACTGATATAAAAAAAAGAGAAAATCATTAAGGCTAAAATTTTTTGTAATGACCAATATATATTTAAAGATAACATTTAACAAATTCATAGTGACGAAGCTTTTCGACCTGCACTCATCGGGTCACAACGCAGGAAGCTTTGTCACTATGAATATGTTAAATGTTATCTTTAAGTTTTGTAGTACCAATCGTCTGTTTGACCTATATTTTCTAATGATCTCACTATTTGTTGTTTTTTGTTTTTATTTTTTTCAGACGGTGAATTTTGGAAAGTAATTGAGCAATAAAAGTAAACGGTGAGTTACTGTCGACAGCATGGCAGCCGCAGCACATGAAACAGAGATACAGGATGATGACAAACAAGGTAAGATCATTTTCATTTTTTTTTCATCACAAATTCAGTAATTTGTCAAACCTGTCGTTAAAGGTTTCCAAAGGGAATCAGGAAAAGTGGCCATTGTAGACAATATGACCTTTTATAACAGGTTCTATAACACAAGGATTGATTTTTCTACAAATTTATTCAAGGCAAAAATTTGTTCTGTTAAAAGCATAGATACCTTTCTCTATAGTAATGTTTGGACAAGCAGTCATGTGTCTGCATTTACACTAAAAGCTTCAGACTCTTTTATCGATGGTTAAATCAATTGAGACTATAGTCAGGTTCACACGAAGGGAGCTAAACTTAAGTTTTGCTTGTAGTTTCAAAACTTTAAGTTATCTTGTAGTTTCAGACCATATAAACGTACTCGTAGTTTCAAAACTTTAAGTTATCTTGTAGTTTCAGACCATATAAACGTACTCGTAGTTTCAAAACTTTAAGTTTACGTGCAGTTCCACAACCACAACTGAGCTAGTGGTTAACACCGAAACCACAACAAGCAGCAGGGGGGGGGGCGGTCCTTCTTGTATTTGCGGACCGTGTTGACAGAATAAACTTCAAGTTTAGCAATCTTATTGTTGTCCTCTCTGCTCATGTTAAATGACTGACGCTTGACTTGAAGTCTCAGAACAAGGAGCGTCGTCGTCGTTTCGGGCCCGTGCGAAACCTTGTCGTTGTTAGTGAGCCTTTTGGTTGACTACAAGTCCTGTATGAACGTAGCTGTTGTCTGGCTCCACGGACAGTTGACAAATGTCAGTTTTATTTAAAAATTCCCAATATCAGACGGTTATTTCTGCGTAGAAAAATTGCTGAAGAAATGTTTTAGTTTTGTAAACGATAGTTGCATTCATGTTTCCAAAATGTCTTCTTAAAACCTTTTCAGATGAGAAAACCAACTCCTCCCTGGCCTGCCTCATGCTGGAGATTGCCAACATCCTCTCATTGACAACGGTAGATCCCACCATCTTGGGTCACTTGTTTGGTTTGTCTGAGAGCAAGGTTGCGGAAATTGACAGCGGTTTAGAAGATCCCAAGAGTAAAATCATCCACATGCTGGAGAGGTTTCGCGATCATCATGGGCATGAGTGGAAAACAAAGCTACAGAAGATTGTCAAGGAAAAACTGGAGAACCCTGCATTAGTGCAAAAGTTGGATGAAGGTTTGTTCGATTCATTTGTGTAAAATATGTTAAATTGAGTCTGGAGTTCCGTTGATCAAATTAAAAGTGGGGTTCAAGAATTGACATCAACAAAACAGATGTGTTAGAAAACACTTGGAAGCTAAATAAAGTGTTAACCCTAATAGGCCCGGGGGGGGGGGGGGGGGGGGGGGGGATTCCGCCCCCCCCCCCTCGACGTTGCATGTAATATGTTCGCATCACGAAAAGCAGTCACCACGCCGCTTCACTACTTTTTTCTTTCAAGTCTTGCGCAACTTTTGAGACAAAATTTGTGATGTCCGCTTCTATCTCTCTTCCATTTTATTTTCAATTCTCCCTCCTCCGCTCCACTGTTCCAATAAGATATTATTTTTTTTCCCCTGCAGTAACCAATGAACAAAATATGCTGAGCAGTGGATATCCTGCCATAAACAAGGAAAGTCTTATGGAAGAACCTTCCAAAGTTGCATCAGGAGGAGGTAAGGGGGGCAACAGTCGTCATAGTTCTGCCTCTGGTTGGGACATGGGTTCTGGTAGCAGGCGTAGTCATGGAAACGACACCTCATCAGAAAGTTTTGAGCGGTTGTCTGAAGAAAACGTGTTTCAATCAAGAGATGATGAACACCCTAGCAATGAGGAGGTAAAAAGGCAATTGTATACTTGAGCATAACTAGTGCCCTACATGTATACATCAAAACAGTTTTCCACTTATTAGAAAACCATAAAGTATATTAAAGAGACAGAATGTTGTCATCTTCATGTATTAAATAATGTATGTTACAGGTTTCATGCAAAGATGAATAAAATTCTGTCTCGTAAATGTGTCAAAAAATTATTATTTTTTTTTTTTCTAACATGATAGCTTGAAATGTCCCCTGAAAGGATTGCTTCCCAAATGCCCTCTGATTTGAAATATGACAAGAAATAGCTGAAGTGTTTGGGCCAAACATTCTTGCTACATGTGTGTGCAGTCCCACCCATTTTTGTGTGCAGTGCATTTGACTTTCAGTGAGATTGAGTAAATTTCTTATCATTTTGATGATTCAAAAACCTCATATTATATACACAAATTCTTCTGTGGACATGGTCAACCTATCCCAATTGTTTTTAGATGGTTTCTTTGACATTGTAATCACATGGCCAGAATTCGACTTTATCTTTAATGACCTTTGGCAAGATATTAATCTACATTTGCCACTCTCCTCGGTAAAGTAAATGGGTAGCTTGTAGAAGGAAATTCTTTGAATGCGTAAGCAGCTTATTGTGGTAGTCGGGCTAAAGCCAAGATAATAATAGGACCTCATTGCCCTCAGAAAGAAAAAACAGTATTACTACTGTTGCTCCGGCAAACAAGGGTAAAGACCTGATTATTATTATTACCGGTATTTACCCCCTCATCTTTGTCTTTATTCCCGGATAGATTCCGCATGCATCACTAGACCACCCAGAGATGTCACTGCAGATCACCAAGGTTGGTGAAGCTCTCCAGGTGGTCTCCGATCTCCTTGGTAACGTGGAAGGCATCAGTCAGCTCTCCCTGGTCATCCCACAGATCCTCCGTCTGGTACGCCAGATGAAATCACAAAAGGTGAGAGAAGTAGAGACTATAATTGAAGGGCAGTCCAAATTTTTTTAACAAGTTTAGCTCAATGGTAATATCATTGTTAGCTAGTTTGTAATTGAAATAGTGGAAAAAGTGAGAAAAAAAAAGACCTGTTTGATTTCTTTGTCAATGCTGAGTTATACTTTGACAAGGGCTCTTTTGCACTGACCCATCATCACACTTAGAACCTCCATGTACAAAGGCCTCTACTCTAGCCTCTCTACATAGTTTATTTAACAGACAGTGTCCATTTGTATATTTCAAGAAAATTTATGTTGTATTTCTTGACTTTTTTCAGATGCTTCGACATGTATTCGAAGAGGAAAATTCCAATCTCAAACAAGATTTGCAGGGAGCAAATGAAATCATCAGAGAACTAAGGTATAGTCAACCACAATTTTTATCTTGAGAAATGAACCCCTACTGTCATCAGAAAAGACTGGCAATGGGAATGCTCCCTACCAAAGTGTGTAAATGTGTAACACTCTTAGTATTGTCATTTGTAGAATATCATATCGTAGCGTGGATGATGGCGAGTGTAAACTAAGATCATGGCACGATGAAGGAGAGTCCATTCACAATGTGGAAATATAAATGTATGAAACAACATTTATTGTCAAATATAAACATTGAAGTGGAACAGTTTTATAATTTATATAAAAGGCTTGTCTATGAAAACGTGGTACTCCTTAATCAAGGCCTGTCCAGGCAGGAGCAAATGCACATCAGAAGTAGATGATGATAAAGTATCACAGTTGAACAAATACGTATATATAATTTATTAGTGGAGTCAAAAGGAGCCTGAGCTTTCGATCCTAGCAGAATCTTCGTCAGAGGCAAAAAGACAAACGTAAAGAGCAAGACAAGCATATATATGGATATATATAAATTCATGGAATAAATGACCGAAAATTTCAATATCATAGTCCTGTCATCATGAAGTCGATAACTGCATCACCTGTAGGACACGAAATCTAATGAACTCCCTGAAGGTCAGGTGAGGGTATGTGTGGACACATCCTCAAGGAGATTGAGCCATTGGAGAACAGGTACTGGCCTGATATCCCAGCAGAGACCCCTCCGGAAGCCTTGTGACGGTGTATTAAAATAAAGTGAATTACAAGCATTAATCACAAGGATCGGATTCATACTGATTGACAAAGTCAATAAATCACCAAGGGTATGAATAATTTTGAACATCGCCCAGTTTGGATAACTCACCTTTTCTATTGTTATGCAAATGAGGTGAAACCGGAAAAGGCATTCATTTGCAGATGATAACTAAATGTATTCAAGTGATGTGCAAGTAACTTCATTTAACCATTCATTTTTAGGAAAAATGCAAAAAACTAGAATTTTCCAAGGGGTATGAATAATTTTGTTGTTAACTGTATATATATATACTAGCAGAAGCAGCCCGTGGACATCCACTTGCGCTAGCTGTGTTTATGATTAATCACCGTACCGTATATTTGTTACAATAATCAAGTGAATAAATAAAAAAGTCGGGTAAAGTTATTTTTACCAAGAAGTATTTACAACATGTCCATTGGCGGACCCAGGGGAGGGGTGCTTCTGGCCCGTGCCATCCCCCCCCCCCCCCCGTTCAGGTGCAGGAAAGTATGCATTTTGACCATAGACGATCCGCCCTTTTGTTGATTGTGTTGAGGGACCTCCATAACCACCCCCTCCTGAGCGAATTTTCTAGGTCTGACGAAAAAAAAAAATTCTCGCCACCCCCAGGTCTGCCTTTTCCAAAAGTTGACAAACCTGGACTTGTTTTCCCCGCCTTATATTAAATTCTGGATCCGCCCCTGATCATGTGAATATGTCTTATTTATCCAAAGCTTGCATGAGTTCTGAAGAAAATTCATTTTAATCTTGATGAAAATTGATGATATGGATATAATAATGTTCGAGTAAAATAACCATGCATAGACCTAGAGGGAGCGATTTGATCTTGCCATGTGTCTGTGGTTTATTAATACTCAGAGTAACATCCATAATTAGCGGTACGTCCCCTGTAAAGGATGCAAAAATGAGAAAAATGAATTTGTCATTTTATTTTCAGGGGGATTATGGCCCCCTTATATGGGTCTTGGGAGGACCGACGGATTGACTTCCCCCTACTACCCCCCCCCCCACCCTTCCCGCTCCCCCCATTCCATTGTCATCCCATCACCCCCAGGGCGAGGGGAGAAGGGATTAATATCATTATACGTATTCATAATCATTATGGAAATATTTTCGAAGGAATTCTTATCAGATGTTCTGATAAAGTGTCAAATTAGGGTCTGTGCTTGCAGACTATACCGTACCGGTAGCGATCGTAGTGAAACATATACACACTAAACTGTGTGTGACCATGAAGCTTCAAATGATGGAGCTCTCTGCGTGCGAACGATCTAACACGTGTACTGTATGCTGAAGCCATGGATGCATGCGGATATGGCCATGCTGTTCTTTGGCATACATCCCCTTCACAGGGAAAGGGCATTGGCTGGGCAGCATGAAGCTACAAACCGCTATAAACCCGCTTCATGGGTTGTTAGAATTATTAGGCCTACTCCCTACGGAAATTGAATGTTTAAAAATGAATTTATGAAATATGGACGGGACGTCAGCCCTCAAGAAGTGCCTCCCACCACCCTAAGAACCCTTCCCCACCCGTGGGTACCAAAAGGCGGGGACCGAAAGGGCCAGGGGAGGAGCCTATTTGAACCAAAAAAAGAGCCCGAAATCCTTAGTGTATTATATTATAAGATAAGATATATATATATATATACACACACACACATACACATACATATACATATATATACACATATATTGGGGCTCATTACTCATTACTCTCCTTTGATGTCCACGCCTTTGTATTTGTTTTAATCCCCCTCCACACCCACTTGACTCATTGGTTTTGACTCCCCATTTTGTCCACAGCTCCTCCCTTACAGTTCCTGTTACATGTAATCTGTTTTGTGTCTGTAGTCTATATATATGCTTGTCTTGCTCTTTATGTTTGTCTTTTTGCCTCTGACGAAGATTCTGCTAGGATCGAAAGCTCAGGCCCCTTTTGACTCCATTTTACTCCATTGGCTCGCTATTATTGGATAAGCAGTTTTCAGCAGCTTGTTTTCGATAATTTATTAGTGATACGAAAAGGTACAAACAGACGATTGGTACTACAAAACTTAAAGATAACATTTAACAAATTCACTATGAATTTGTTAATGTTATCGATACGAAAAGGCTTGGTATAAAGACTTGGTACTCCCCTATCAAGGCCTGCACGGGCAGGAGCACAGCATGGAGGAAGAAGTCCGAAGACTTAAAAGAGCCCAGAGAACATAATTTCTGAACTATTTATACTATGAGGAAGTCACTGACATCCAGGAGCTTGAGAATGAGAGGTTGTCTTTGACCGCGTTTACACAGAGTGAACTCGAGTTAAAATTCGACAGCGAATTCAATTGCGACCTTGGATTAGCATAAATTATTTTTCGGTCGGCTGTTTACACCAAGCGTTGGACGAACTCGAATTCAGAAGGAAAGTGAATTTGACTTGATTACGCCCTCGCTTGGTGGGAATATCGTGATAATCAACTTCAGGGTTAAATTTGTGAAAACCCCGCGAGTGAGTTCAAAATGGCGGTAGCGAGTATTGTAAGCGCAGCCATTTTGATCTGGTTTTGTATGATTTTACGTCGGAATTACAAAATTATGAACGAATATTTGCAGATATGATGAGCGCGTGGTGGATTGAATCAAGCCAGTTCGGTGAATGTGTCGTCATTCGTTGTGGTTCACTTGTTGAATGACGCTTGTTTTACTGACACAACGCTTAGCGTTGCTTAGCAATACCGGAAGTGACGTATGACGGTGTCACTGGCTGGATATTTGCTAGTCGACTTTCAATTACGTGTCCGTTCACACTGCAAATAGCGAATTTAAATTTGATAATAGTCGAGTTTGAATTCGATTAAAGTTGCTCTGGGTCGTCATTGGAATTCGAGTTTTGAACTCGAGTTCTAATTGCGACTACCCTGTTTACACACAAATGAACTCGAGTTCAAATTCCACTAAAGTCGAGTTCAGTCTCTGTGTAAACGGGGTCTTTGTAAACATCTATTGCAACTAATTCTATAGAGGGATTACTCTTGAGACCTTTAATGACCAACTAATACAAAGGACAGGTTATGCTGGTAGGTTTTATTCAGCTAGATGGAACCAACAAAGGACAGGTTATGCTGGTAGGTTTTATTCAGCTAGATCGAACCAAGAGGGGTTATTGTTCTGAGGTGTGCTTGCACCAATTAATCCAAAAGAAGGATTATTCTGGGAAATTAATTCGTTTGTATTCATGGTGTTCATGGTTCTGCTCCACAGTACAATATTACTCTAATTAATAGATACACCCAATGAAGATCATTACATTCCCAAAACTCAGGATTTCTTTTTGTTCCCAAATGCACTACTAAGTGGGGGGAAAGAGCTTTTTGTTCATGCTGGGCCCTCATTGTGGAACTCTCTCCCTCAAGAGATCCACGAAACCAATTCTGTTGAAGTATTTAAAACCAAACACAAGACATACTTGTATAATTCTGTATATGCATAATTTGTTGTTTTGTCTCTTCATTTTCTCTCCTGTGCGCCTTGAGCATTTAAGTTTAAATGGATTTGGTGCCTTATAAATCACATGTATTATTATAATTATTGTATATTAATTGGGAATTGGAAGTATTTCATATTCAACATTCTAAATAATATCTAAAACAACATATATGTATAATTTGACTCTACAAATGCAAAGAGTGCTCTGTCCCGCAACTAAGCATGCATGCCTATTGTGGTGCACTCGTATATGGCTCGTACATGCCCACATGGCATCATAAACGGTTGTGCGTGATAGCAGATTCACTTATTTTTTTTGCCACAAGCATGTATAGTCCATGGGATTCATGCAGGGTCTATTTGACTTGTTGAGTCATGAATATACCTTTTCAGAGATTTAAATTTAAATGCAAGTCACAGTTTTCATAATTTCAGATAACTACTATGGGAATTCCAAAATCCATGTTTTCATGTGATAACCGTGGATGCTGAAAGACCAAAAGCATGTAAAGTCCCTGGGATATGGATATATGCAGGCTCTTTTCAATTTTTGAAGTCTTCATTAAGATTTCCCAGAGTCTCAAATTACAAATACATGTAAGTCATATATTGAAATAAAAACTAGGGGACTTTATCATTCTAAAATTCCATTCTAAAGCATGCATAGTTCCTGGAATTTATGCGGGATCTGTTCGAAATATCATATCAAATGTAAGGATTTCAGTAGCTAATATAACAATTATTATATCTTGCTATTGATAACAAGTGTTATACGACAGGGCCCAGATCTGTATATTATGCACAGATTCATTTATCATCTGATCCACAACTTAATGGGGTTTTAAGTCTTGTCTGTGGTTTTCTGTTTTCAGGGCTACCATAGAAAAGCTTGAACTGGAAAGCAAGGAACTGAAGAAGGTCACAGAAGATAAATCTCTGAAGGAGTTTGACTACGTGACTCAGAAAGAGGCATCAGATATGAAGGAGGAGGAGAAAAAGGTAGAAAGTATAGAGGGGTGTAGGTGGTAAAGAATGAGAAATTATCATAGAGAAAAAGAGAGAGAGAGGGAGAAAGAGATTTAAATAAGACAAGTGTGAGAAAGAAGAAAGAGACAGAAACAAGAGAGAGAAAAGGAAATAGATAGAAATAAGAGAGAGAGAGAGAAAGAAAGAAAAAGAGAGAGAAAGAAAAAAGAGAGAGAGAGAGAAAGAAGGGGTATAAAGGGACTAGAAAACGAAAAGAGAAGTGCATAGTAAAGTAAGATTAATTGGTAATTGTGTGTGTGTGTGTGTGTGAGAGAGAGGGAGAAAGAGATTAAGAGACCAGAAAACAGAGAAGAACAAAATTGGAAGGAAAGATATATTGCAAAGAAAGAGAAAATGGAAGAACATGTGATAAAGAAGAGCAATAGAGATGGACAGAGAAGGAGATATGAAACTGTCAAGGATTTATATATTATGAAACATAATGTCATTTTATTTACATAATCTGTTTTATTTGATATTGGCCCAAATTTTAATTGGACAAAACATATCAAAACAACATATTTGCTCATTCTTTCATTTTTCTATCCATGTGCATGTACTGTATGCCACACATTAGGCCTATGTTCATTTTATTTATATATCTGTTTATTTTTTTATTTTTTAAATTTTTTTGGGGGGGTATTTTTGTTTTTATTGAAAACAAAACAACTTAACTACATAATATATTTACAATACATGCTATATCAAAAAGTATGCGTGAATACAGAAAAATACAAAACAACACAACACAGCATAACACTACAAATGAAATCACAACATAATGCCAATGCCCCAACTCTTTAAAATAGTGAAGCCTCGTCTTAATGAACATCAAGGATATAGAGAGACAACTAAAGGAATATTTAACTGAAGCTTATGTCATCAAAGTGAGGCTCCACTAATTACTAAACAGGGAAGAAAACCGTAATTACCAGATAAGATGTTTACATGTTCTTGACAATAAGGGGGGAGGGGATAAATTTCTACAAAAATGAAAGAGACCATTTCTTAAAATGGGAGTTCAATTTACCTTTCTTTTCTGCTATTCTGTATTCAATTTTTTGTTTTAATTTTACAAAAGAAAGGAAACTATGAAAATTCAATTCTACCTCCTGATATTTACAGCGAATAATATAAAACTTGAGGCACAGGAATAAGAAACTAATACATAAATCATGTTTTCCTCCAATATCGATACCAAATATATAAGCAAAGTCAGTGTACAGTGTTGTCTCCTTTGTCATTCGATCAATATATTCAGAAAGTTTTTTCCACATTGGAGCAACTACTGTGCAATTACAAAAGATATGGATCAAAGTTTCAGGAAGCTCCTGACAAAAATAGCGCAATGGATTGTCCCTTCTTCCAATTTTATACAAAAATGAGTTCAAGGCTATGGCATTATGAAAAACTTTAAAATAAAAGGACCTTAACTGAGTTTCTATAGTACATTTAAAATTATTTTTATGTATAGAAGACCATTCAATTTCATTTCTGTCCAACCCAAGCCAATCTTCCCACTTATTACCAACTTTGACATGTGTGGAATGATCTTTGTTGCGGAATACAGAATAAGCATACTTGGGTACTTTCACTTTCCCAAGCAACTCTGAAACAATCCTATCAAAAATATTTTCGTCAACATCTTGGTGATCAATAAACCAATCTAAATATATAGCATTCATCAGGGAATCATACTTGCGACGGTCAGTTATAGGAATATCAAATTCTATTACCAGGTCTTCAAAGGTTTTCACCATATTACAACCTCCATACAAATGAGAGACATATACAATCCCTCTTTCATACCAAGCATGATAATAAAAATAAGGTCTATGCCTTAAACTCACATTCTTGTTATACCAAATATAGTCCTGATTGTGGTAACTATGTAAATTCACTTCTTTCATAACTAAAGATCTATATTCGTACCAGACTTTCAAAGTTTTAATCAATTGACAATTTTTCAATTTCTTCAGTACACTCAGAGGAGCTTCTGCTTTCCAAAGTAAATCTGGGTCATTATGAAACAATGTACACATTTGTATTTCTATACATTTCCAAGTACTCACATAGTTATCATTCAAAATATTTTTTATCCCAACCATTTTCTGTGATTTTGCAAAAGTGCTTGGATCAATCATTTTAAGGCCACCTTCTTCATACAAATTACAGAGTAAGACTCTTTTCACCCTATCATTACTATTATTCCAGATACATTTATATAGCAACCCGTTCAGCTTTTTGAAAAAGGATTTAGGGACATCTATACATAAGACTGAGAACAAATACAATAGCTGGGGCAATAAAAGAGATTTAACAACTGCTATCTTTCCAATTAAAGATAAACTCCTCTGTCTCCAGCAATTCATAACTTGTTCTATCTTTTTCAATTTCATGGGATAATTAAGTTCATACAAACACTTGGTCTGCAAAGAAAACATAACTCCCAGTGCTTTAAAGGTATTACTTCTCCAATTAAGTCCTTTGTCTTCAAAAGGTTTTTCTTCACTATTCTTTGAACTTCCAATATATATGGCCTCAGATTTTGACATATTTACTTGACATCCTGAAAAGCTTTCAAAATATTTTAACAATTCAAATAAATTAACAAAAGAGTCTATTTCACCATCCAAAAAGCAAATAGTATCATCAGCAAATAGACCAACCTTTTTTTCTATTTTACCTATCTTAATTCCTTTAATATCAGGGCTAACCCTTATTGCAGTACCTAAAATTTCAATTGCCAAAACAAACAAATAAGGTGAAATAGGGCATCCTTGAAAAATACCACGAGTCATAGGGAAGGGCTTTGTTAAAAATCCATTTTTTATAACATAACTGTATCTACAATTATAAAATGTTTTTACAATATTTATAAAATTCTCACCACGATCAAACTGTTCTAACGACTTAAATAAATATTCATGTTCGATTCTATCCAAAGCTTTTTCAAAATCTAATAGAATTATTGAACCAGGAGCATCAACAGCATCAATATACTCAATGAGGTCTATAATTGTGCGAATGTTTGCACTTATATTACGCCCACTTAAAAATCCCTGCTGATCTGTATGAATGAGAGAATTAATTACCTTTTTAACGCTATGACTCATTACTTTGGCAATTAATTTGTAATCTACATTTAATAAGGAAATGGGCCTATAACTTTTGGTTTCTAATGGATCTTTTCCTGGCTTCAATATCAGAGTTATTACTCCATTTCGTTGAGATTGACGTAACAAACCATTAGAAAAAGAAAAATTGAAAGAATCCAGCATCAAATCTACAATATCATTAAAAAACACTACATAAAATTCACTTGGAAGACCATCCAACCCTGGAGTTTTATTTGAGGACATTGATTTCAAGACTGACCATAATTCATATTTTGTTATTGG
The DNA here is from genome assembly GCA_025617745.1 of Heliocidaris erythrogramma. Taxonomy (NCBI): domain Eukaryota; kingdom Metazoa; phylum Echinodermata; class Echinoidea; order Camarodonta; family Echinometridae; genus Heliocidaris; species Heliocidaris erythrogramma. Next base: position 12,722,981 of record CM046872.1, on the reverse strand, counting down.
GCCATTCAAAATTTCCCTTTCATTTGCATCTATTCTTGGTACATCCAAACCTGAAAGGAAAAGGGAGGCAACATCAACGTCCTCTCGGGAGCAATTAGAGGAATATAAAGATTCAAAATAATCACCAATTTCTTCCAGAATTTTATCAGGTTCTACGTAAACATTTTCCCTCATTTGACCTAATAAGGAAATGGGCCTATAACTTTTGGTTTCTAATGGATCTTTTCCTGGCTTCAATATCAGAGTTATTACTCCATTTCGTTGAGATTGACGTAACAAACCATTAGAAAAAGAAAAATTGAAAGAATCCAGCATCAAATCTACAATATCATTAAAAACACTACATAAAATTCACTTGGAAGACCATCCAACCCTGGAGTTTTATTTGAGGACATTGATTTCAAGACTGACCATAATTCATATTTTGTTATTGGGCCATTCAAAATTTCCCTTTCATTTGCATCTATTCTTGGTACATCCAAACCTGAAAGGAAAAGGGAGGCAACATCAGCGTCCTCTCGGGAGCAATTAGAGGAATGTAAAGATTCAAAATAATCACCAATTTCTTCCAGAATTTTATCAGGTTCTACGTAAACATTTCCCTCATTTGACCTAATTTGACGAATAATTTTCTTATCATTATATCGTTTTTCTAAATTACAGAAGTATTTACTACTCTTTTCTCCATGCTCAGCCCATTTTATACGTGATCTCACAATCAATCCTGCTGTTTCTTTATCTATTATATCATTTAATTCAATATCTAATTCTTCTATTTCCCTAAAAGGTGAACAATATCAGAGCTGTTATCACTTAATCTACATGTATCTTGAGAGATTGAGAGTTTTTGTTTAGACTCAGAAATCTTCCTTAGTAAATCTTCCTTTCTTTTCTTTCTCTCCCTCTTCTTTCTAATTGAATATTCCACACAAAAACCAGCAATGTAACATTTAAAGGCATCCCACAGTACATTAGGGTTTAAATCTGAATTTTTGTGTATTTCCTTATACTCCTTTATCTTATCCTTAATAAATAGTACAAAGTCAGCATCATGTCTTAAGTAGTAACAATTACACTTCCAGTACCCTTTCCCATGGACAGGACAACCAGATGTCATCTTCATTGAGACCAAAGAATGGTCTGAACAAATTCCAGTACTTGTTTCGGAATGTTTTACTTGGCTAATTCATTCACTTGATACAAAAATATAGTCTAGTCTGGAAAAAACAGGGGGGTTTTGCTGTTGTCTTGTAAAACCTAGGGTATTGTTATGATCTTTCCTCCACACATCAATCAAATTAAACTCATCAACATACAAATTAAACATAGATTTTGCATTGACATTACCATGATAATCACGGGTTCCCCTATAATCAAGAGGGCCAACTGCAATGTTTAAATCCCCAGCCATAATAATATTAGTAATTCCTATTTCCTCAGGATTATTCTCATTAGGCCCATAAAGGTTGACTAAAATATATTCCAATTCATCAATGTGAATCTGTAAAATAATAAATCTACCATTCTCATCACTCAAAAAACTGCAAATCTTAACATTCAGGGATGGCTTAAATAATATTGCGACCCCTTTGCTTCTGGATTCATAACTACAAAAACAGGCCTGACCTCCCCATTGAGTTTTCCATATAGATTTCTTTTGAAATTATTTGCTATGCCTCTACAATTAAAACTAATCACTTCTAAACTTGTCATTAAAGGTAAAATGTGTATTTACTACAGGTACATGAATCTTCACACTCTCCCACAAATTCCCTCGTGCTATCATCATTTCAACAACACTATAATCTGGCAAACTGGCATAGGAGGCATAACAAATACAAAACAGGACAAATACACAACAAAAGAACATGAATGTACACTTCAATAAAGATAGTAAAACAACACACATATAAATCAGTAAAACAATACAATGAATTCACACCTGTGAATAGTAAAGCGGTTGACAATAGTTTTCCTAGAAGCATACTAAGATTGAACATGTTAACAAGATTATTACTGTTGAACTGAAACACAAGAGTATGAAATAAATAACCTCTCCAACAAATCAGTCTAACTGTTCGTTGTCCATGAGTGTCCATCAGACCATCCATCCTTTTCCTTTCATTCTTTCAACTATTCAGAACTGGAACAAAATCAGAGAGTTGGCATCATAAAAATTATAGGTCTTCAAAAACTATATGTATCCATTATCTTGTTTCTTCCTTTCTTCCATTATTATCTGTCTTTAGTCATAAAACTATTTTAAAAAAAGGAGAAAAAGGCAGCATTTGGCCCCTGAACTGTCTGTCACAAGCAAAGATTAAAACGCTTAAAAGAAAGGAACACCCCGGAATACTACTACCTATAGCTTTCAAGGATCACTTCTGCCCTGTTTCTTCGGCTTGAATTCACGAACAACAATTTGAGCTGGATAGATGAAGTACGCATACTTCCCTTCCTCCCTCATTTTCTTTAACTCGGGTAACTTCTGCTTACGAAGCTGTTGGACTGCTCGTGAAAAATCATCTGACACAAAGTATCTAGGTTCTTGGGACTTGAAATGCTGAGATTGAGCAAGGCCTTTCTTACATCTCTCTTTCTCCAAGTAGCTGGCAAAACCCACATGAATTGGGCGGGGACGTGGCATCTTTCCTCCCTCCCGCTGCTCCACCGGAGGGGGACCGGTACGATGAGCTCGCTGAATGGTGGCTGGCGCTAAATTGCAGGCCGAAAGTAGCCCGGTCACAAATTTCACACAGTCAGTGCCTTCTTTCTTCTCTGGTACATTATAGATGACAATGTTATTACGGCGACTGCGATTTTCTAAGTCATCCACCTTACCTTCAGCTTCACTTAGGGCCTTTGACAATTTCTCCACTGTTTTCTGAAGAGTAGAAATGTCCATCTTCATACTAGCATGTTCCTCTCTGCACTCGTGGATTAATTCAGCAAATCTGGCTTCCTGTCGGGCTTCAAAAGCCCTGAACCACTGGGGGGCATCATCTGCTGAAGGTAGCCCGGTGGATGCGGCCGACTCCGCAGCGAATGGCTGGCTCGTGCTGTGGTCATCGACATTTTCACCCTCCTTCACAGTAATCACGGACCGATTAATCTTCTTTTTAGCTGGAGAATCACCAGATGTAGTATTCAGATCAATGCTCCTTTTGTTGCCTTTCATATTAATGATAACTGAGTTATTCTGTGTACTTATATAAGCTGAATAGTATAGGCTATTAACAAATTTGTCCGCTCCACCAACAATCAGACTTACACACGCGCCGCCATGTTTCATTAAATCTGTTTCTTCACCCTTCCCCTCCCAAATCTTCAGGTAGATCAACTTCAGATGTGAGAAATCGTTTATTTAATAGTTTTAATATTTCTATGATTATTCGTATATGACCACCACTATTATGCCTGTTGCGTTTCTTTTCATTCTCAGCATGAACAAAAGACAACAGCTCCAACACCTACTCAATCCTCATCAAGCGAGGGCGTATCAGTCGAAGCCTATGAATCCTTGCAGAAAAAAATACTAACACTCAAACAAAAATTGACCCAAGTGAGTTTTAATTTTTCGGTCATGGTGTGTCTGTCTTTGATAGAAATCTAGACATCATGCTGTTATAGTCATATATAAAAATAGTGGAATTCCCAATATTTGTTCATAATCTTATTCCTTACTAGCTTTCATTTTAGCTTCTATATATTCAATGAAATATGAAAGTGATTGAAATAACGCCTAGATAACCCTTATTTGTTTGTCACAAGCACAGTGATTATAATAGGATGTTGAAAGAAACTTCTTTTGTCCATCTATATTTTCAGTTTTGTGATTGTTTTCTGACCTTTTGCTTATCTTTCTTCATCGTCGTGGTCCTATGAGACATGGCTGATTCATTGTCACCATATTGATGATGGTGTTCCACATTGTTTTTTCTTGAGCTATAGAATAGGCTAAGACGAGTTATAGTCCTCTTTAATTGTTTAATTCTGTCAGTCCATTTAAGCTTCTTTTAGTTACATGTATATCCATAATACCTTGTTTTTGCATCATTGCCCCGCCCCAGATAAACGATACCTGTGAGTAATATGAGCAGGTGTAAACCATTTTGAGAATTACAGACGGGGCTTATCGATGCTATGCCTGATGATGATAATATTTGTCCAACAGGTTGTAAAACTGAACCATTCTTGGGATGAACAATACCATCGCATGGAGCTTGCTCTCAAACAGGAACTGGAGAAGAACAAGCTGATGATGCAGGAGAGAAATCAGGAGATGGAGAGGAGAGAGAAGGAGAGGGACGAAATTTTGGTCTCTGCTAAACATAGAATAGAGGGACTCGAGGTAAATTCAAGAATCATGGTGATGTTGTAGTCAAATTGATGGTGATGATGTAGTCTAATTGATGGTGATGATGTAGTCTAATTGATGGTTGATGATGTAGTCAAATTGATGGTGATGTTGTAGTCTAATTGATGGTGATGATGTAGTCTAATTGATGGTGATGATGTAGTCAAATTGATGGTGATGATGTAGTCTAATTGAAGGTAATGAAGTAGTCAAATTGATGGTGATGCTGTAGTCTAATGAAAGGTAATGAAATAGTCAAATTGATGGCGATGAAGTGGTAGAAGACTCTAGGTGATAATGATGAGGTTGTTTAAAAGGGACGTCAACTCTGGAAATTAAATGAGAGGGGCATATCAATGAAAGTTTGAGGAAGGTCTGATAAAGATTATGAAGGTTAAACTTGTAATCAATCAATTAAATTGGCAAGTTCTTTTGAGCATCTCTTCCGTTCTAAAAATTCAGTAGATTTCCATATCATGGTTGGTTGATGATGAAGGAATAGTTCTTTTTGAGAGGGAACATGTAAAAACAGGTGTCTAATAATATAGCTTTGGCACCACTACTGTAAACGCTGTTATTTTCGCGGGATTAAATTTTCGCGCTGAGCGACCCAAAAACATATTCGCGGGTTCTTGAGTTCGCGCTGCACAATTACTCACTCGCACTCTATATGAATTCGATGCAAACACGTATCAATCAGATGAAGCGCGCAATGCAGTGTCCATTGAAAACAAGCATATATTTTCGCGTGTTCTAGCATTCGCGCCCGCCGAAAATAGCGAGAAATCCGCGAAAATTAATGTACCGCGAATATTTCTGCAATTACAGTATCGTAAAATTTTTAGCTTCATGGAAAAAATAAAAATTATGAAATTGTTATTACAGAACAAACCTGTTCAATTCATTATGACCCTATCTTCCAGTCCAGCTTGCATTATTGCAATTTTTATCCTTTGTAGGCTGGGAAGGCAGATCTCCAAAAGAACCTTGACCAAACCAAGCAACAGGTCGTCAAAGTAAACCGCTATGCTGTCTCCCTGCAGAACCACAAGCAAGAGCTAGAAACTGAAGTCAAAAGATTGAATGAGGTAAAGCAATACACCATCTTTCGTACTTACACTTCATGTTGCTGGGAACATATTGTTTTGTGTTGTCTGTTCGTTTGTCTGTAAGTCCACCCTTCTGTTTGTTTTTATTTCTGCCATGACTCAGAAATGTGAAGAAATTTCAACCTCGAACCTCCTTCACACATGCTACTTTAAACCGTTTAGAACCCCCTCTTGCCATTCCTTTGCATGGAAAATCATATTATTTTTGCCCAGCAGGTTTTTCTTCAGAGGCGCTTGTGAACGGGGCTATACTTGGTGAAGCGTATAGGCATATACTGATGAATTTATCAAAATTTTAGGTGTTATGGACAGAAGTTAAATAATTACATGATGGAAAAACAAAAATATATGAAATGTCACAATTGGCTTCAGTTTTTAAAACTTTGAGAAAGAGTTATATTGAAAGTGAGGTGAAGAAGGGGAGTAGATCTCCTCACCCCTAAAGTAGACTTGACAAGCAGTAGATACCATAAATGATTTCGGAAACCAAGTTGGATATGTAAATGTCAGTATATGGGAGTTTTAAAGATACAATGCAAATTTTCTGTAGTTTAATGTATCTGTGATATCACCACAATTATCATGTCTTTCATAAAGATATTCATTGAGAATACATCATCCTTTACTTACAGTAGCCTATTGTATCAATGTCTTTTTTTTTAGCACATTGATATTCCTCGTTTGTCTCTACCGGCATCATTCTTTTCTGCCTGCTTTACTCTTTAAAAACTATTTGATATTTTTGTTGTTTTGACATGAAATAGAGAATATGAAAATATCTAGACTATTAGAAACGTCATCCAAAGTGAACCAATAGACTTTTGGGGGAAATACAAAATATCAAAATTACATGAAACCAATCTTCCTCAATTAAAAAATATCAGGCTAAGAATTCAGAATCAGTTTTACTTGCCCTTATAAATGTTTCTCTTTTTAGAAGGAAATTAAAATTTTTTTTTTTTAATAAAGAAAGAAATTTAAATTGAATAGAAATGTTGTGTAATAGCAGAAACAAATTGGCACTCGAATCATGGGATGTTGTAATTCTTATAAAAAGGGACTCTACCACTGCTGTGATGTCTTAGGCACTCTCTGAGTAGTTTCCTGTAGAGAAAGATTTTAAACAAAAACTGAAACAGTAACCCATAGATACAGGAAAGGAAGGAAGCCAGGGAAGGAAGACGCTTTAGTTTGTTTATTCATCAAGCAGCAGACAGCCACCATAGGAAAAATCCCCCTCAGTATATTGTATAACTTTACATTTAATGCACTCAAAGATATTTTTGCACACAAGTAGGTATGCTATGCGAATGTAATATGAAATTTTTTACATGGATGAGAATTAACTGATCCAATTTTTAAGCTTTTCACTCAATACTTTTTGTCTATTTTAATATGCATATCCCAATGACATGAATTTTATGTGAATGACCTTGTAAGAGCAGATTGCTTGTTTTTGCAAGTGCTTTTTGAAAGAGTGATGGCAATCAATTTTTTTGTCCATAAAATGAATTAAAGATGTATTTTAATAATAATAATAATAATATGTCTTGTTTACCCAGGATAGCCTCATCAAGATTATCTCCTGTTCTCCTTGAGGGCCCTGCAATCATGTCAATTATTTTAGTACTTCGCACAAAAGCTGACGTATTTAACCCTAAAAGGGCTGGGGGGTGTGGAATCCACCCCCCTCAACGTTTCTCGCGATTTGTCCGCAACGCGCAAAGCAGTCGGCGCAGTGTTTTCTTTCGAATCTCACGCATCTTTTGAGACCAAATTTGCGATGTCCGGGCATGCGGTTCCGAAGCTACTCAGCATTTCGTACTTGCACGTCGGACCAAAAATTGCTCAAATTTCAATACAAAATGTGTTTTCAGCCAAAATCTATGAATTTTTTTACATTTACTGATTTCGGATTAGAAGCTCGGTGCTCTTCTGGTAGCGGCGAATCTCTTTCAGCGCGACTGTTTATGATCGCAAAAGTGTCCCCGACAAATGTCATCCAAAAAACAATAAAAAACAAAAGGTAAAAAAACAGAGAAATACATAAGAAATGTTAAGTACAATAAAATACTTAAGAAATCAATTTTGATGCAGAATTTTTTTTCAAGTATATTTGCCTAAAAATACTGGAAAGAGTTTTTTTTTTGAGCTTTATTGATTTAGAGCACAATTTTGATTTCCTGCATAAATTAGCATAATTAATGTGAAATTATTTCGGAGCATTTAACTATACAGTTTTGTAGATTACGTTGTGGACGCGCGGTCGACGGTCAAGATCTCGGGGGGGGGGGTGGAATCCAAAGTAAAGAGTGGCATAGACAAAATATCCCGGCTCTTTTAAGGTTAAAAAGGGCCTGGCATTCTATTACAAGAAACAACTGATGTGAGAAGATAAGCAACTGAGCAGTGTTAACAGCTAGGCCTATACCAGCTCCTGAATTTTGTTAATTCAATTCTTTTCATTAGCATTTACAGATTAATGAATATATACAAAACTGAACATTGTACACAAGACCATACATCTATGTGGCCCATTCTCATTCTCATTTATCCCTCAGTTGTGAAAGTTAAACAGGAATCGTGAATGCAGTTATGGAGAAAGGGTAATAATAGTTAAAGCATTAACAAAAATATACAGACATTGTTTCATAGGGAATAAACGAAAAAAGATCTTTGTTAATGTCTTACTCATTGTTATATTTGTTGTTCTTGCAGGCTCTTGAGCAAAAGATGCAGGTGAAGGAGAAGAAGCCTGTTGCCGTGGCGCCACCTCCATCCAAGCGGAAGGAGAAGAGTCAACCCAGGAGAGGAGATGAGGCTATGCTTCAGAGTCATGAAGAGAGGTCTATCTTAGCCAGCATGTCACAAAATGAGCTGATTGATGAACTAGGGCTTCTTAAACAACAGGTATGATTAGGCTTCTCGGCAGTAATTTGTTCACCTTTGGTACAAATTGAGTGAAATATGGTCTTGCAGCTTCACAAGGAGGTTGTGCGGGAGAACCAAATCGATTTTGCCAGTTGAAAGTATGCATTGATGTATTTATTACCTTGTCAGTACCCTTGTAAGGAAGTATTTGCCTGTGGTATTTTATTTCTAAAATCCTCCACACTTGTTATAAGCACCAAGGGTGTTATACACAGGTTGGAACCCTCGGTATGAGTGTAGGAGGGAGGGATTTCTCTATACAGAGCTAGGTCCCATTTGTGGAACATCTTATTAGTCCTATGTCACTTTGATCTGCAATCCCATTGATTGTAAGTTCCATTTGTCCCAAGCTCACTTGGTTGTTGTGTTGTCTGTCGCAGGTTGATGTGTACAAAAGCGATTTCTACAAGGAGCAACAGGATCGTCAACGTGCCATGGGTGAGGTGGAAGAGATCAAGACAGAGCTACACAGGACCAAGAAGAAGATGGAGAAACAGAAGCAGGAAGTAAGTTTTAAACCGTTTTGTCTTCTTGAGCCCAATAGATTTGTCCCATTTCTCCTCTGACCTGTAGGTCCTCGGTTCCATCGGTACTACATCTAGTTGGTCCATGATGTATGGTATGTCATATTGGTCCTCTGTCCCATTGGTGCTTTAATTGTTCCATTGGTCATCTGTCCCAAGGTATTGGTCCTTTGTTCCAATAGTTTTTCTGCCCCATTGGTTCTATATCCCATTTGGTCCTACATGTATATGTACGTGCTATATGTCCAATGTCTTATTGGTCCTAGGAGCCATTTGTCCTATGAAGCAGACCCTAACTTTAACCCTAAATGTAATTGGTTGTATGTGACTAACAGGACGCATGAGCAAGGACGGAGAGAAATGGATACAATTTTAGGTACAGCTCTCCTTGGCACAACTTCAAGTGAATCTGCTTTTTATTTTGTTAACATTTCTGCCTCCCTATCAGCTCCAGATTCTGAAGGACCAGGCCCTAGCTTTCCAGTTCCATGCTGATGAGCACAAGCGAGTTCCAGCTGCTGCTCCACGTCAAGAAAGATCTGCTCAAAGACCACGCTCATCGGTAAGATATTAATTATTGTCTACCATAGCAGAGATGTAGTTGACAAAATTTGATCATTTTTATTTGGTAATTGGACTTATTTTTAAAAGATTTATGGTCCAGTTGATGTGGCCCCAGTCGTGATTCATGCAATCCTATGTCACATTCCAGCTGTGGCCTGAACAAAAGATATACAATGCCATTCCGTACTCAAGAGAAACAATAGGGTGGGGTTTTTTTTTCTAATGGTGATTTGGTCTGAAAGTTTCCCTATCTTCCTGCATGTGATGTGGAATGCTTCCCTAGGAGTGGAGAGAGTGCGCATGAACAAATCAAATACCACAGTGATGTGCATGTTGCATGGATTGTCCTTAATTGTTACATTATCATATTCATGTGGCCCTTGCTGTTTCCTGTAATGCAAACAACCCCATGATAGTGCATTTGAAATATTCTAGTCTTTCCCAAAGATTTTTCCGGCCACATCTCTTGTACTTTGTGTACATTATAGATGTAAATTTACTATTTCATCCAAATGCTTGTCTTATGACAAGTATTTTGCAAACATGTACCATAATGTTCATCAATGCAGACACCTGAAAGATAAAACACATCATTAAAAATACAACAGTGTATGGCTAATACATACTCTCTTCTATGTATTTGACATTCATGTCATGATTTGTACGTAATGCATGTCTGACCATTCCTAGCCTTTTTAGCATTGTTCATTTGTATGTGTGATTATTTTTGCATTCTTATGACTTTTCTTCTCCATTTATAGGTTTTCATATCTATATTCCTTTTTATTTTATTGACTTTCAACAAGATTTATTTTTTTCTGTTTATTTTCCCTGAAGCCTCAGGATAAAGTCTATGAATTCCTGGGAAGTCCCCGAGCCCCAACTTACTCTCACCGTTATCTAAACCAGAGGAAAGAAAAAGTGAGGATTAAATTTGATTATTCAAATGGTTATAACTACATGAAACAGTGAATATTATAAATTGTTTCATAGTAATGATACTTTCCCAGAGTAATAATAAAAAAGTAAAAAAACAAAACAAAACCTGATCATTCAGAAAAAGGGTAATTTCTTTTAAAATTACAGCATTACATGGACCATCATAAGTGTTCACTATGCGCCTTTCATTTTGCATTACTCTGTAAAGATGACCAGTTTAAATGTCAATGTAATAAATATTATTGATAACTAATATTTTTTATGTCTGAAAGAACATTTTAACAATTAAATGGTTGGATTGTCAATTGAGGAAAGAAAATTTGATCCTCTCCTGAAATTTCTTAAAGGTTCATGCAACTTATGAGTTAAAATTTATTATGGTTAATACGTCGTATTATAGTCATTTGTGACCAGGCACCACAAAACCACCAAAAAGTCGCCAGATATGAATTTTTAGTTAAGGTCTGATTCTGAAAGAGGAGATTCTCAGCTTTAAAACGATATATAACTCATTAGCATTGGATGTTCCTAACTCACTGTACAAAGAGTAGAATGCACAGTCCCTCAGAATGTTACTTCTGAGAAATAAGGGTTTAAAGTTTGCAGTCTGTTGAAGCACTCCATTGAAGCACTCTGACTTACAAGGTGTTGTGCTAAGGTGACAAAAGGAGGATTAGGACTCGATGAAAATTTCTATGAACGGATTATCAGATTATCCTAAAACTTGTCATACTAATTAGTCATATCCTGTTCATCACAGTGCAAAAGTATCAATGCAAGAACTTACTCTGTTTAAAAGTTATGGGAGATCAAAATGAGACAAGTATTCTGGGTCTAATAAAAAAAAACTCTCAAAAATACCACTTTTTAGATTGTTTGGTTCCTCCAAATTTTTAGATTACTTATTAAAAAGTATACTCTTTCAAGAAATACCTAAAACTAAAATTTGACCATGCCAACCAAAAACACATTGATTGAGCTCTAACTGAAAATCACACAGCGCAACTTTTTGGTGGTTTTGTGGTACCTGGTCATATTTATAAATTCCTGCTCACATTATTACATAACCGTCAGTAAATTAGACATCCTTTTCCACGCTTTTACACTCAAGCACTTAAATCTTTGATGGGCTTGAATTATAGCTTCATATTAAAAAAGAAAACTCCTTATTTGGCAGGATGTCAAGGACAGAGTGTCATAACCCAAAAGTTTGTGATTGGTACATCATAAATAGAATTAAAGTAAAAATATGAGGGAAAAGATTACGAGTTTCTGCTTAACCTGTTCCCATTTTTCGCTGCATGATTAAATATTGTTTTGTGCAGTGTATAGTGTTTTGTTTTACTACTGCTACATGTATATCCCATTCATCATCACACTTTTCATTTCCATGTTCATTCTTTCAGTGGATAGATGAAGCATAATGTTTTTGCCATAATTTATGTAAAAATTGAAAGTAATTGACTGTTTTTTTCACAGGTCACTTCTGCTTGGGCCATTTCATTTAAGTTACTTGTATTTTCACTTTACTTGAAATTCAGGGGTATTTAGAATATGTTACTTTCTAAGAATAAAAAAGACCAACTGTTTAATTTGAATCACTGATTCTCATAGATGTTGTGGAATCAATATAAATACATACATGTTTGAACTTACAGTCAAACTTGTCTATTAAGGCCACCCAAGGGAAACAGAAAAGTGGCCACTGTAGACAGGTGGCCTTTATAGACAGGTTCTAAGGCACATATTTCTTGCTGTAGGGAGGCAATTTAAGTGACCACTATAGACAGGTGGCCACTGAGACAGGTTTGACTGTATATAATATTACGTTCTTTCTTGCTGTTCATGTAGGAGTTGGTACCCCATGGTGTGAACTATGCCATGAATGATGAGTACATGGATGCGCAGGAAGACTTCCAGATCTGTTATCCTCCTGACTCCTCAGAGCATGGCTCCCATAACGGGTAGGTCTTTCCCTCTCGTATCCAAACCTGAACCAAAGAGCTGGTTGGGTTTGCGACACGACATTTGCTGCTCCGTCCATACCTTGAAAGGTCAAAGGTTATGGTCAAGGTCATGATTTGGTGTTTTGTTAAGGACAATGTGAAGGTAAGGGTTAGGGTTTGGTTTAGGTTTAGGATTAACATGGCAAAGTTAGCCGGAGCAATTGTCACAGGAGCAATTGTCACAGGAGCAAATGTCAGGGAACCGGTTGGGTTCAGGATATTCTGCAGTGGTGTGAATAAGAAATTATAATCTAGGATACAATACAATACAATAAGCATTTAGTACGCCCTTCCCATAAGGCTCGGAGCGTTTACAAAATATTTAAATTATAGAACACCTTATAATTTGTATATAAACACAAATCAGAAAACTCTTCAATCGTGCATGTGGGAACTACCAGGTGGTTTTATGGAGACAAAATGTAATGAATGTACCTGTTACAAAGTTTGATAGCGGATTTAAAATAAATATGATTTCACAGCTTTTTTAAAGGTCTTTATGGATGCTGACTGTCTAATGGTCAAGGGGAGATTATTCCATAGCCTAGATGCAGTAACTGTGAAAGTCCTATCACCTGACAAATTTCGGGTCATTGGGTAGCTGAGCTGAAGGTTGTGATTTGAGGATCTGAGATTTCTACTAGGTGTATATACAGTTAAGCATTCAGATATGTACCCTGGAGCCTGGTTATTGATAGATTTATAAACATAAAGAACTAATTTGAAGATGATACGTTTTTGAATGGGCAGCCAGTGAAGGGAACGAAGTAAAGGTTGGGAAGAATGACTTCTGCCAACCTCAAAAACAAGACGTGCAGCCCAATTCTGCAGACGCTGTAGACGGTTTACATGAGACTTTGGTATAGAGGAAAGAAGCCCATTACAATAGTCTAGTCTGGGAAGAATAAGTGACCTTACAGCATGATGACAAGTAGTTTGTTGAAGGATGAAGATCACTCTTTCTTTTAAGATGAGGGGCGAATAGTGGAGCAGTGGTTTTGTAACCATGAGGTCCCAGGTTGAAAGCCAAGTCAATGTGCTAGTGCCATATGGTAAGGTATTAATCCTCATTGCTGAGTTCCTCGGATAGGACTTAAGCCGTAAGCCCCCATGCTGCATTATTACAAGCATATACTTGTTTTCTTAGCACTCAGGTATAAATCATCACATCAAGTGCTGTATCCATGGACATTGCCAATCATGTTATTCCTCAAATTTTTGGCTCTAGCATTTTCCACCAGTTCCACCCCTGGCCTTTCACTCTTCTCTTTGTGATAAAGAGAGAGAGAGAGAGAAAAAAAAAGGATCTGTAATTAAGCATCTAGTGTCGTGTTGGGATCGTATAGGTTACAGATTTAGGTCTCTTGAGTATATAGAATGTCTCGTACAACAGTAATATTGATGCAGTGAGGAAATCAGTTACAGTTCAGAGAGCATTGCATTTATTCATATACTGAAGACGCAAATGAATATTACAAATATGAGGACTATATCGAGCAAGTCTGGTGGTGACTATACTCTATGACGTCCGGAATCTACTCCCTCCCTTAACTATCTGGGGTCCTCCATTTATATCTCAAGACCTTTAGGGGGATGCAGTCTATCATGTGGCCAAAGTGTGGAGTTCACATGAAGAGGGGGCTGAATTCCGCTGGTACCTTGCAAAGTATACATTAATCAAGAAGTTGTCTAAAGGAGAAAGGGAGATTATAAACAAAAGGGAGATTATGAACAATTGGTGTATTATGATGAAGGATTAAAATTTGGGAGTGTGTTGGAGGGGCCTTGCATTGCTTTTACACTATTACATAACACTAGTTAGCACTGAATATTCTAATAAACACAGGGCTGTCAACTTGGGGAACTGCTTGCAGGGAGTCACTCAGTGGGGGAATCTTTTTACCCCAAAATTCTTTGACAAGCAAAAAAACAAAAACAAAACAAAACAAAAAAGGTAAGGTCATCAGCATTTTGGGGTGGCTTTTTACTCCAATTTTACACGTTTGGTGGGAGCTTTTTCACAGTGAGCGGGAGGAAGGTGTCGTGGCGGGAGGAAGGGTGTCGCGGCAGGAGTCTCCCGCCATGATGCTGGTAGGACGGTGGGAGAATGAGTGTGGTGGCGGGAGACTTTCACCAAAAGCGGGAGGGTTGACAGCCCTGATAAAAAACATCTATGCAGGTGTGAGACAATAATCAAGGCATTCTCAAATTTTAAGAATTTATTTATTGTGTATGCTAATCCAGGGTATTGTCCTTTTCTTTTCCATTTTTTTTTCCAGTGAGGACCCATTCTTCTTCACCCAGAAGTAGAGAACATCTTGAAAGTTTATCTGCTACAAACAATAAGAATGACAAAATGTTATGTACATTAAGGTGGATGGAGTGAAGGTTCCGTGTGTATTGCGTATTGTGTATTGCCTATTGCGATAATCATTGTGCAGCCATGTGTGGATGCATATAAAAATGCCCTCTTTAATCATTGTTGATGTCAACATAGGATTGATTGATGGGAAGATACAAGACTCCTGTTGATTTGTCTCCATGGAAACCTGCACTCCACCCACCGTAATGTTCAAAAGTAATTTGAAAAAGTGAAAATGTGAAAAATTGAAAAAAAAAACAAAGAAAATTTTCTTCATAAACATGAAAGACAAAAAAAAAATATAAGTTGTATAGACAAATACTAGAATTACAAAAAGTGTATTTTAATCTAGCAAAATATAAAGAAAAAGTGAAATTAAGTGAAACAAAAAGATATGATAAAGGACTAGCATTTTGAAGAATTTTTTTGTAAAACTTGGATTGAGCATGGCTAAAATATCTGTTTTTTAATAGCTGTTTCAATGGTTATATACACGTAATACATGTATATAAAAAAAGAAGACAGTAATACATGTATTCTAAAAGAAAATATTGCAGCAGATATACAGTTAAAAATAAAGTCAGTTATTTACACATACTAAGATGATAATGAGCAAAAACATTGCATGAAGCCTCAAAGCAAGTGGTACATGACATTTATATGCTAAAAATAATATTTGTTTCTTGAATTAGTACTTTCTGTGAAATACATTTCAATGGTTATTACATCTTTACTCTATGGTGTGTTTATATAATCCATATTATTGAGTTTTCATGTGTATCATATCATTTATTATAAGCATTTAATTACAGGGAATTTAAACGACTTTATATCACAAATATTTTTTTATAATATAATACATGTATTCACATACACTATATAATCCTTTTCTATTATAATTATTATCAGAGTCCTTATATTCTCCTTCAGTAAATATTACCATTCCTTTTGAAATTCATTCAATATGATTTGGATGTTTCTATGAAGCATATATGAATAGAATTATATTTTTGTAATATTTATTAATTAGTGAAATAGAGAGTACACGATATATTATAGTCACGAAGGTATAATTTTTCTGACACTTGCAAAGCTTGTCTTGATAATCGTTCAACTTCTGTTTATTCAAAGTTTGGGGCTTATCATTTTTACAAATGAATGCATTTAATTTTAGTGTTGGAAATCATGCATGCTTTTCTGTAGGAAAAGTAGGATATGTATACTCATAATCTCATATATTTGTAACAATGTTTTCAAAATGGGAAACTAAAAGCCAAACACTAAAAAGTGCTTGCTTAATCATTATAATTGTTATAAAAAGAATTCATCTCTTCTGTGCCGTGGGCAACAAACTTGGCCCAAGAAAATCATTGTTAGACTTCAAAAATCGGACTAATAAAAAGATTTTTTTTCTCTCTGAAACATCGTCTGTTGAGTGCCAGAAGGGTGTTAATGCTGGGTTAATGTATATGAGTTACTGCCCTTTGGCTCTCAACAGACGATATACAGTTACAGACATGTATGATGTCGTGATGTGCATTGTACAGGTTGCTGCCATGAGTATTCCAAAGTGAAAATTAACAACGTAACAAATTAAAATTCAACTTCCGCTTTTGGGAGGTTATTCATGAAGATTAATGACAATCCTATTGGCACAGACGGGGTTAGATAATGTGGCTTTTATCAAACGTTTCCATGCAAATACCATGTAGTTAGTTTGCTATCTTATCTAAATCAGGATTGTTGCTATTTTGGTTTGCTCATATTACACTACTACATATATATACAGACAAAGATATTTGCCCAATTTTAATGACTGCTGTATCTGTGACAGTTGAGTGATGATAATGTTCTTTCTTTGTGTATAAAAAGATCTGTATGAAGTTGTTGAAAGACCATTTCACAAATTCTTATGCATGCCTCTATGGCAGTGACTACTACATGTAACCATAGTGATAGCAGTTAAGCTAATTAGATGTGTGTTGACATAGCAGCAGCTGTTTGCACACTGCATTCTGACTTTTGAGGTGTAATTTCTGGTAACAGGTGAATGGAAAAGTTTGTTTCTAGGCTTCTGGGAGGAAAAGGCATCTGTCAGTTTGAACACATTTGTGAACTTATTATTTAAATGACATTTTTTAATTTTTCAAACTCCCAATTGGTCCATTCCAACTACATGTACGTTCTGATACGGGATCATATGGAATGTGCTACACAAACTACACTTTGCTTTGAGCTGAGAATACAATACAGCTAGGCCTAGCAGAATATATATTGCCGTTAATTGTCAATAGAGCAAAAATTATATTTTGTATAATTCTGTGATAAATGTAATGGCATTTTAAGCCATGATTTTGTATGCAAGTTCGTATTGGTAATCTCCTAGAGACCTGGACAATGATATTTCTGATATGCTATGTTGAAGTGGCATTCAGTCAATATGATGCAGGAAATTGGTGATGTTACCAGACTTTGGATCTCGTCAGGGTTAATATCACAAGGAACTAACATCTTCGGGCAAGGCAGTCATCTACGTTTAACACTCTGTCCCCAGGAGAGAGAGAGAGACAAGGATGTTGGAGTATAGCACAAATCTATGTGATCTAGAATGAACCATCTGCCTCGGGGAGCCCATGCAGTATGAATACTTCCTGGAGAGTAAAGTGCATGACACAAAATTGTATTTTATGATTGTTAATTCCACAGCAACGTATGTGTGTTGAACATGGTTGTGAAGCTTCATCCAAGTTGAGTCCAATGTGGATTGTTAAAACCGTTGTTATCAATAATGGATGATAACATAATACTTGCCCTTGTGTGGCATGTGCAGTGAACATTTGATTGTATGGGGGGGGGGGGGGGTGGGAGGATGATCTGACATTAGGTGACATTATCCCTAGGCTTGATTTCAGAATAGGATTAGGGCTAGGTTGCAATAGACCTGTTTACTAAATTTATGCATACTTCTTGAACAATTAAAAGTTTCTCTTGACGACCCAAAAGCTTGCCAGAGACTGGCCTGACATAGCAACAACTAATGTATGCAAAATAGAGATGCCATTATGCATAGCAGGTGCGGTAAATAGTTGGTAACTGAGGATTCTGGAGAGAAACATGCATAAATTGAAATAAATTATTAAACAGGTCTATTCACTATGAACAGGATGACAACAAGAGCGGACAAAATATACAGCTCCTTATTGTACCCGCAGCAATTGCTCTGGTAGACAATAGAACATCCCTTCATTGCTATTATGTAAAATAAGTAGAACAGGTGAATATTCCTGTGACGCCTGTACTACATAGTTTTATGTAATAGCAATGAAGGGATGTTCTTTTGTCTACTGGAGCCATTGTGGAAGGCACAATGAGGAGCTGTATATATTGTCTGCTTCTTTGTTTGCCATGTTCACAGTGATCTGTTGGGGGTTTTGGAGATTAGGTATAAAAGGTCCAAGGTTTAAGATTTATTGGTGTTATATAATTGACTGCAAAGCAATTTGTTGCTTGTGACAAACAATAGGGACTGGATGTAAGAACAGGATGCATATAATTTTGAGCAGGAAGAAAGGAAGTACAAGTTTTTGCCTTCCCAAATTGCTCGGTGGTCAGCGTATAGTATCACAAATTTTCTGAAAACAATTGTGTATAGAAGATGCCCATTAAGCAGCAGTATTCAATGTTGAATATCATGCGCCATGATTTTGGTCAGTAAAATCAATTGAATGTAATAGTTTTCAAATGTTTATCACCATGGCAGTGACTGTAAGGAAGAGTTGAATAGGAGTCACGTTCACCTCGGAAAATTGATCATATACCTCATGCAATCCCTTTGTGGCATCTTTTAATCCTTTAGATTAACATTTACCCTTACAAACACTGATCATTACCTTTTTAGAAAATTGATTTTCTTTGCAATTTAGAATTTTACGTGATCAGTGAATGGACATTTTAGAGATAGGACTTGAAAAATGACCCTTGAATTAGTAACCACTCTGAATCTGATGCAGATTTCCAACATTTTTCTGAGGAATTTTCTAAATTGTCTAATTTCTTAAACGATAGCTGATGTAGAACTGTTTTGAGGACCACAAGGTCTTTTGCTACAAAGATCATTTTAAGCTATTCTTGTCTAACATTCACTAACAATGTACATGTACCCTGGTGCAAAATTTTAAGCTGTATGAAGAATCATAACAGTTAAATGTACAGAAAGTGCTACAAACAGCCTTGCACCCTAGACGTTACTATTATTGGCGGAACCATCAGCTGATCTAGATTTTCTTCAAACGGTCGGGCAAGATGTCCACCATGAATCAATTTTCAACACTTTTGGAGAAACTACAAACCCAATTACAGTGAAACCTGTCTATAAAGACCGCTCAAGAGAGACAAGAAAAGCGGTCTTTATGAACAGGTGGTCTTTATATGTACAGGTTCCTTTAATACATGTTTCAGTGAGAAACACTTTTCAAGGGAAACAAAAAGTATGGACTTTATATACAGGTGGTCGCTAAAGCAGGTTTGACTGTACAACAAACTGCTAAACTTTTGAGACAATGACTTGGCTGTTCATATAAAAGTGAGTCAGTGGAAACTCTATTGAGGAATTATCAAAGCTACTTTTGTATGTACAAGTCAAACCCGACTTAGCTACCACCTGTATAGAAAGACCACCTGTCTATAACCACAATTTTTGTTTCCCTTGAGAAGTGTTTCTCATTGAAATGTGTGTTAAAGGAACCTGTACATAAAGACCACCTGCTCATTAAGACCGCTTTTCTTGTCTTCTTTGAGCGGTCTTTATAATATACACATGTTTCACTGTATTTCCAGAAAGTGATTAACCTGTTCCTGACCTAGTCGAAAAAGATAATGCTTCTTACTACAAAGACCTTTAGCTATCTGTAGGCCTACCCTTTTTTATTCCTTTTCCTTTGGTCCACCGAAGATGCCACCCTCTCCATGATTTTCCATTGGTTGAACAGACTCAAGACCGAAAGAGACTAACACAGTGTCTGAAATTTGATTTGATTCGTGTGATCAAGAAAGTTGAGTTGGAACACCAGTGACGCCATTTTGTTTGCCATTTAGGAATCGAAGCAACTATAAATATATCCCCTAAGAAAACAAATTGGTGACAGAAAGGGAGAATATGTGATGATTCCTAATTGGCAGTTCAAAATATTTAAGAAATTTCTGCAGATGTACATTAAGTGGTGCTTAATTGTACAATGATATTTGTACTAATGTTTAAAACCCTCCAATTTCACAGTGCCTTATCGAACATACTTTAGACTATGCAAAAGTCTGGGAATATGTGCAATGCTTAATGTGAAGTACCTCTCAACTCATGTATATTGTTTTTCCTGTTGCAAGCTATTCAACTTATTGCCCAATTCATAAAGTAAATTTATGGGAGATTCCTCCTTGCATACCTCAATATTTCTGTACTCCCAAATCAAGATTGATGATATACAATATACTACTGAAATCTTTTCTCTCTTTTGCCATTACAGTATGGTACAGCTATGATCAGATACCACCATAAAGTTTCTATTGAAATGAAAGGAAATGAAAGACTATCTGTCAAAAATGTGTTTAATGTTAAAATTAAAATGGTCTTGGACAAATGGTGAAAAAGCATACAGAATTATGTAACATTAATCTTCTAGCATTCTTCTTGGAATTACTCTCAGTGGAGGGCAAGTTTGTGAAATTTGTCCCCTACGACGATAGTCTGTTATCCATTTATTTTATCATAAAGTTAAAAATCTCTCAATAATGACTGATTATAGATGTTCTGTTTGTATCACTACCATCAATCATTTGGCAGATCATGGATTTTTTATATTTTTTTTCATTTTTGGATGAATTAAATGGAGAAAAGACATTGTACAGAATATATATTTCACAGAATAGTCCTCTCCGACAGAATCATAGATTCATTTGCTACAAAGCCTCATGCCTTTATCGTTTTATCATATGGATAATTGTTACATTGTCATTCTGTTCAGTGAAAATTGTACCTCTTTTGGAAGTGTATGCACTTAAAGTGCTATAATCTGTATTTTATTTTGTATTGTTCTTGCTTTGTCACCTGTCACTGTGTTCCAACTCAAAACTTTCTGCACATGTTTGTCGAAAATGAAAATTTGAAGTGAAATCAACAAAACCTGATACAGTCCTGCCATGTTAAATGTCTTACATCATTATAAACCCAAGTGCTGCATTGATTTTGTATTGTTTGTAAATACATGTATATATATATACTGTATCAACCAGTATTTTATATTTGTAGAGGTTAGCTGTTTATAAGACGATTTGATGTTATATTGTGCTATAAACATTTGAACGTTTTTGATGTAAGATGCAAGGTGCTGGTGGCAGTCAACAATTGATTACAGTTATTTTTTGTAAAATTTGGATAAATGATAGTGGAGGGTCATGGTTTTGGATGTCTACTTCCCTGATGACTTTTTTCAATTAAAAAGTAATATTTTAAGGTTGGGAAAGTTGGGTAAAGGTTAGCATATGGGATTCGATGTGTGTTATTTGAAAAGTTTGAGGTTAGTCGCAGTATTAATTAATGATTTTTTTTGGGGGAGGGGGTAGGAGTGATAAGAACATACAGGGATTGAGATGTGATTGATCTGTAAAACAAGTCATTTGTGTGTGTGTGTGTGTGTGGGTGTGTGTGTGTGTGTGTGTGCATTTCTTGGAATGTGTAATTTCATTTATCATATATACTGTATTACTTAGTTATTCGTTAAGAACTTTGTTTAGAGCCTTGTCAAATGTTGATTTTGTTTTCTGTAAATGATTAATTTTTAAGGGAAATTGGGAAATATATTGCAGTATAGTTTGTTACTTACTTAGAAGAAGTAATACTCATTTGATTTTTTTTATTTAAGCAAGAATTTTGATGGTTATAGTCCATTTGCATTAAATGACCAGCAAATGATTTAATGTGAGAATATACGGTCCAAGCATATTTTGCTTGTTTCTTCATTATAGTTATAAATGTATTTTTAATTTTTGCAGTTTATAGAAATTTAACTATGCTTGAAACTTTTCCTGAGCTTATGTAAATGTGCTTCTATGATGTTGTCATGGTTATTTAGTCATTTTGTACAAATG
This sequence comes from Heliocidaris erythrogramma, assembly GCA_025617745.1. Classification (NCBI taxonomy): domain Eukaryota; kingdom Metazoa; phylum Echinodermata; class Echinoidea; order Camarodonta; family Echinometridae; genus Heliocidaris; species Heliocidaris erythrogramma. The sequence continues at coordinate 12,701,049 of CM046872.1, read as the reverse complement.
TATTATGTTTGATAAGAGGGCAGTTCCACATGGACAAAATGCAAACAGAATAACATGGACTTTTTATGCTATTTTGTATTGCATAAATTAATGTAAAGTTTCCACTGACAGTTAGTTATGACTATTGTAGTGTCAGATGATGATTTTGCTGTCATATGTCACTCTGAAAATACAATGGAATACACACAAATAATGTCAGTCAGAACAACCAGAATACCTGCGGGTGTACATAACATATTTTTAACCTAATTTGTCTTTTTTTTTTAAACCATGATTTTAAAAAATATTTAGAAAAGAAACATTCTTCGGAATTTCATAAGATTTCGTGCAATCGCATTTATGAAAAGATTGTGCTTTCTGCTCTTTGTGAGAACAACATTTATTGCACACAAAATTCAGATTCATACAATATGTATTTGGTTGTATTAAAAAAAATATGATGTGCCAGGATGTTCGTATGTGGAATTGCCCTCTAGTTTGGTGTTATATTTTTTCTGTGTGGTAAATGTTTCTTTCTTGTCAAAATAAGTAGTGTTAACCAACAGAGCCTTTGTCATTAATTTTGCCTATTTTGTGATAAACCATAAAGAGCCGATAGTTCCACCACGTGAATTGATCATGCTGCCTGCTTTCTATTGCAATGGCGTATCCAGAAATTGATAACGAGAGGGGGTGGAATCCTTTTCATAATGGGGAAAGCTGAAAATACATGGGAATTCTATGAGACACATTCCAAGTGATACAGATTTTTTCCTTTTTAGGTCTGGTCCTTTTAACAGGAGGGGGCAGGGGCAGACCCAGACCCAGGATTGTAAACAGGTTGGGGGGGGGGGAAGGCTCATGGCCAACAAATTACACAAAATAGGGACATTTCTTGGTTTGTGCATATAAAGTATGTTGATTGGGTTTCAACCGGGGAAATGGGCCGATTATGCCCCTCCCCCTAAATCTACCATTGAGGGGCGTCTATGTCGACTCCATCTTCCCATGGATGCGCCTCTGTCTATACATGCATGCAAGCACATAGGAATGTGAAATCGTCATGTAGTCAGTCATGCATACCTAGTACCTGATTTATGCGTTGTCGTTGGTTTGATTTGATGTGCTGTGTAACAAAGTGCTTTTCATCATGCGGGCAGCGAGGCAGCACCAGACAACGCATAATAGTATGATTTCAAGAGAATAGAGATTCAAAGATATTTGTATATATTGTATGTATGTGCAGAGGCAAAACTAAGCATCAGGAATTCTATTAGTTCGTACATTATTTCATGTAGTGCATTTGACGAAGATAACACTTCATGTATATTATCATGTAAAGGTCTAGGCTACGGTCTTACATGCACATAACGCGCGAATTATACATGTATATAGTTCCTATGAATTACAAGTCTAATATCACCTTATGATTGTAATGATGTTTATAAAGTTAACTTCTCGTTTAACTCAAACCATGGAGTTAAGTTAAAAAGGAGTTCTGGTCTTTAAACCGGATTAAAAAAAATCACATTCTGAATTCCGGTTTACACCTCCAGTCAAAGTGTGATTTAACTTTGCTTAGAAACTTAGACTGGGCATGCTTTTTGTGTTTGTTGTTTCTTCATTGTAAATGATTTTATGGATACTATGTCATAGAAGTCCGGAATATTATGTGTGATAGGCTTATATTTGTCGTAAATTGATTTTTGGTGTTTGGTTCATTACTAGTCTTATATTCTGTCGTATAGACCGATTACACTGCATGCATCCAGGCCTATTTTTCACAAAAGGAGTCCCAAACTCCGCCCCGTTGAATAATGAATACATTATAATAAATTGATTTAAACGAAACGGTTGTCTCTTGTACGTTTTTTTTTAAGTCTTGTTGTCAGTTCTTATATTAGACGGAGTTGGTTAATTAATCAAGATTGGACCGTCAAATTGAAATGTCGGCTCATTGATAACCCTATAAAGAACGAACAGGTCGGGGAAAATGCATTAGACCTGTTTACTGATTTATTCATACTTCTTGAACAAAAGTTTCTCTTGGCGACCCAAAAGCTTGACAGAGCTTGACATTTATAAAATCTCGGGAAACGAGTACGAAAATTGTCATTAATTAGTGAAATCAGATCAGCCCCCACTTTCAAAAACGCTCCGCGGCCCCTGTGTGGGTATATTTAAATACAAGTATTATTTCTTGATCTTATAAGAAATGTATATATAGATACATGTACATGTATATACCTTTAAAAATATAAAGATGTAAATATTGGAACTCGTTGAAAATTTTTAGAATCTCGGAATGGAATGCATGCGCATTTAAATTTTGAATTAACGCTTTTATATTGCAAAGTATTATTATAAACGCTTAAAAAATTTGGCCAACTAAGTTGACAACTATTAATTTTACTATGTCTTTGTGTTGTCAGTTATCTCATTTTACTATAAAATTGTCGAAACTGGTTGGAAATAACGGTATAGTCGTTTTAGAAACAGAGGGTTGACCTTTAGTGTCAACTGATTTCTGCTGATTAATCATCGTGAATAACTTTCATTATCCTGCTTTATTATTACTATATAACGAAACATATATAGCGTCATAAATGCATCTGGTAGTATAAGCCGGCGAATGTCGCTCTTTATCTGGCCTACATTAAGATCGTATACCGATTTGAAAAGTATAAAAAAAGGCAAGATCGCAAAAAATGATTTCGTATCGGTTCTTTTTATAATCATGATCTACCCCCACATTGATTGCATGAAGAGTTTGGCCCACGCATGCACTTCGAATTAGCATATCACTAAACACATCTAGTTTGGTTTGGAATATATGGTAGTATGAAGAAAATGAAATCAGTGATTTAAAATAATTTCTGCGAGATAACGGGGGTTTATCTCTTTTAATGAATCGGTCGTGATCTGTTTTTGGCATCGTGTGGGATGTTTTAAAATATTCATATTTGTCAGATTATCATGTCGTCTGTAAAAAAACACAAACAACTTCTTTTTATTTTTGTCATATGTTTGCTTGTCCACGCTTATATAGTGAAAAGTTACTCTTTTTTATAGAGAGTACGTCTATTCGTAATTATAGCTGTGGGCATAGCATAAACAGGCAAAAATATGCTTACTGTATAGTATGTATTATCATTTTTATTCGTGAGCTAGAACTAATCCATTTAGATTTTTTCCGTACATTTATATTTTAGTTTCTTGCATGGAGACTTGAGGAAAATCTTCTGCAAATGAGTTATATGTACAGTACACATGCTATTTAGAAAGTGAGCAAATTAATTTAAATATAAATACCTGTATAACACATTAATTTCACTTCTGAGAATTTGCGCTCCGTTGTTCTTCATCGTTATGACTCAAATTATTGCGATCCACGCCCTCTCTGTCTCCTCTCAGTAAAAAGAAAATATCCACCACTCTCTTTCTTACAGAAGACGAGACGAGAAGACAGGGATATACAGGGGCGGATCCGAGGGGGGGGGGGGGCGGCCCCCTCCCCTGGGAAAAATGAATGCACCCCACAAATGCAGATGAACTTTTCTTTTTCTTTCTTTCTTTACTTGTCAGTTTTTTTTTAGCTAAAAAGAGATCCTGATACGCTGATGACCCTTTATTTTTTGGGTCCCCTCCCTCACAAAATCCTGGATCCGCCACTGGGGAAACGAGTCAAGAACACAAGAAGACGAGACGAAAAAGTGAGATACTGGATCTCGCAAGTCAACTTGATGAGGATTAGAAGACAAGACGATGAGATAATGGATCTCATCAAGTCAACTTGATGGGGACGAAAAGATACGAAGATGAGATACTGGATCCAGTATCTGGTCTTCTCGTCTTCTCAACTTGATGAAGTCGACTTGACGAGATGCAGTATCTTGTCTTTTTGTCTTCTCGTCTCGTCTTCCCGTCTTTTCGTCCTAATTTATCTCGTCTTCTGGGGGCACTTTTAAGGTTCCGTATTTTCTCTCTTTCTCCCCCGCTTTATTTGGTTTTTTTTTTCTCTCGCCTCACTCTCCCTCTCTATTCCTTTATTTCTCTTTCTTTCCCTTTCTCTCTTCATTTCTCCCTCTTTCCCTTTTTCTTCTTTGGAGTATATAAAAAAACATTGCAAATGGGGGGGGGGGGGGTGTCACTTGGGGCACGTGCCCCAAACCCAATCTAGTGTCCCTTAGGTACACATTAAGTACAAAAACTGTGCCCCTTAATCTCCCTCACCCGCTCTAAGGGCCAGAAATAATTCAGTCTAAAGAGGAACCCGAGGCGACAACTTTTCTTTCTTTCCTTTTCCCTTTTTTTTTCCAATTTTGGTGTTTTGTTTCGTTATCATTTTGTCACCGGTTTTCCAGGGCCCCCCTTCCCCTCGGCCATTGAGTAATGATTCCGCCACTGAAGTGAAATATTCCCCCCCCCTTTTTTTTTGGGGGGGGGGGTATTTTCCTGTTTACAAAATTTGCATGACACTTGTCTGTTGAAATGTATGATCACCATGCATGGTTGCGAGTTCTATCGTACACTGCAGGATCTTGGGTGTGTGGCGATTTTATCACTCACTGTTTGGAATCGTATGCACTCTCTCTCTCTCTCTCTTTCCCAAAGAATCCTCTCTCTTGTGTATTCGTTGTGTTCACTGTTAAAGGGGAATTAACCTTAAAATATAAATATGCTCATATTCAAAGATGTAATATATTCCTTCTTGTTGCCCTACGTATTTTTGCATTAAAATATACGAGATGGGTATAAATCAGGATTTTCTCAGCAAGATTTATCGTCTGCTAGCGATACCAGGGGGCTGCCATTTTCTTGATGTGTACATAAAGATATTTTTAATCCGAATGCAAAATTGTCTTTCTTCCTGATACAAAATTCCATTTGAGATTTAAAATATTTAACAGATATATACATGTATTCTAAAACGAAAATGTGTTTTATATTTCTTTGAAAATTACGATTTTACTAAATATCAATCTATTTTCTTGATACTATGATGTACGTGACGGAGCGAATTAATTCAAATTTATGGATGATGACTTTCCCGAGCGTCAATAGTGACAAACTATGCATTCACCTGCTTTGAGATAATGGACTTCAAAAGTCAGAATGCGCGTTGTATAAATTATGTTCTGCTCTGCCAGGCAAGACCAAGAAATCTGTTTCTAGTTAGCGAAACCGGAGAATTTAAAAAGAAATCTATAATTTTTTTTCAAATTTTAAAATAAATGTATACACCTGTTATGTATTTCCAATCATATATGGGGCTTTTTTATAATGAATAGAAGCAATTTAGCTCGTGGATTAAAAATATCTTCCTGACCGGAACGGTCTCCAATGGTTCATGTACAACTCCATGTCATCAAGAAAATGGCCACCCCCATGAAGTGTTAGCAGATGATACCGTGTGCTAGAATGTCTTGATTTAAACCCTTTTCTGATATTTTATTTCTAAAGTGATACAGGTCAATGATTAAGAATATATTACACCTTTGAACATAGGTACATTTATATTCTAGTGTTAATTCTCCTTTAAATAAAAAACAGATAGTCTTGAAGCCTGTCCCGATATAGTCACCCCATTTTACCCATAAGATTTGACCCCTTAAAGTTACTTAGACCATCTAAGTCATTGACATAAAGGTTGTCAGCCTGACCGTAGCCGTCGGTTTAGCCCCCGCGGTCCCGAAAAGAGATCCCAACGTCGGGTCGATTTCACCCCATCCACGGGCGGATACAGGATTTTCAGAAAGGGGTGGGGGCGCATTTCAGAAAGGGGGCGCATACTGATGAACCCTCTGTTTGGCGAAGCCAAACGGCCATCTAGGGGGTCCGGGGGCATACTTTGTCAGACAAAACGGGGGGGGGCGCACGCCCCTTGCGCCCCCTCCCTCTGGATCCGCGCCTGCTATCTCCCCCATGCACCAAACTTTGTCAGCAGGAAGTAGTATGACTGAACATTACAAAACACAAAAAAATGACGAAAATTTCTGTCGGGTTGGGGTGTTAGACGGCCCCTAAAAATTGGAGTAAATTTTTCCCCTTGAAACCAAGCTATGGATGTACAGTCCCCCTGAAACAAAAACCCCAAAGTGACTTTTGACAATGCTTAGTCCCCCCCCCCCCCCAAAAAAAAAAAAATGCTCTGCATGTAACAATTTTCTTAAAAAAACAATTTTCTTACCTTCTGACTATGATAACTCAAACGTGTTTTACTCAATTCAAGTCAAATTTGCGTAACATAATGTTGAGTATATAAATTTTCTTGAGGTGCAATTTGATATCACTTGGTGAATTGATTGAGTTATTAAATTGTGAAAAATGTATTGCTTTCCCAAAAGTAGCCCCCCCCCCCCAAAAAAAAAAAGGATTATGTAAACACACCCACTAACCAGGCAATAAATAATAGAAAGCTTGCAAGGTATTTGTGTAATTAACACATGAATGGTAGATTTCAGCATGGCAGCTACATAGCCCAAATACTCTTCTATTATGTCTTGTCAAATAGGTGCAGTTGGACAGTAGGTGTGTTCACATAATCCTGACAATGTCATTTGACTACTTTTGAGAAAGGTATACACTTTTCACGAATTAATAACTTCTTATTGAAATGATCATTAGCCACCAAACTGCACCCAAGAAAGGTACAATACTCAAACTTGTACTATGTGAATTCGGTCTGAATTAAATGACACACTTTAACGGTTATTAAGGTTGTAATGCCAAAAAAAAAAAATGGGTTTTCTCTACATCCAGAGCGTTTTGGGCAACAAAGCTTGGTTTAAGGGCACTTTGCTGTTTTGGGGGGCGTGTTACACCCCTTCCCCATGGATATTTTTGTCAATTTTTATATTTTTGGAATGGGCTTGTTCCGAAAGGGTGGGTAGCGACGCGTCGCGTAGACGCGAACGCCATGCACCATTCGTCCAAAGCCCCCCCCCCCCCCGCTTTTGCCGAAAGGGTGCGTTGGGAGCGTCGGGTCGGGTCGCGTTGATTGGAACGCCACCATTCGTCCAAAGCACTCCCCACCCCCCCGCCGTTTTTGCCGAGAGGGTGCGTTTGGACTTGTTCTAATATAATATTAATGACCATGGCGGATTTACGGATCCCGACCCGTGCCCCCCCCCCCTTTGAAATTACGCCCCCTTTTAGAAATGATAACCTTTTTTGTTCTTGTTGTTTATTTGTTTGTTTTTTGTTGCTTGTCAGAGATTATGGGAGGAAAAGTGGACCCTGTGATATCTGATACCCCCCTGAGCGATTTAAAATACGGATCTCCCTCCAAAGTTGACAGCCCTTCATTTCTGTACCCCCCCCCCCTTTTCAAAATCCTGGATCCGCCCCTGATTAATGATAATAACCAGGGGCGGATCCGGGGGGCGAATCGCCCCCCTTTTGAAACCCAAATGGTATACTTTAAGTACGCAATAAAAAAATTCCTCCTTAATATTGTGTAATTGTCCGGCTCTGTGCCCCCTGATTTACAAAATCCCGGATCCGCCTTTGATAACAATAATAATAATAACAATGTGACGCGACGCTACCCACCCTTTCGGAACAAGCTTTTGTAATGTACACCCATCTCCTCTTCCTTCTGATAAAATTTAGGTCCATTTTATTTAGGGGCCGTCTGACAACCCATCCCAAGGGTTTTTTTTTCTTCAGTTTGTGTGTTTTGGTAATGTTATACACCTTCCTTTTGACAAAGTTTGGCGCATATATTAGATGGGTTGAAATCGACCCGACTTTGGGGCCCTTTTGAGGGGCTCTGGGGGCCAGACCTGGCGGCTTCGTTCGAGCGAGTTTTTAGCTAATTTTCGGAAAATATTGCCCTTACTTGGTGTAAATGGGCACATTCCAGCGAGCGGGATGAGATATCCTTTGCTTGGGGGATGGGCATATTGTGCCCCTCTTGCCTCCAGCTCCGCTGCCTTACATTGTAGTTGTAAAAAAAATATGGGTATGCCTACCTGTTACTAGGCCTACACATAGCCGCACCGATTCTTTGAAGCTAGATATGGCTCTTTTAGTAAGAAACAGTGGGAAATATTTAGGTAAAAGGGGGCACTTATCATGAAGAGGCAAGGACACATATTAGATCGGAAAAGGGGCACTTATCACATTGGAAAAAGGGCATTTATCAGAAATGGGAAAATGGACACTTATTAAAAGGGAAAGGGACATCTATCAGAAGTAAAAATGCATTTATCAAAGGACAAAAGGGCACATATTAGAGAAATTTAGAGGCGATTATTATATTTGAAAAGGAGCACTTATCAGAAGGGGAAAATGGCACTTATTAGAAAGAAAAGGGGGCACATATCCGAAGTAAAATTGCACTTGTCAGGAGAAAGGGGCACTTATTAGAGATATGAAGAGGCAATTATCAGATTTGAAAAGGGGAACTACCAGAAGGGGAAAAAGGGCACTTTTCAGAAGGGGACCTTGCAGGCACTAATTAGAAAAGCAAAGGCGCACTTTTAGTAGTAAAACATGAAAAAGTGCACTCATGATAACTTGGGGTACTTGAAAAAGTGGGGAGGGGGTGGGCACTGTACCCCCTGGCCCCTGCCACCCCCTCCCCCGCCTCTGGCTACATACTTGAATTTGGGCGTTGTACCGGTACCGTAATTGACAGCGATTTAACAAAACAAAATAAAACAAAACAAAAATCATGTGTGATATTCCTAATCTTCTGAGCCTGATGAGTGGCAGAGTGGCACCGCACGTCTGTTTGAAAGTTGAAAATGGAAAAGCTCCCGACGTTGGCTTTGCATTTGGGAGGGGACCAGAGTGGACCATATAATACACGTACGTCTATATGCCATCAACTCACGACCAAGCCCCTAAAGCGGCCGCCATGAAATTAACTTTACTGATGTAGCACCGATGTAGCACTCATATCGTCGATTTTGTTTACAATTATGTAGGTCAGTCGAAAGTAGGTCACGTTCATAGAGTTCAGTCGTCTGGCAATGTGCGCGTACGTTCGCAACTGCGCATATCGCATACACATCATCGATGCCATGCCCTACATTATACACACTCGTGTGTATATGAGATCATAATTATCTACTATTTGTCTCTATAATTATGTACGTGTTCGGCCGGCGCGGCGCGGCGCACGCCACGCTGCACTGCACGCACGTGGTTAGGGTATGTAACTAGCTCGTGGGAGACTGGCGCGCAGTTTGAACCACATTTTTATCCCGCGTAATTTCTTTATTGATCTAGCTAAGTCTAAGACTAAGTTACAGGTACCGGCGTAGCATTACCCTACCGGTACACAATTTGATCTGTTTTGCTGATGATTACATGCCATAGAATCTATTGTCTTGATTTTTCAATAACTTAGACTTCAATTAGTTCCAATATTTTATTTCAGGCTACGAATAAGACGTTAAATGCAAGTCATGGATCGACATCGAGACGGCATGCAAGATCAAGATAGCCGGTACGTTTTGTCGTTTACTATACTGTGTAGGCCTAACAATAGTTCTTAGAATACTCTAAATAATTCAGACTAATTTAAGTAGACCAAACGTTAACGTTAGTTCCACTATAATAATAAGTTTTGATTTATTTTCAATTTTCAATCATGTCTGCATTACCGTAATTAGATTTAAGTTAGACCTCTAGCTCTCCATTAATGATCCATATCATTATCATTTTATCAAGCTCACTAACTTTGTAACTTTCAAGAAATTCAACTCAAGTTCAAATGATCCCAGTCCAAGACGCGATCGACGCAAGTACGAAGGCGCACATTCGAGTCGGGACTGTGCATGTCTCTGTCCCTCTAAGTTACCTCTTGCTCTGGATGGCTCTGACTGGGGTTCCTGCTTTTTTTTAAGTTTTACTTTTACTTTTTTTAAAAGTTAGTCTTTAAACTGGTTTGAGGTCTAGTAATAATATTACAAGTAGGTCTACTCGTCTCTGAGTGTTAAAAACATAAAACTTCCTTGATTAAATACAGAACGAAGAAGACCTAAGTTAGGCTAGGGCCCAATACAAAAAAATTAGACTTAACTTAGTCTTGGAGTTGGAGTCTAAGTTAGTTGTAAATCTAACTTTAAAATAAAATCTATGTTCTAACTTTTTAATTACAGAGATCTATTTTTTACTTTTAGTAATTTTGCGTTACTAACTCTAACGTTAGGACGAACGTTAGGGTATAACTATAAATAAAAGTCAGAGCTGTTTGCCCATAGATAGGCACAGTGCAGTGCCAGTAGGCTAGATCTGAAAAGTTTGTTGACAGGATGCGAGTGGAGAAGAGACTTTCCGCTATTGAGGTTTCATTTAAATTCAAATTTAACACATAACTATCCAAAAGAAATCAACGAGTCTATTCTGGAAGCGTGTGGGGAAAACCCGCAGACATACACCCGAATTCCTGTAAAACATGACAACATGCCATTGAAAACGAGACACAAAAGATGACAAATCTAAAATGGCATCTACCGCCAATATGACGTCATATCAAGATTTTGACCAATCAGAGAGCGGCATACGGCAGCTGCTCTAATTAGTATGTCGAAAATGCAAATTTTGGTGTGGCATGTTCTCTCTTCCCTGTAACTCCTTGACGAACATCCCGGAGGAAGTCGCGCCGATAACATGGACACATCTAACTATTCCACAAACGGTACAGATTATTCACAACAATCAGAATCACAAGGACAATCTATGGATCATTCAGAAGAAGCAAAGGGTAGTCGGAAGGCAGGAGAACGAATTTATGCGTCGAAAGAGCAAGAAGATGACAAGTAAGTTCGCCGATTTTCGTGCATGCCACGGGCTTAGCGTCAAGCAAGCATGTCCATCGTGTGTCACATGACGAAGCGGACCCCAGCGTGTTTTTGTGTGAGGCTAGCTTGACAAAGGATCGCTTGTATTTGGAAAATATGTGTTGAAGTATTCGACATTTTTGGATGAAAAGTGTGTTTTATATTTGCCTGGCCATTGCAGCAAAGCCATCAAATATGGAATCGAGAATGACTGATCCCCAGTGATTATTATTTACTGATGTAGCTAAAAGGTTTATGACCAAATCAAGGCTTTTTGTACGGCATGACCGTTGGCGAACAAACGGAACGTGCATGCTCTAGACCACGTGCGATACAATGACAGTGCATAACAGATGGATGCGAGCGCGTCTTGTCTCGCCCAGTTAGATAAAGCCCCTATCACTGTCATGACTGTGTAGCAGTGTATGGTGAAAATCAATCGTCAAAAGCCGATTGATGAAATCAGGGCTGCATGTTATCTTTCTCAGTTAAATGAAAAAAAAAAACTATCCAGTATTATAAAATATATTTATATTTTGTACTATTAGGCATGATAGACCACTTCCCAGTCATGCCAGTAGGTTTATTTTAAAATATAAAAAAAAATCACGTCTATATTGATCTTGATAATTCATGAATTCAGACTATGAGATAAATTGATCATGATTAGTGTCTGTCTCGATTTGCACCGTTGGTGTGATACCTTTGGTATGATACCTTCTTAATCTTAGTTCAAATAAAGACAAAGTTGATGTATTTTCTGCTTCATAAGATTTAGAATACTAGCTTGACTTGCTTATTGCAACCTGATTTTTATTTAGCAACATGTACATAATGTAGAAGTCTTTAACTTTCTGAGATCTGGGGCCATATTCTGAAAACTACGTTATTTTTTATGTTAAGGAAAACGATGTCAATTATTATATAACGAACACTCACAGACCCATCACTATGTGGGGCTGTGTCAATTTCTGCGGTGGTCACCTCTTAGTTGAAGAGGTAAAGACACCAATATAATCAGCAAAATTTTGAGAAAATACTTCCTTCTACATTTTAGGATGATAGAATATCTAATTTCATGCCAGATTCTTTGATAGGATCTTTATCATCTTGATCAAGTGAAATTGTCAGGCTGTTTTTGGTCTGCGATCTTGCTCCTCTCCAGCACTAGATATCACACACTTGCTACATGTATGGGAGGCTCACGGTATGAAGGTACAGAGTGCGAGGTTATCTACAATAACCTCCATAAGTTTGAGTGCATTAGTGCTTGCGCAGATGTCTCTTTTAACTCAGCCAGCTTTGTGCTTTGATAACATCGTTTTCAGTATACCCCCAGTTTTCTCAGAATTTTTACTACAAAATATGACCATCTCTGGAGGTGAAAATTTAGAAAATAAAAATCAATTAGTTTCACATTTGGGTTCACTTTGGTAGTGAAATAAAAATTGATAAACAAACACTGGTTCTAATATCCATTATTTATTAAAAATCTTTTGACAGAAATGTCTTTATAAAAGAAGTTTGAAAATGCTGCCTTGAATTTCGCATTCAAAACTCGTAAAAGAATGAAGAATTGGGTTAGCATTGTGATGCGAAGTAAAATTGAATGCTACATGTAGTGTCTCGTCCAGATATTTAAAAGAAAATGACTAGTGTTCCATGTTTGACTATTTTACTCCATGGACTACACAAATTCTGTGAGGTTAAATATCAATTTTCAAAACAAATGAATTTATTCATGCACTTTACAGAGAGGCTGTATAGGCCTACTGTGATGTTAATTGTCATTGGAATGATATGCATACATGTACAACCAGTGATTACATGTACCTGAATCCTCTACTAAATTGAAGTGTAGCCAGAAGAAAAAAAAAATGCCAATACTTATTTCAGTGCTATTGATTGCATCGTATGTGTACAATCATACATGTATCTGCTGTGAAATTACATTTTATGAGAGCTGGACAAGTCATGAATTATGAAGTTTTTAGAACTTAATTTTTGTAACTGGATTTCGTAAATTGCATAAATTTTAAGTTATGGTTTGATTGTTTGGCAAAATGAAACTTTTGAATCTTGATATTGACCACTTGCAAAGTTGCCTAGGTTTCATTTTTGTGAAAGTGTCTGGATTTACAGTATACATGTATATATCAGGCCAAGTAAAATTGATTCTAGTTTCTTGTCTGGATTTTTTTTCGAAAAATGAGGAAGGGGTTGTTTTTATTTCAATATTTAATATCTTCCCAAAACAAAATGCTACATGTATTGGTTCAATTTCAACACATTTTGAAAGAATTTTATTCATGCATTCAGAGGCTAAAAAAAAACATATATTAATGATATTTGTTATTGTCTAAATGTCATTATATTCTCATTTTTGAAATTTCAAACAAAATATCAAATAACAGAAAAAAAATTCCTGAAACTAGGAATTAATTGCATCATGGTTATGAAGTTATGATTCACAAAAGTAAGTTGAAATCATTGTAAAAAAATGACGGAAATTTCTTTCAGTTCGAAAGCACTTTTTTCTCAATATATTTTTCAATTTTTTTCAATGTTTTTTTCAATATATTTTCCCAACAACTAGAATAGATTGAGCTACATTGTATATCCGTGTAAGAAAATATTTTGAAATTGTATATTTGAACCCTGAAAATATCAATGTAGACCCCTGATCAAACAAATTAGCTTGGAGCCATGCGAAATGTGCCCACATGTTTATACATGTAAATGTAGCCAATTCTCTAGATTTGAACTTTGCACATGTATTGTGTGAATAGTTTTCCCCAACAATAGAAACATATCTTCCTCTTTATAATTCACAAAGTACACTGTGCATGTAGTATGGGGTGACTTGAAAACTGTGAACAGCCCTAGCTGGAATTGCAGAGTAAGTATGGAGCCAGAAGGGCGTTAACTCTGTATTAAAGGGGCAGTACTCAAAATATATTGTTATAGGTCCTCATGAAAGAAAGAGATCCTGCAGAGTAATACGTAACATTTTAGTCATTTTGTGTGTTGGAGCGAATAGGGAAATTTTTTTTTCATAACTAACTTATTGCTTGTCTGATTTCTTTCAAACTTTCACCAATCTGCTTCTCTAATTTTTCCTCTTTCTTTCAAAGCAACTTGCTATTAAGGTTGGATTTCCCTTTAACGTACATGTATATGAGTTAACACCCTTCTGGCTCCAAACAGATATGTTCAGGGAGATTCCTTGTTTTGCTTTAGGGTTTGATCGGACCTGATCTACTCCTTATCCCTACAATTTGGAAATGTAAAAAGTGGTATCATGCATACACACCCTAAAATAGTAAAAATGTTTTCCTCACCCCCTGTGAAAAAAAAGTTAGTTTAGACTTTGGAGCTCTAGTTGGTTATAAGTAAAGAAAGCTAATGTGAGCAAGAGTCCACTGTAGTAAAACTGATATGTAAGAAATGCAGTCGAAAGAAGTTGTCATTTTAGCTTAAATGATGCTTTAAATTATGAAAGCTTGTTTAGAGACGGCAAGATTACCAAGAGAAATAAACACACATGTTAATTGTTTTTATTTAAAGATAAGAAATAAGTGAAGTGGTCATCTTGACTTCATTTACAGAGCTTGTAAACACATCATGACATGTACACAAAATAAAGTTAAATTGTCTTTTTGATGTGATACAGTGAAAGGTCCATTTGTTCGTAACCTGCGTAAGTACACACTCTTGTCTCCATGTATTTTCCATCATGTAATACATGTAAGTACACATGTAATGTGCTCTGTTCAAGACAAGAAATGGGTAATGTTACAATGTAGCTTTTGAATAAGGGTCTTGAACAAAAGAGCATTGTGATATTTTTGTATTTTAAAATTTTTTGGAGATATTGTGAGGAAACATAATTTTTAAAGGTGAAGTAATTAAGTTTGTTGATCCTAACCTCTGAATTCTTGTTTATTCCCCCTGGACTTGTAGGAAACTGTTTGTTGGAGGCCTTGCCTGGGATACGACACCAGGTGAGATTTGTACTTCACTGTATTTTCTGCGAAGCGTTAGAAGGGCCGTAACTCATACTCTGTAACACACAGACTGTCACAGATTTACTGTGCCCTTTTGGGTCTGGGAGTAGAATGTGTAATTCTTAAATACAAGCATATGGCTTTTCATCTTCGAGGACAGGAGCTAACATCCTAACACAATGTGTGGCCTAATGTCACATGATTCATATATGTTAACTATTTAAGCAGAAAAAAACTTACATACATGTAATGTACAATATATACATGTAAGAATCTTTATACAAACTTTGCGCTCTCTTATGGTGTAGTATTAAGGTTGAGTTTGGGGGAAAAGTTAAAAATGATTTGTGAGTTTTCTCATTCCTTTTGCATTGTATGTCAGTTTGAAAGAACATCATAGTAGAAGTGTCCTGTGATAAAGATTGCTCTTCAAATGCCCTCATGTTAAAAATATGAAGAGAAATAGCTGAAGTGTTCGGGCTAAACATTCATGCTAAACATTCATGCTATATGTGTGTACAGTCCCATATATACCCAATTATGTATGCGGTGCATGTGCTTTTCAGCGAGATTGGGTCGATATTGTATCATTTTGATGATTCCAAAACCTCGCAGTATACTACAATTCTTATGTAGACATGATCAACCTGCCCACCTGCTTACAATTTTTCACGATTTAAGTGCATGACCAGAAATCACTTTTTTCTTCGAGGAGGGGTAACATGTCTTTATTTCGAATAATTGAGTGTTCAATTTGACACGAGTTGGGAAGGTTCAGAGTAGCAGTTGCTTTCGTGAATTAGCCAACGTACATGTACATGTTTAACCCTCTGGTGTCTTGTTACAGAGAAACTTCAAGCATACTTCTCAGCATTTGGAACTGTTGTAGACTGTGATATCAAGAAGGACCAGATCACAAAGAAACCCAGAGGCTTTGGCTTCGTCCTCTTTGAGTCAGCAGAGTCAGTTGGAAAAGTAAGTATTACTACAGGTGTGCTTCTGCATGCATTGTTTGATTTGATCTACAGCTAGCTGCCTGTAAATTTTCCTTGCAAAATGTAATTGCATAAGGGGAGAAGGAGGAGAGAGCAATCCAAACTACAGTGTAGTTTTTTTTTTTAATTCTTTGAATGTTATTGCAGGACCTCGTAATCCAGCATTGTACAAATAACTGAAGAAGTAACCCTGCCAAAAAAGAAGAACTAGATAAGGAAATTTATTCTTGCCTTCGTTACATGTATGGGATCTAGAAGAGTCAATAGGTTAAGTGTCGGTGGTTCTTTCTTTTACAGGTTCTAGAAGTCCCAGAGCACAAAGTAGATAACAAGACCATCGACCCCAAGCCTGCCAACCCACTCAAGAAACCAGAAAAGAAGAAGAAGATCTTCATTGGAGGAATCGGCTCAGACCTCAAAGATGAGCAAATCACAGAATACTTCAGCAAATTTGGAAATGTAAGCATAATTAAGCATCCTTATTTGTTGAAATTGATAAATAGCACGGTATCGGTAGTAATTGCAAAGGATGAGATTTTTTTAATGACTCCTCTAGTCCACTCTATTGTGGATGAGCAGTTTCCTTCTATTAATCAAACTCCTGTCCAATTTAATCCAAGTTGATGTTATTTTCAAACCTTACTGTACAGTGTAAGTTAGAGCTTTTTTTCAGAAAGGTTAGAGAGCGTTTTAAACACCCCCCCCCCCCCCCCCCCCCCCCCCCCCCCCCCCCCTCTGATAAAATATGTGGGAAGACTTTTATAATTCTAACTAACTTCCAACAGAATTGGTTATGTTGTCTTCTGTAACATGTTATTTCAGAGTTGTGTGCAATTTTTTTTTTAGGGAAGTATCATGCCCCCAACTTCCCATGTCTTATAAACCTGTGGGGAAAAAAACTCAGGGTTATGTAAACATGTATCATTAGGTTATCTGTTTCATCTTTAGCCTAAATTATTTTTGGATTTTGGTATTATTACCAATTGATGTAATATTTTCCCTGTTTCTTCCACCAGGTCATTGAAACAGAATTCCCAGAGGACAAGACAACTGGTAGAAGACTAGGCTTTGCATTTGTCAAGTATGAAACATCAGACGAGGCACAAGAGGCACAGAAACACAGGTTTCACACCATTTCAAATAAGGTAACTTATGAGGACCTCCTCAGACCTCCTTTCTTTTGTCTGTTGTCATAGTTAATGCTGAATAATTTGGAAGGTCTCGATGAATTTGCAGTCCTTGCAAAAATGGAACAGGAAAAAAAAAACTTCTATCCCCTCGGTAAACATGTGCTGAGACCATGATACACAACACTCCATACCTATTTTGGGTGCCTATTCATTTAAAGTGATTTGGTAACTTTGTGGAGGGTTGATAAAATCTAAGCTGCCTGGCCTTACATGCTATCAGTGTATGTAATATGGTGTAAAAATGAAGCCCAGGGGGGAAAAAGTACTTCAAAATCATCATATCAAAACTAAACATGTATGCAAGTGACCGTCAGACTCCTTTTTCCCCATAGACTCAGTGTTAGACTAAAGCGTATGTATGGCCATACACTTTTGTAAATGGGAGTATTCAGTCATAGATATCTTAATAATAGCATTATATATTTGAAAACCTTTCTATGCCTGGCTATTATTTATTTATCCTTCTGAACATCATTATACAAGACAGCTATTAAAATTCAACAATTTATTAAATGAAGCCTCCACAAAGTTACCGAATCCTTTAAGATGTAAAAATGCATGATGCATGTAGATACCTACTATCCCTTTTTAAGCAAAACCAAAGAACACCTTTTGATTTAACCTGAGACAAGTTTGGGGTGCTCGGAGATGGTTTGGATTTACTGTTGATGTATACTTACCCTAAACCTACTAGAGACGGCTGTTTAGCTAGCTCTGTGTGCGCATGTGATCTTTACAAGTAGAAAACCGCACTCGAAAAGATTGTCTAGTAACGCTTTTGGTAAGTTAAGTTTTACATTAAAGGGCAATCCAACCTTGGTAATAAAATGATTTGTGTGGAAGCAGAAAAATAAGAAATAAGTTGGTGAAAGTTTGAAAGAAATCGGACAAGGACTACGAAAGTTAAGGATGTTTGAAAAATGAGATCACTACATCTATGCGAATATCAAAATGGCAATTTTACCCTCGGGGCAGTACTCAACATATATTGAAGATAGCATATTGTTATAGGTCCTCATGAAAGAAAAAGATCCTACTGAGTAATACATTTTGAAAAAAGTGACATTCTAGTCATTTTGTGTGTTGGAGCGAATGCGGGAGTTGTCCACAGCTCATCACAGTGACATTACCTATTCGGCCAATTTGAAATTCCCATATGTATAGTGATTACAACTTTTAAAAATTCATAACTTATTGTTCGTCCGATTTCGATTCAAACTTTCACCAATCTGCTTCTCTGATTTTTCCTCTTTTCTTTCAAAGCAACTTGCTATTAAGGTTGGATTTCCCTTTTAGTGGGTTTGGTACCTTTAGAAAGGAACCAAACCCTGTCTTGGGTTATCCTGAGAAAGACTCTGATATGTAGCAACAGGGAGGTATAAAAATCTGGAGAGCCGTTTGTACCAGCAATAGTTGCCGGAGCAAATGTCGGGTCACCTGTGGTATTTCCACTAAGCGGATCATATCTTTTGTTTTCTCAATTTCAGAAAGTTGAAGTAAGCGAAGCAGTATCAAGGGAAGAGAGGCAACAACAGAAGATGAGAGGAGGCATGGGTATGCGAGGAGGAAGAGGAAGAGGAGGTAAGCTCACCACCCCCATTTGGCCTACAACCGATTTTACTTTAGCTTTCATGGCATAAAACTTGAAACTCTGGACGACTGGTCCTTCCTTAGGAATATCCCCGACAGAATTTTATAATGGAAAGATGTTTCCCCTGTTGCATCTAAAAGATGAGAGTGTTTGATTATGTAATCAATATGCACTTCATGATCATCATGAGTGGTATACCGAAGTGAGAGGTATTCCTGATGAAACTTCCGGTCGTTTCTTCGAGTGGTACATGTTCCAACCTACACTATAGAAAGTGAGCATGATCGCATTGTGGGTAGACATATATGGAAGGATTTGGTGTTGAAAGGACTAAATGATTGTCCAAACAATGTTTGAATAAATTCTTTAAATCTAATCTAGTAAGAACCGCAATATAAAGTCTTTGTCATGTGGGCTTCAGACGGTCAAATCTTATGTCTTGAAATGAAAAGAGCTTTGTCTAAGGATTTTATTTTGCCAGAATTATGCCGCAATGTAAATAAAGTCAGTTTGACATGAGTGGAACTTAAGCAGGACAAGAATAAAAATTGTTTGCGAGGGCTATCTGTCCCCAGGTATGATGCTCAGAAAAGCATTGCAGCCTATCAACAGGAATGTTGTTTTATCATGGCTTTTTGAAAGAATTCATAGGACTAAATGTCTTCCGCCTGATCTCTTTCCCTGATCGTTGGAAAGAAGGATTTTACTAATATGAATCATGTGTGTATTTCCCTGTAGGGTACGGTCCCGGGTACAGGGGTGGCTATGGAGGCTACGGGGGATATGACGATCAGGGTAAGTCGTATAATATGTCATTCTTTGTATTGTTTTTGGTGTTGCGTTCCAGTGTGATCGTGTAAACTGCCTTGACCCCTCCAAAAAATTAAGCCTAGAAATATTTTGCAGAAAAATAAAATTTGCACCATAAGTAATTATATCTCAAACACACGGTAAGTCTAGGGGCCCTTGCTGCGTGCGACCACTTTGTCAACGCCCTTTGCAATTCATTTGCACATTGAATATTTGTCACTCGTGAGTTCCATCGTCAATCCCTTAGAGATTCCCACTGTTATGGTTATATCCCATAAACTTGGTCAATGCAATATGGGTTGTGGATGTTCAGTATTATGTGAATCCACTTGTGTTTTGATATTTGATTGTTGACGACCTACATATGGTTGCAGCCAACCTTTTTCATGAAGGAGTAAATGCCCAATGAGAATCCCTCTCCTAATTTTCTCCTCTCCTTCTCTCCCAAGGTTTCTACGGTCAATCCTACGGAGGCGGAGGCGGCGGTGGTGGCGGTTACGGTGCTGGTGGCTACAGCGGCTATGGTGGAGGCCAGGGAGGCTACCAGGGATACGGCAACTATGACTACAACCAAGGCTACGGCCAGGGCTACAACCAAGGAGGAGGATATGGAGGATACGGAGACTACAGCAGCGGTGGTGGTGGTGGCGGTGGTGGTTACGGAGGCGGATACAGCAGTGGCGGCTATGGCGGTGGCTACAACAGTGGATATGGTAAATGAAAAGGTTGTTGACAAGCCAATGTACTTCCCTGTCTTCCTTATTATCTTATATTCTGTACGTTATGTATGTGTATAGGTGTTTGTTTACTAAGTATGTGCCGTAGATAGATCAGGGATACTAGTTTTCAGGTTTTTGCCTGATTTTCGGCCCAGACAGCTCTCTGTTTCACAAATTTTTCAGGCTTTGTATTCTAGAGAATATACTGTAAATTCAGAACCTTTTGCGAATTGCCAGTGATGGCCGTTGTCTCATATCAAAATATTTGAGAATTATACAAATTCTATGTTAGGCCAGTTGTGATTTTATTATTTTGCAGCGTGAAATTTTCGTGAATCTCAACTACGAAATTTGCAGCGTTTCATGCATGCAAAATGTCTGTTTTGCAGAATGGGGTTCTGATATGTTTAGGACTCCCTTCAGTACTGTAGTAAAACTAAACTGGTATCCCTGATGATATTCTAGTTAGACTGATTGTGTATTTAGTATAAATATGATTGATTTGGAAGAAAGAAAGAAATATTCAAATCCAGGTAAGACATAAGAATTAGAGCATATCAGTGATAAACCTTTTTTAATAGAAATTCAATATCGTTCTTGTAACATGGTAGTTGGAACACAAATGTAGATGTTATGATAATCAAATGAAACATGAAACATGCAGATAATTCACTACTCCTTTTATAGACTAAATCAGACACTGACCACTTCGACGTTGAAGAGTCGTCAGCATTCTGTTTTGAAATTAAAAGTATTAATCTCTTTCTCTTTGAAATACTCGGTATAGTGCCACTTTGCTTTAATCAACAACAAGAGAAAGTATATGGAGTTTAGTTTCAAACTTGAGCAAAGAAAAGTTGCTTTTTCATCATGGTTCTATTGAAATGCTGGATTCAGTGATAAAATTGAACCAAGAGTTCTTTTTGAGAACATGAAAGTATGCAAAAAAAAGGTGACTTTGGAATCTCCCAACTGTAGAAAATCCTAAAAAGAAATATTGCAAAAAAAAAGAAAGTTATTTAGTATTTTCTTGATTTCTCACTTGATGTATTCTCTTGTGGAGTAGTGAATTATATGATAAGGTGATTAGTAATATCAGGAATTATAGTAAGTTTGTCTAGTATACTATTTCACTTGATATGGAAAGCATGCCTTAGAAATATTTATTGATCCATTTGAGTAGATGTGGACTGTCATGAGTGTTTACATTTTGATGGAATGTTTCACCAATTTGCATGCCCATGTGATGTTGGATGGTGTGTCTGAAAAATATATTATAATGCATGAGCATTTTGATTATGTGTTTTAAGAAATTATATATTTTTTTACACTTGGAACTAAAAAAATTTGCTTGTACATTTTCCAACCTTCCTATGACGGAAAGGCTTGAGAAACAAAAAGTGACAAAAATTGCAGTAGCTGACGATATTTGCATCTGATTGAAAACCAAATGTAAAAAATGGCAAATGTGGATTTAAAAATTCCCGTTTACCAGGAATGAACATTTTGATGATAAAATGTAAGAGAGTGATAGATATTGATTAGAATGCATTATAAATAGAACTAACAACTCTAAATTGCTTAATTTTTGAAAATACAAATTTGCTGATCCATTTACATTATAGATACTTACTCATATTACATAGTAACATATCCTTTTGCTTTGAATAATGTTTGACTTTAGATTTGATGCTGAAGATACTAAAAAAAAAACATTTTTCTCATGTTTTAGGTGCATTTTTGTTTCATTTGTGATTTGCTATTTATTCGTAGGCTCAAATTTTATGCATGAAACAAATAGCTTTCCTTTGCTTGTCTGCTGTGGCTCTTGCAATCGTATCTTGCATGGCTGACACCACCCCCCCTCCCCCATTATACTTTTTTTTTTTGGAGAACCTTGCAACTTATATCAGCAACTACCCCCTTACCTTGAAAACCCAAGAAATGAAACTTGTTGCAAAACATTCTTTCCTCTTGTGGTACCATCTTTCCAAGGTTTTCTATCCTCTTTTATTTACTGCCTATTGGAAAATGAAATATTCAAAGTGGCCAGGTGAAATGCCTCTGTTGGAATCACCCACCGACTGACGAACACTGTACATGTGCGGGCAAAATGGTAATCTTTAGGTGTCTCTGCCACGGAAGGTGGTGCCAGAGATTTTAATTTTTTAAAAATCATTTTTGGGTTTATTCTTTTATTTTCATGGAAATTGCCTGAGTCAACAGGGTATTTTTTTTTCTTCTGGGGATTGTTGCCATGCAAGTTCTAGCTGCTCGATTGGTGGGGGAGAAAAGCTCTTGGCTTTGTCCACGTACCTGGTTCTTTCCCCCCGCGTATAGTCTTTTTCCGATCCCCGACTCCTATCACAGTTCAACTGCTTAAGGTTAATAGGACACATTAATCCACATCCCGATTATCGAGCATTTTATATTGATGCCCTTGCCAAGTCCCGGACCCGCTCACTCTGGCCTTGTCTTAGTCTGTCTATACCTGGACCTGCTGAAATACACACCCCACACTCCTCCTTAGAGTAGTCTAGATAGATAGGGTATTAATCTATTCACGTCAGAGAGTTTGAGATGTTACTTTGTCAAATAACTTGTTACTCAGAAGGGACGTTTGTAATTTTTCCCTACCTACAGAACAATCAGGGCCTGGCAAAGCCCCAGTTAATCGACGCGGGGGCGGCGCCCACCACCCCTACTCTCGCTAAAGACGTGTTTTAAGGCCAGGAAGGGGGACCCATGAACAGGTATTTAAATATAATCCTTTAAAGTTTCCGTCTCTCAAGACATAAAAAGATTTAGGTGTTCGTGTTCTTCTTCATAGTTCGACCTCACACCTCACTTTTTTCACTGAAAAGTGTTCAACTTCATGTAGTGTCTCTTTGAGTGGTAGAAATGGATTGGCGCCTTGTAGAGCGTCTCCTTTTTTGTCACTTTTTTTTGTGTGATGTACACACCATTTTGGCTACCATTTGTTCACACATGAGCAGTGTTCATATTTCCATCTCTTTCTCCCTCACCTCCTCTTCCATTGCACCATCTTCTCATTCGCAGCATCTTTTATTTTCATTTATTGTTTTGAGTTTGCAAGTTTGTCACTTAACTTCATTTTTGCCTGTGCCTTTGTGCTACTGCTGTGGTTGCTGAAGATATATACTTTCTAAATATCTTTGCTCTTATACCTTATTTTGTTTTTTATTGTATTGATGTTCTCAACGAGTTTTATCTGTAGTGATTAAAACGTATCTCTAATTTCTTTTTCATTTCTTTTATTCTAATCCTCAGATTAACGATGGACACTCCTGTGGAGTCGACACTTGCCCCTTTGCAAAAAAAAATTGGAAAAAAAAGTTGTACAGAAAAAGAAAGAAAATAGGGGGCAGGCTTAGGAGTCACGAAGTGATGGAGTGTAATGGCGACTGAATTTGTGGAATTGCTGTACATGTTATCTTCCGTGAGGCGTGGCTTTTCGATGGCGAAGGATTCCGAGTTTCACAAGGACAACTCAAGCACCCATGTCTTTCTGAAAGGAGTGCAAAAGATTCTTGCTTCAAAAAAATATTAGACTCTTCAAGTAATTGTCCCTGTGAAACTCGACAAAATGGACTTGGGGGAAAGGAATGAAGTGGATGAAATGTATAATTAGCTCATCTGTACCAAAGCAAATCAAACAATTTTTGAGAAAAAGAAAAAGAAAACAAAAAAAATAATCTGCGACACAAAATGTTTCTGAATGTGCATATGAATCACGCAGTGATATTCTGGAAATCATTTTTTATTTGCATTTCTCTTCCAATAAAAAAGAAGAGAGAGAAGAAAAAATAAGGATTCCCAAGTTTTCTTGTTATCCTTTATGACCAACTGTATTATAATTTAGCCAAGAATAAAACCCTTTTCTGTTCTCTGTTTTTGCTCCCTGGTGTGTTTCAAGATTTTCAATCAATGCCTTGTTAATGTATGTCATATTTTTCCTGCAATTATAAGCTTTGTATTTGTCATTTTTCCTATCTAGTGGCTTGGCCTTTCTTATGTAACTTCCATTTATTTCATGTAGTCTTTTTTGCCTTGAGTTTTAATTGGTTAAAATAAAATTCCATTCCTGTTGGCATTTTAAAACCCAAGTCCTGTAAAGGCTAGTGTTAAATTTTCTATCTCTTCCGTTTTGTGTTTTTATTAAATTTAAGTTAAACATTAAGTTTCAATCGAAGTAAAAATTTAATACAAAAACATAAAATTACTTACCCATGAAAAATAAAATTAGAATTTAATGCTCATGCCCCCTCTAAATTTAAAACCCATAACACAGTTCATCATATGATAATATTGTGTACATGACGTGTGGGAATTTGGTTGAATGTCTTCTTTCATTGAGGAGTAGGCTCACCACATTCCAGTATTTATGTGAAATGGGCTGTGCACTGTAGAGTGAATTTGATGCAATTTGCCAAACGATGCGACTGCCCGAAATTTTATGTTATTTTTTATTGACTGATTTTTTCTTATCAATTTTTTATACAAAAGTGGAAAAATGAAAAAAAAAAATGAAAACGTGAAACTTGTGATCTTGAAGACAGTTGTTTTTTTGAACGTCTGTTCTTGAAAGTGGAGTGTATGAATCTGAAACTATGGTTGCTTTTTCTTTCACAAATTTAAAATGTCTTTGACGTTTCACCGAGAGTTTTTAGTTTCATGTTTAAAAGTAACCATATATTTTTTTCTTTGTCAAATATCCGTATTGGAGTGTCATATATCCCCTTTTCCATTTTTGCTGTCGTATAGTGTAGTTAGTAGGTAGGGAGGATATAATTAACGTACAGCCATATGTACACCTTGTCTGTCTTTTGTAAAGCACAAAGCCCCTAGGTTAATCTTTAAATGCTTGAAAAATTAAAACTTGTTTCGGGCCTGTAACTTTTATCTCAGAAAATCTAGCTTTTGAGTAGTGGGGCAGTTACATAATTTCTAAGTGGAACAAGACTCAAATGTAGGGATTAAGTAGATAAACTTGATCTTGGTAATAATCTTCCCCTATAGTTAAAACATTTGATAGGCTCAAAGCAGCATGTAATACACATTTCACATATATCTGCGTTACAATACATTGACCTTGGTATACATGTGATGGCATACAGTGAAACTTCGGTGCATGAAAATATGACCCCCCCCCAAAAAAAAAAAAAATTTAAAGAAAAAAGTAAAATAAATAAAAAATAAAAAAATATTAATAAATGAATTAAAAAAAAAATTAAATAAAAATAAATATAAATAAATAAAAATGAATTTAAAAAAAAAATCAAAACATTGGATAATTCTTTCAAATCCATTACTGATGGTATTCTTTAATTTGAATTACACATTTTATTGCATCAGGATTTCACTGTGTTCCATTGCAACACATCACATACAGTGCATGACTGCATGTATTGTTTGCTGAAAGGATGCTGCTGTGTGCAACCTGCTTGTGTGTTTGAATTGTGATTGACTTACTGTAGTATTGGTCCATGCGATTTAGACGAGAGTGAGAGCTCAAGGGCAGTAATGGGTATCCGCTTTGCAATTCCGTAGGCACATGTACAGTTAACTTTGCACAAGTCAAATCTTAATGGGACCACAGGAAATAGTTCGGCTGGTGCAAAATTTGACTTGAGGAAATGTGAATTACATACATATTTTGGTCAAAAAAATTGATTCAACTTGGGGAAAATGCGACTGAGTTATGCAAGGTTAACCATTTGTTTTGTTCTTGATAGAAAGGCATTAGTCGCAGGAATTCTTCATAGTTAAATACATGTACAATGGAAACTCACTATAACAAAGACCTTGGGACCAAGAAAATTACCTTGTTATATCAGGAATCTCTGTTTATCAGGGTAAAACCTGGGAAAATCAAAATTACCTTATCTCAGGGATCTTGTTTATCAGGGGAGCGTTTCATCAAGCATTTTGTCAGTGATTTTTACCGACAAATTTGCTCTCAGCCAATCAGATGCAAGAATTTCAGTAGCTTATAACAGTTGTCGGTGAAAATCACTGACAAAATACTTGATGAAACGCTCCCCAGAGCTCTTTATAGTGGGTTTTCACTGTACATGAGGAGTTCCTGTGCCAATTACCTTCTACGTGGTGAACAAAGATATTTATTGCTGTTTTCATAGGTCCCTGTGTGCCAATTTGCCATCTTCTTTGGAAGCCTGAAAACAAAGGTTGTATTAACCTGGCGCCTGTCTTGCAAAGAGTTGCTTATAGAGTACCGAAGGGCTGACGTCATATTCGCTCGTCGTCCAGGATACTGGTTCTAAACAACAGAGCCCGCGCGTGAGGTTCACCGCAAAATCATTGAAGCAACGGGCTGCAGCAGGGCAAGCTCAGTGTTCGGCGCTGGTGTGATCACCTCGCCATTGTTTAGAACCAGCTACCTTGACAACTTGGCTGCTATGACGTCACACTTCGGTACTCTATTAGCACCCGATCGATAGCAACTTGAGTTTGATATCTATGATTGCTACTCTGTACATAACAGATGTGCAATTGTAATGTGCGATTGAATGGAGGACTTGATAAGACTTGGTTTCTGACTTGGAATTCTTTTCCAGTTCTATACCATTGCTCTAACTACCCTTGAGAATGTTTAAACTTGATACAGTGGAACCTTGTTACAAGAAACTCCTTGGGGCAGAAGTGGGTTAATTTTGAAACCTTGTTGATTCAAGGATAAATTAAATTAGAAATGGGACCCGCAAAATTCTGTTATGAGAGTTTGTTCTATAACAAAGTTCCTCTGTACGTGTGTCGTGTTTGTACTTGCGCTGTTTCGGATTGTGAGATAAAGAGTAGAAGGGGAGCTCAAGAGAGAGATGTCAAGCATTCACTTCTGAGATGTTGAATTCGACCCGGTACCTGCATTGATTATTCTTATGGGGTGTTGCAAGAAAGTTGCAATCAATTGCAAATTGTAAAGCAAATTAGAACAACCATTCTGAATGGTTCAGGGTCTGCCCATTCAAGAAGATGCGCTTGCAACAATGATTTTGATTGGTCAGTACCGATCAGTTGCAACTTGCAATCAATTACAACTTTCTTGCAACACCCCATTAGTCACATATACTGCGTATAGTAGGTATTTGCCCAAAAAAAAAAATGTCATTTGACTGATCTAACTATGAAGTGAACATGATTACGCAATTTTTGGCTAGGTAGCAAAATGAAGGTTGTGATAATGTGATAATAATTAAGTGCTTCACTAGATGATAAATGATGTAAAAGGAATGGAGGCAAGTTGACAATTTTTTTGTGCAACTGTAATAAGTTAAAACGTACTGGTGTCCTCTTTATCTCCAGAAGTGAGTGCTTAGCAGAATACAGTCGATCCTGTCTCTAAAGGCCATCATCTACAAAAAGAAACAAAGAACCACTTCAGACAAATGGCCTTTTTAACAGGTTGTTCAGCATATATGTTTTATTTCATATACATCATACAATGTAATTCCTAGAGAAAGATAATATAGGTGACCACAATATACAGGTGGCCTCTATGACAGGTTTGGCTGTATATTTTGAAAGAGAAACTGTAGTCTGATGTCCACATGGACTTGGCATACTTCTTTATATGTAACTTGTGTGTGTCAATGATCCATGTACATGGCATTTGCAAATGTCATTTACCTCGCAAAGGGAAGGCTGTAGCAGAATTCGGCACCAATTGAAAAATGAAAGAGTTGGGCTCATGTTCCAAGAGGAATCGATACAAACGCTAAAGAAATTCATTATCATGTGGCAGTTTCAATATTATTTTGGCTTCAGGATACACATAGATGTACATGTACCAGATACCGGATACCGGCACTACACACAAAAAGCCACCATCGTCAGTTTAAAGTGTGTTGAAATCTGAAGTCGGAAGTTAAATCTTTCGTATTGCTTTCATTTTAAATCACAGATTTGAAATACATGTACAGTGCTTCAATTAAAAATAGGCAGCAATATGTAGGAAGCAAGTTCCCTTATCTTCTTGGTAATAAAATTGGGTATGCAAACTTATGACAGGATGTCCCACTTCCTCTTCAAAGGGATACTCTATCCTTTTTCATTATTGATATCGCCATAGATTCTTGTGGAATTGATACAAAAAAGACAACGTGATAGGAAGCTATAACATGATTATGGACTACCGGTACTGATTATGTAAAGGGGTTTAGGGTATATTCGACTCCTCCACATCTGTACATGTATAAAACATGCTCTGGGGACCCTTGCTCCTTGGTTAACATCCTACACTAACAGAATTCCTAACTTAAACTCTGGACCAAACACTCTGCTTAACCCCAGGGGTGGATCCAGGATTTTGTAAAAAGGAGGGGGGGGGGGGCACAAATCTCTGAATTTTCTGACGAGCAAAAAAAAAATATCAAGACTTTTTTTTGAGGTCTAGTTTTCCCTCCCAAATTTTCTAAAAAGAAAAAAAAAAGTTTATCTAAAAAAAAGGGGGGGGGGGCACAATAGATACTTTTCTTTCAAAAGGGGGGCACGGGTCGGAAGTTCCCCCCCTAAATACACCACTGCCTAACCATAAACCTAACCTAAAACTTGATTGCAACCATAACCCTTACCCTATGGGCTATTCTTTGTAAAGTGAAACTTTTTTGAATAGTATATTCTTGAATAGTAATGTCTAAAGTTGCATGGAATAAACTTTTATTGAAGACCCAATTATGCTAATTTGCATACAATTACATTGGTATTATATCAAAGTAAAAAACAACTCTTATTCACTGTATAATATCACCTTTCAGTATGAGCTTAATAGGTGTTGCCATTATATAGTGAAATCATACCCTTCCCAGGTCCTTTTGCAAGTAATTAGGTTGAAGGAAGAAGAAATTTTGTCTATGCATTATTTAATAATTAACATGCATAATTAAGTAATTCTGATGTCACACACGTGACCCCAAAACATAAAAAGTTTATGCTATTTGAAAAATACAATTTGGATAATCTATAGCTTTCCTGTCATGAGCTAACTTGTATGTGTCCTCAATCTCACCAAATATTATTACAAATATGATTCTTGTTCTTTAAATATTGCCCAACTAACTTTGTCACACACGTGACCTAAGTGCAAATGGTCAAGTGCAGCTGTACTGGGCAAGTCGCGTGTAGAGTCTTTTTCATCTATTATTAAGCTTCTTGACCTAATAATTCTGTTTTCACTTTTTGTATTCCTCTTGCTTAATCCTCGAAATTGATTACATAACCCTTTACAGTTATGATCAAATTGTTATTAGCTATCATAGAATATCTTATAATATAATACACTAAGGATTTCGGGCTCTTTTTTTGGTTCAAATAGGCTCCTCCCCTGGCCCTTTCGGTCCCCGCCTTTTGGTACCCACGGGTGGGGAAGGGTTCTTAGGGTGGTGGGAGGCACTTCTTGAGGGCTGACGTCCCGTCCATATTTCATAAATTCATTTTTAAACATTGAATTTCCGCAGGGAGTAGGCCTAATAATTCCACCAACCCATGACGTGGGTTTGTAGCTTCAGGCCCAGCCAACCCATATACCTTTCCCTGTGAAGGGGAGCTATGCCAAAGAACAGCATGGCCATATATCCGCATGGCTTCAGTGTACAGTACAGTATTATACACACGGGTTAGATCGTTCGCACATACGTGTACAGGTCATCATACAGGTATAGAGTTACATCAATTGAAGCTTCATGGTCACACACACAGTTTCACGACGTTCGCTACCGGTAATTTGACACTTTATCAGAAAATCTGATAAGAAAATTCCTTCGAAAATATTTCCATAATGATTATGAATACGTATAATGATATTAATCCCTTCTCCCCTCGCCCTGGGGGTGATGGGATGTCAATGGAATGAGGGGAGCTGGAGGGGGGTAGTAGGGGGGAAGTCAATCCGTCGGTCCTCCCAAGACCCATATAAGGGGGCCATTATCCCCCTGAAAATAAATTCATTTTTTCTCATTATTGCATCCTTTACAGGGGACGTACCGCTAATTATGGATGTTACTCTGAGTATTAATAAACCACAGAAACATGGCAAGATCAAATCGCTCGCTCTAGGTCTATGCATGGATATTCTACTAGAACATTATTATATCCATATCATCAATTTTCATCAAGATTTCTTCAGAACTCATGCAAGCTTTGGATAATTAAGACTATATTCACATGATCAGGGGCGGATCCAGAATTTAGTATAAGGCGGGGAAAACAAGTGCAGGTTTGTCAACTTTTGGAAAAGGCAGACCTGGGGGGGTTGGTGGGGAGAATTTTTTTTCGTCAGACCTAGAAAAATTCGCGCAGGAGGGGGTGGTTATGGAGGTCCCTCCATAATTCTCTGACAAGCAAAAAAAGAAGGTTTCATTCTAAAAGGGGCGGGGCACAATCAACAAAAGGGCGGATCGTCTATGGTCAAAATGCATACTTTCCTGCCATTGAACGGGGGGGGGGGGGGGTGGGGATGGCACGGGCCAGAAGCACCCCCCTCCCCCGGGTCCGCCAATGGACATGTTGTAAATACTTTTTGGTAAAAAATAACTTTATCCGACTTTTTTTTTATTCACTTGATTATTGTGACAAATTAACGGTACGGTGATTAATCATAAACACAGCTAGCGCCCGTGGATGTCCACGGGCTGCTTCTGCTAGTATGTAATATAATTGGCCAATGGAAATGTGCTTCCGAAATAGTTTATAAAACAAGCTGAAGATGAATATACATGTATATCAGCATGAAATTTTGATTTTTTTTTTTCTACTTTGATTCTTTGGTCTGAACATTGATAATAATGATAATAGTAAATATCAATGATAATATATAATGATAATAACTACAGTAATAATAAGAATTAATAATAATAATAATAATACTATATCTTGTTTACCGAAAGTAGCCTCATCAGTACTAATTAGTTTTCTCTATGAAGGCCCTGCAAGTAGTTCAGCAGGAAAACTGCAGTGCTCAGTGCATTCAAGAAATAAATCCTACAGGTACAGTACTCCCTTACTACACCTGGATCGAGCATGGCAAATGCAGATAAATGTCTTGCTAAAGGATGTTAGTGCCATGGCAATTGATTGAACCCCATACCTTGTGATCTGCAGCATGGTTACTTATCCACTAGACCAAAACACCTCCACAGTATATCAATAAATGATATCAATATATGTATGAAAATGAAAAAGAAAACAAAAATTGTGTGTTCCCTGGGTATTTTTCATAAAGAAAAGACCTTAGAATCACTTTCTACCGTATTGATGATAATTTGTATAGAGCTATTGCAAAATGAATCAAAAATACTAGATATTATGATTTTTCAATAGTTTACCAAATCTGTACACATTACCTATGGCATGTCACACAGGTGACCATACATCATGATACTAAATATTACATAACAAACATCTTAAGCAACATTCAACAGAATGCTATTTTCCAAGAGATAGTACCATGAAATATACCGACCATATATATGAACATTGAAGCTGTTGAAAATTCAGAGGGATTTAAAGATGAAATGTGAGTTTGAAAAACCTGCTTCTGTGCGAGGTCACACACGTGACCTGAATTTTTTGACCTCTGATGCAGAACAGGTATTATCATTGACAATTTTTTGTTATTAAATCCATGTACCTATGTCTGTATTTACTGTATATACACAGGAAAAACCTACTCTTGGGAGGTTATTAAAATTATAGGGCTCACAATAGTCCAATTCCCTGTTTTTTGGTCACACACATGACTAAGAATGGCCCCTATGTATTTGACAAAATTAACCCTGATGGTACTTGCTGCAGGAGCAAAATGTGGGAGAACCTCTCGGGCATCCCAAACCCCCCGTATTTAAGCTATTGAACGACTGATTGCGGCGAAATTGTTCCGTTGTATTGACACTTGCCTTCACTGTAAAATGGCCTTAAATAATTTTTATTTTTGTAAAGTCAATTATGTATATTTTCACAAGAAATCTCACAATAACCAAGAAGGTACACTATACTGTCTGACAATTACATGCATAATATTGTCATACATACATTGTACGTGTATACATGTACAGCCATGGAAAAACTTATTAGACCAAGCATGGTTACTGATAGTGTTATTTTTGTGGTAATATGGAAATAAAATTACATAAAAGCAAGGTACAATTGCTGGAATTTGGTAATCATCCCATGAAATGCAAAGACAAATCATTTTTTAAAATTTTGTATGCGTATTATGGTACCCTTATAACAGAAGCTTGGTCTAATAATTTTTTCCAGGGCTGTATAGTATAATACAAGGCTACTTTACACACACAAAAAAAAAAAAAAACACCACAAACTTTTAGGCATACTGGATACATCAAGTTTATTTAAAATACAAGAAATGGCGTTTTCAACACAATGTTTATGGAAAATAATTCTCTCTTGACCAAACAGTAAAAGAAAACTTGTCAGGTAAAGAATAAATGTACAATGTGATGTAAAGAATAAATACAAGGACTTGGGGGACACAGAGTTTGGGTCAAACTAATACCCTTGACAAACCCCACAGTCCTTTTTACTCCCTGGGTGGAAATTCCTTCTTCCTATCTGACGTTGCACCTTTTGTGACCTGTATACGGTATGTCCCACTACAGATCAGAAAAGATTTTGCATGTACTCTAAGCTCTTGCACTATTGGATTTTTCATCTTGAACTATGTACTAAAAAGTCTAAAAATATAAATAATTTTGCTTTGCATTATTGTCATTTACAGTTGTACGTCAACAAAATTGTTATAACAAATGCTCATTTCCACAAGGAAATTTTACTGTTCCCACGTGTAAGTAGCGGTAAGTATTTAATTTGCTTTTGAGCCTTGATCAAAGAAATTTGTTCTCTTGGTCCAAGTGAGTTTGTTGTAATGAGGTACCACCGGACAAATAGGCCTGAACTGAGGCAGGTTTTATTTCAATAAAGTAGTAAACCACGGTGTAAACAACGGTTTAAACTTCTAACATTGACTAAGCATAGTGTACAGAAACATATTACCCATTCCTAGAACAAGAGGCTGCGTACGTACTGAGCTTATGGAGGTTAAGATAATCCCCTTTGTGAACTCGGCTAATTGTTTAAGGTGGCCGTGGGGAAAGTCAGGAATGCGTAAGCTCCATTCACTCGTACACAAAGGTTTGTGCGTCAAACGCGTCCGTTGGACTACTAGGATTACTTTTCGGACTGCACGAAGGCGATCGAAGCTCGCACGAGAGCTTGAGCTCAAGCACAGCGTGCATGTTGCGCGGTGAACAGCCTGTTCGAAGTTTGCTCCCGCGGGGCAACAGCATGATCAGGTAACGATCACGCGTGCCCTCTCGCGGCATAAAAAACCTCCACAATCTGCGGTTGAGTATCCCTTTAAAGGAGCTCAAATCTCTCTCTTACATTCAGGAACAAGAAAACTGGGGAGCGTTTCATCAAGCGTTTTGTCAGTGATTTTTACCAGGAACTGTTATAAGCTACTGAAATCCTTGCATCTGATTGGCTGAGAGCAAATTTGTCAGTAAAAATCACTGACAAAATGCTTGATGAAACGCTCCCCAGAAGAACATCACCAGTGGAATGATCAGCCCTTTGTAATCTAAGCAGCCAGTTCAAGATAGAATCATTTCTTATGTGGTTGGAAAAAAGAATAGTACATGAATGTACATGCAGCGTGGAACTTCATTATAACAAACTCTTCGGGACCAAGGAAATTACCTCTTTATTATATAAAACCTTGTTATATCAGGGCTAAAAGACTATACAATACAAAGCAGTGGGACTGGCAAAATGACCCTGTTATAACGAGAGTGTGTTATAACAGTGTTCTTTATAATGAGACTCCACTGTACATGTATTCTAAAGACCTCGTATAGCAAAAACAGCAATGATAGCAAAGATAACTTATATCCAAAGTAATAAATGTTTTACTCGGTCGATTGTAATGTTGCCCCTAAGAATTACAATACAAATGGAAGGTAAAGTGGTTACAAAAACACTTTCGCAATAGTCTACAGTCATTCCATGAGGGTGGGGCAAAAATTATGACAATGTCCATGTAACGCTGGTAGGAGATCTTCTGTTACACATGGAAGATGATATCATCTGTTGAAGATTTTGCTACAATGAATATGTATAGTAGTGCCCTGCCAGTTTCATTCCTGCTTCGGTTGTACATTGACATCACATTTACACAACATTACATACATTTTTGGTCTGCCATTTTGATTCACCATGATGCTAGAGTACTTCTCAACATAAGTGGCTATGCTTTTTACGCTGAACTCAATTTCGGCAAACATACACATGTAGTTCCTTACTTCTGGTATGTCACAAAAGTTGCCCCAAACCCCGTGGAATGCAATATCTTACAAAGAGCAGATAGATGAATTAGCTAAAATCTAGCAAGGCTACAAATATATCAATGAAGTAACTACCAACATGACTATCTAAATTCAAATCTGGAAGAAAAAAACAAACACACGGGTACCCATGAGGAGTTCATACCGTAGGAAATGTAAAAGTGAACTTACAGTGCAAAATGAATGAACTTCTTCCATCTATTACATAAACAGACTTCAAAATTATATCTTTTAACAGGCTTGATCAATACATTAACTGTATAAAACACTAGCATTTTACATTAGTAAACTGGTCTGTTCATACCACATGAAATGGAAAATTGAACTTCGCATTGCAAAAACGAATTAAATTCTTCTACCTGTATTACATAAACAGACTTTATTACTCCATAGGGGCTTGATTCATGCATTAACTGCATGTACTGGTTTAATACTCAAAATCGTAACTTTGAGAGCACCGTTGCTTAATCAAAATCAATATTTACAAAGGATGCAAAACTCTAGCATCAGATTCTTAGAGGTAATTGCATTGAGGTATTAAATAGAGGATCAGCTGAATACCTGGATTAGCAGGGATTAAGATTCTATGGTTCTAGTGTACAACAATGTACAACAATCTGCAGTTCGCCCAACTCTGAACAAGCAGAATTACCTCAAAGTGCCTTGCATGAACAAGTCCTGTCCTCTTCACTAAAAGTTTCAAGTTCTTGTCATCAAATTTATCTAAAATCATGGACATATTTACACTTCAGTCACCACTGAATAATCAGCACTTTGATTGGATATAATGTCTTTGTGGGGATAAATCCTCCAAAGAAAAAAAAAATCTTGTCTCGTGATTACTATT
This sequence comes from Heliocidaris erythrogramma, assembly GCA_025617745.1. Lineage (NCBI taxonomy): Eukaryota > Metazoa > Echinodermata > Echinoidea > Camarodonta > Echinometridae > Heliocidaris > Heliocidaris erythrogramma. The sequence goes on along the minus strand of CM046872.1, from coordinate 12,665,719 downwards.
TTGAATAAAAGCTAACGATTATCTGTAGCTGTAGCACAGGACTCTAACGTTGACTTCCCCTTCCCTTTCCCTTTCAGGGAAGGGGGATCGAGGGCAGAGTAAAAAATTTGGGGGTCTATGTGCAATGTGCATCGTGCCCCTATTGTAATTTTGGAATATGGTGGGTTATCTTCCCATATATACACTGTTAGTTGTGTCAAGCCCTGCCTGTAGTATTATCATCAATTTTAGCTTCTATACTAGTAGAGACTTGATACACATGCTATCTCAAAGCGTTTTTACCAGTCGAAGGGAATACTGAATTGTTTGAACACAATTTTTTTTTCTTCTGAATCCTGAAGTTGTGCAAATTGAACAGTGGCGACTGTCTCCTTAAATATAGTATTAAAAAGGTTCCAGCTGTACAATATTTCTTTGTCATCATCTTCCTCCTCTGAAACCTGCATGAATGACAAAACAAAATTAAAAACTTCAGACATGAACGAATGAATGAAAGCTAATATTTCCTTCACAAAGATCACCCTAAGTCAAACTTCAAAATTTGCTTGGTTGGGTATAATGATTCAGAATAATTTTCAGACACTTAAAGTGGCATTAAATGGGTAGAATTTAACAGCGTCATCTTATGGTCATTCCTCAATTAAGATTATAATTAGAGATTAGTTGCATTTTATTTTCAATTTTAACTAACAACTGGCTTGGAAAATAAGCACATTTTTTAATTTCTACCTATTACTAATGTAGAAGATTGCCTGCAAGTACATTCTAAGCTTCTACAAGTAAGAATGCTGCATGATGGGAAAATAAGATTCACAGACATTTTCCAAATGCTGTTAAAAGATGGCACTGTTTAAGAGGTTCAGTTTAACCCTATATTAACTGGGTGGGGGGGGGGGGGGGGGGGGGGGGGTGGGTGTCAATTTGACCCCCCTGTAGTAATTTAGCGACTACTCCGGAACCGCAGCAGATATCAAGTTATCCTTTCATGACTTTTTTCTTTGAAGTCTTGCGCAACTGTTGGTACTAGATTTGCAAAGATCGGACCAAGCATTAGAAGGTCACATGACAATTAAGGGTCAAAGGTCATCCCAAAACAATAACTTTTCCTTACATGTGTGTATAATAGAATGGACATGTTCTGAAACTTGTGAAATATAATCTATTTTTCCCATATAATTGTTTTTTCCTTGCCTTTATGGTTGTCATATCTGATATCATTGTCAAAATAATACACAACATAAAAAATATGAACAGAATAACGAAAGAAATGAAAAACAAAGGAATACATAAGAAATTCAAACACGATCCTAAAAATACTATTTATACTTGATAATTATTGCTCATATTTTTATCTGTTATTTTATATGTGAATAAACAAAGTAAATACCTAAATCTCAAACTTATCCATGTCTGTAATTCATTTTGAGTCAATATAATACTTTTTATTATGTTTTTCTTTAAGAATTAAGATAAATAGCAAAATTTAGCATACTTGGGAGTGAATATGCGCATAATTTGCATATTCAGCATTGGATAGTTATAAACGAGAACATGACCGCGTCGCTAATACTTCAATGTACCTCCATGCAAATTTCGCGTGAATCGGACATTCGGTCTCCGAGATCTTGGGGGGGGGGTCAAATTGACCCCCCCTCCAGTAAAAACCTGGTCTGAAATAGCCCAGTTAAAATAGGTTTAAGGCAACTTTAAGTGAGAAAGTCTATTAGATGAAGGAGTGAGAGATCACTGGGGGGGGGGGGGGGGGGGCCCTCCATATTTTTGGTGATTGCATCGCGACCGCTGGCAATTTCGGATTCTGGCTTCATGACTTTTTTCCCTGAGGTCTTGCGTACGTTTTGATACCACATTTGTCCATATCAGACATACCTAGGGGGTGTTATATGCTAATTAGTATGTACATGTCATTAAAATTACTAATCGCTCCATATATTTGTGTACATGCTGTCAATAGACAATGGCTTGCATTTTACTTAGCTAATTATTCAAAAAATTTGCATAATTGATTAAAATTAATCACACCATCAGATTCAGCATGTGAAGATCTATCGACATGCAAATTTTCAAGTTCATTGGACATTGCGTTTCCGAGATCAATGGGGGGGGGGCCTCCTAGGCCCCCTCCAGTATTTTCATGGAGCAAAATTGCCCAGTTCAGTATACAAATGATGCACAGGTTGGAGTGGGTCGGTAGGAATTGTGTACACAAGGTACCTCTGAGTGGGTTTCGGACAAAATTCAGAGGTACCGAGGGTACACAATTCCTACCGACCCACGAAAAATACCTGTGCATCATCTGTTTTATAGAATGGGTAAAAAAAAAAGTGAAAATCAAACTTTTTCCCAATCCAGTGAAAGTGAGCCATGCGTCCGGTAAAAAAATTTACCGGACGCATGGCTGAAATTTACCGGACGCATGGCTAAATTTACCGGACGCATGGCTCAAATTTACCGGACGCATGGCACTGGTAAATCATTTCCATGCATCATAAATAGATTTTAGAAATTTAATGACTTCCATAGAGAACTGAAAATCTGGCTAATTAGGTTAAATTTCAGAATTTCATTTTATTTCAGTGTTAGAGTCTTGACCCTAAGCCTAGGCTAAGCTAACTACTGTCATGACTGTCAACTTTTTTATTTTAGAATCTGTCACTCATGTCAACAACAAGCCCAAGTTAGATATAATCTAGTCTATTTACATTAAAGCAAGTAATTTAAAGAATTAATGCAAAGAGAACTTCTAGTCTTGCATCAACAAATTTTAAGTCTGGTCAGCCCATAATCCAGGCCAGCCCAGACCAGGCCAGTGTATGCTGCGCTGTAGACTGTAGTGAATCACCGTACCGTATGCACTGCAGTGCAGTGCAGCGTACGGTACTGAAGTTTCAGTTTCACACTGCACTAATTTTCATTTAATCGCCTTTTCAGTTTGCTTGTTTTTAAACAGGTAGACCTATAATCTGATTTTATTGGGCTTACCATCAGAATCCGAAGTCAACTATCATTAACATCTGAATTTTGTCTTAAATCTTGCAATTCTCCGTCATTAAAAAGTCGTATATCGCGGCTCTCAGCTCAGACTCTCGCACTCGCTAAAATAAATATCGATAGCATGTTTACAGTGGCTATCGTCAGTGATCGTAATAATTATTGATATCAAACGTGCAGGCCAGTAAAATTCAAGGCACAGCTCTTGACCAATGAGATTGCAGGGATTCTGAAACCCATTCTATAATAAGGGTTAAGGTCTAACTCAACACTGAGAAGCAGAAGGGGATACATACAAGTGCTAAAGGAGATGAGTAACTGTCCTAGTGCCTTTCTGACTCTGTGCAGGTGACTTATTTTTCCCTGGATGAAAATGTAATAAATCCCTATCAAAGTTTGTCCAAATGTCATGTCATATAATGTACATGTATATGTAGACTATCATGCGTCCAACTTGTGTGTGTGTGATTTGTCTATGCAGGAACAGGAATTTCACACATAATCTATAGCAAGCGAAATGCACATCAAACTCATACCACACTAACTACAAAGTCTTATTTCCACTTAGCGTATTTTAAATGCTTCAGTGTTTATAAACATTTGGAAAAACTTTTGAAAATGACTATCACTTTTTTGTCGGGCCTAAAATTTGCTTAATAACCACATTTGGGAAATATAAGCATGATGTGCTGGAACCATTTTAACTTAACTCCATTTTTGATAAGTTTTGCCCCTTGATATACACCACGCGATTCTGGTCGTTCTTACCTCCTCTGAAGCCTCCTCCTCCTCTACTAAAACCACCACCCCCTCGACCTCCTCTAAAGCCGCCTCCTCGACCTCCACCACGGTTGAATCCACCTCCTCGGCCACCTGTTCATTCATGAAGATACAACATAATTAGGAGGAAAAACCTACAATATTTCATATGATTTTAGTTTACAAGATTTTTATGGTCAGGAACAGTATTGGTAAGCCCTAAACACTTGATAAAGAGCAGGATAATAAATTGCTGAGAACATAAAACAAATGATGACAAATATGCATGACGCAGCAGAGGTGTCATAGTCGTGTGGTTTGAACACTTGACTGGAAAATGGGAGGGTCGTGGGTTCAAACCCAGCACGGCACTAGTGTCCTTTGGCAAGACATTAATCTACATTTGCCACTCTCCACCCACGTGCTAAAATGGGTACCCGGTAGGATGCGAGATGCGAAGGTCAGTGTGATTGGATTAGCATGTGCGGTGCGCCTGTAAAAGGGCGACTAGCTAGAAATGCTCCCCAGGGAGTGGAGTTTTAGCACAGTAGTGTGCGGAATAGTACATGAAAACAGTGACCGGGGTAATAATAATAACATAAGCGCTTTGGTAAGTTGTTTCTGATATAGCGCTTTACAAGCAACCAATTTTATTATTATTCCAATAACATCAACATGTAAGGAGCCTCTAGAGATTGAGCAGGTACCCCTTATTTCCAAGAATATTATTATTAAAAATGCTCAGTATTCCTCGAGTCTGCAGATTCAATGGCAAACAGACACAGGATCAAACGACTGCTCCTTACCTCTGAATCCACCTCCACCTCTACCACCGCCACGCCCTCCTCTTCCTCCACCCCTTCCACCGCCCCTCTTCTGGACTCTCCCTCCGGCAGGCTGGGGGAGGAACCTCTGTAGTGGGAGCAGCTTCATGGGATCAATGAAGAACTAAGAAAGAACATAGATTGTGACACATGCACAGGTGACAATGACAATTGCTCAACAGTCGATTTCAAACATCCTCCAAACTGAAATACCTCAAATATGGACTGGTTCCCGGTGGAAATTACTGGTAGTCCAATAGACCGGTTCTGTCATGTAATCAAATTTACGCACATTTCTTCTCTGAGCACCTAGTGGCGAGCTATTCTATTAACCTGCTTTTTTATAAATGAGCCTCGATGCTTGGAATCCAGTTTGCATACATTACTTGTTGCTATGTCCGGCATGCTTTCAGGTTGTCAAGAACAACCTTTGTTTGAAAGGTAATTTGCGTACATTACCGAAGTGGTCTATTGTGCCAAACAGATCAAGTCATGCATGTCCACCATTAAAAATAAACCTTGTTCAGTTTGAGAAAATATCATTTGTAAATTTGGTTAACACTTTAAAAAAACTATGCAGGTGAGTACTGTAAACTTTTTTTTTTTCGCGCAATTATATTTTTCGCGCTGAGCGACCCCAAGATATATTCGCGGGTTCTTAAATTCGCGCTGCACAATTACACGCTCGTATGTACACCCACTCCATTTATTAATTTACACACACGAAGTCCATTCAAATGCATACGGCATGCGCAACTACACACACGCGCTCAAAAATGAATTGGACACACACTCACATATTAATGTGCTGAAGTGCACAATTCAACCCCCATAGAAAATCAGGCTAATATTTTCGCAAGTTCTAGAATTCGCCCCGACCAAAAATAGCGCGAAATCCGCGAAAATTAATGAACTGCAAATATTTCTGCATTTACAGTAATCTACTAAAGGCCCGGTCACACCGCTAGAACTTTGCTGGAGCGTTCCTGGAGCGGTGAAAAAAATTCATCATCGCTCGTAACCGTTCACCACCGTTTAACAGAAGTTGGCCCCCGTTAAGGCAACGCCGTATACGCTCGGCCACCGCTGATGGTCCCTCCTACCGCTCCGAAAGTTTTGAGCTGAACAAAATATTGCGAGCGGTGAGAAGCGGGCAATTTTCTGCTCCGGCAAAGTTCATCACTGCTCCAACAATGCCCAGTCAAAGTTTGGCACCGCTAGACGCAAGTTCTGGGTCCGCTAGGCCAACGCAGAAATCTTGAACGCTGGACCACCGCTGCTTCGCCAGCTTTGCCCGGCGGTGATTAAACGTTGCACAAACTTTGGTGGAGCGGTTGTAAGCGTTTTACGAGCGGACACAGGATTGCTGGAACGGTGTCGGGCGTTGAAGCAGCGATTCATTGCGGTGATGAACTTTGGTTTGGCGTTGGTATGGAGGTGTCGGAGCGGGACCAACGCTCGCTACCGTTAAACCAATGCTAAAGCAACGCCGGCTTCAGCGGTGCACCGCTAAGGCAACGCCCGTGTTTTCGATTTTTTCCCCATTTTGTGCGCGGTGACGAGCGTTGTCGAAATTCGGCCCCCTCTCCCTACCGTTCAAGGAACGCTCCAACAAAGTTCTGGCGGTGTGACCGGGCCTTAAACAAACTATGAATCTACAACTCACCTTCTGATCTTTACTGAATGATGATGCTGACATGTTGTCTGATAGCTTGATGGAGAAAAACTGTTATAAAAGAGCAATTAAGGTAATAACAGAAAAATCACAAGTTTCTGTGTCACTACAATTCAGTATTCTGCTTTCTTGTTTTCACAAGCTCTTTTGGGATTAACTGTATGCATAACTTCATTAGAGCTCTTTTAGAATTTTCCACAGCTAAATCACTTTCTCCTCCTGTGAATTTGTGCACTCATACTGACAACTGCCATGATATATCACGTTTCCATTTATTGCGCCAAATTAGCTTTATCAGCTGTCAGACACATTTAAGAACTTAGGGTGCCAACACCATAAAGTCAAAAGAATAAAATGAAAATAGCCTTTTTTGTGCAGTTACTTTGAAAACTTTTAAAGGATACGTAGTCTGTGAGATGTCCAAATATTTCATCCACTTTGCCGATCTGCTGCTTGTTTTCTAAGAAGATGGGTGCGTTGAAGTAGGGGATCTTTTCATTGGTACCGTGTACTACGAGATCATCTTGGCAAGGGTGCACATAGGAGCCAATCTCTGGAAATAGAACAGAAACACAAAACTGATGCATTGCACTTTTGGGTGATAAATAGCAATTCTCTGCTTTGAAGCTTTTTCCTCCTTAAACCTACAGCAAGTTTATGTGGTCAGATTTAAGAATTTGTGAGAATGCAACACTTTATATTTGATGTAAACCTTCATTATAATTATTTACTTATATTTGCTTTATTTTGCTTTGTTCGTTCCAACAACTTTGTCAGCCTTTAAACCATTTTACCATTTGGAGCCCATAAGCAACAAGCCATGCTTTCACTTTAGGCTACTTTATACCCTCATTTCTAATTTAACTTACATGTAGCACTTATAAATTTACAAACAACTATAAGCAAACCATTTAATCTGATTTATTCTATGTACTCATGTTTATTCAAAACAAATTTGTATCATTATTTTTCTATTCCCTGTAAACGAAACTGATAATGTAGGATATGAAATATGAAAACTGAACACGCCATGCTCTGGTGCAGGAAGAGATCTTTTGCCTTGATGTGAGGTTTCTTTGTTATTTTCAAGAGAATTTATGGACAGCACATGAAAATTTCAAGAATTTTGATGCAGGTGGAACAATAAGAGAACATGTCAAGAAAATCTCATTCCAAATTCCTTTCCAGTACAAGAACTAAGATTATTTGTTACCAGGCATCACAAAACAACAAAAAAGTCACACTTTGTGATTTTCAGTTAGAGCTCAATGTGTTTTTGGTTGGCATGGTCAAATTTTAGTTTTGAGTATTTCCTGAAAGAGTATACTTTTTTCTAAGTAATCTAAAAATTTGGAGGTACCTAACAATCAAAAAGTGGTATGTTCGACAGTTTTTTATTAGACTTATGTGTGTCTTCTCTTGATTTTGTTGTATTACTTTTCTTTTTTACAACCCTGAATACTTGTCTCATTTTGATCTCACATAACTTTTTTAAACAGAGTAACTTCTTGTACTGACACTTGTTCGCTATAATGAACAGGATATGCCTAATTAGTATGCCAAGTTTTAGGACAACCTGATAATCCTTTCATAGATAGCTTCATTGAGGTCTAATCCTCTTTTTGTCCCCTTAGCATAACACCTTGCAAGTCAGAGTGCTTCAATAGACTGCAAACTTTAAACCCTTATTTCTCAGAAGTAACATTCAGAGGGATTGAGCGTTCTACTCCGTGTACAGTGAGTTAGGAACATCCAATGCTAATGCGTTATATATCATTTTAAAGCTGAGAATATACTCTTTCAGAATCATCAGACAGTAAATAAAAGAAATCATATCTGGCGACTTTTTGGTGGTTTTGTGGTGCCTGGTCACATTTGTAGATCAAATAAGACCCGCCTCAGCATTTTTTTGTTCCCTTAATTCCATAAGCTATACACCTTTATTCTTATCTACATCTGTATTTTATATTTCTGTACACTTGGACTTGTCTATACACTTATACATGTATATTTTACATGTATATTTTTTATTGGAATTGAATAAACTGAATTGAATTGAATATCCTTTCCATTACAACGAAAGATTAACCTTTCTTTCATAACATCATTACCTGTAACATAATCGGGTGGGCCCTGGTTGTAATAGCCACCTCCTCCTCCTCCACCACCTCCCCTGCCCCTTCCTCTGCCTCCCCTAAATCCACCACCACCACCGCCACGGCCACCACCCCTGAAACCACCTCCTCCTCCTCGTCCTCCTCTACCGCCTCTCCAAGACATCTGGTAAAATACAAAAACGAAATACAGCGTTCATCAAATAAGAGAACACTTGTATGACAGAGGTTAGGGTAATTCAGCAAGTCAATACTGCAGGCGCAGAAGGGTGTTTCCATTTAATGACCCACTTGTTTTTCTGACACCCCTGACACACTTTGTTGCTATTCACTTGGTTCACGGCACATCACGAATAGTGGTCATATTGACCACTACGACATATATGCATGCAAAAATAGTTGGTATTTTCTGTTGCATGTACTAAAGGTATGGGGGGAAAATAAGATTAATATTTTAAATACTTGCTTTCAAATTCAGCCCTTAAAAATCTCACTCCTAACTCAAATGTCCGTTAGGAAGAACTTTTGATATTTCCACCAAATCCAAAGTCAAAATCATGTCCAAAACCGGAGAAATCCCCGCCGATTTGTTTCGCGATCGCGTGTTGTTTACATACCGTCGAAGAAACTCGGGATCGCAAGCGCACATCGATCTCTATGATCGCGCACACAGAAAATCGGGACTTTTCCGTGCACGCGAGAGGGACCATATTTTTATCGACCTAACCGGAACGTAGCGAACATGGTAGCGAACCAATCGTACCGGCAGCTCGGCAAGTCCTAATTCTATTTCTAATTATTACCTTATCTACTTTATTTTTTAAACTTTTAAATATATCAAATGTAAGCTAAATATGGTCTAGACCTTTCTAAGTTCAGTAAATACATCTACTATCTAGATCTTTTTCTAAAATAGTGAAAAACTATTCCGACCTAAGCTTAGGTCGGCTGTTCGGACACCTTGTTGGCGATATACGGGTGTACCGTCTGTCTATGGGGAAGGTTGAGAAATGTCAGAAATATTAAACTTAAATTTAAAGATTTCCGTCTAGTAGTCGTACAGCTATTTTTAACTTAAGTTTAATGTAAACAAATCTGGCTAATATTATTATAGCTAATATGCCCAGTAATCCTCAAATTGGCAAGAATCCTACCTAGGATATAAAAAACACCAGCAGAACGGAGGTATAGATAGGATTTGTATGGAGCGGAGGTAATAGATCTAGTGCAGCAAGATCAGATTCGCTGTCAATTGCTCGTGGTCTAGTGTGGTGAAGCCTGAAGTGAAGGCGTCTATCTGGTTAGCCAGGATTGGCTTCATGAATGTAAAAAAAAAAAAATTGGCTATACGCCTTCTACATCACGAAGCCAGGCGTTCTTACCTAGCAATCTAATTGCGCACGGGTTAGCAGGACTGGAAAATGCCCTGAAATAACACTTTTCTGATAACTCCCGCGACCGACACCTCCTTCACCACAGCGTTTCCTCCTAGGAAAACGTTTAGAATTAGAATGTCTTTTTGATCGTACGTATTTTTACCAAAAAATCCAAAAAAGATCGTAAGAAATTTCCGAAAACTCGCCAGTGTTTGTGTGTATCCATGCCTCCTCTTGTCATGCAGATATGGCATGACAATGGATACACACAAACACTGGCGAGTTTTCGGAAATTTTTTACATTCACGAAGCCAATCCTGGCTATGTCTGGTCAGACTGTCAGAGTATTCTCTTTCACGTCTTTCTACACTGCACTCGCGTTTAAGGTCCCGGGTTCGAATCCCGCTCTTTCTTGCTGATAATTTTTTCAGTTATGAATCGATAACGATAGCGTTTATTCTGTTATAAATAACTGAATTTCAACAATGAAAACAAGATAGGGCAAGAAACTTGACTAAGTAACATGACTAGGCCTAATTTATTATTTAAAACACTTGTTCAGGCGGATTTAATGGCGGCTGGGCATAATTTAGTTGCAATGATATTTATATTCAATAAACCATGTCAATTGAACAATTCAATTTAAAAAAATCAGATGGTTATTTCTGTCTGAGACATGTGAGACAAGCAGCGCAATCCAAGCAAGGCAGGGCGAAAGGAAAACAACACGCAATGCCAATGGGCTAGCTGCCCGGTTGCTTACTGCGGCAGCCCGAACACGTAGTGTTCGGGCTGCGATTCGCAGTCCTTTGATCGCATGGATGTCACATAATTACAAGGTCGTTTGTCAAAATGATAGCCATGAAACATGAAATCAGTTAATTTTAGGCTATTTTAGGTACTTACAATACTTAACGATTGACTGTCGTCTTTCTTTTTAATGAGGATGATACAAAAAAGGCATATTTATCTCCAAGAGCCTGTACTAAAAACTTCCGAAAGTCGGTGTTTTGCTTGCAATGCGCATGCGCAGCAGCTCCAATTATAATACAGACAAGAAGGGAGGATTATGAATATTCATTAGACGAGTGGGCTCGAGAGCTAGAGATCGGCGGATCACGGTGGATATATGAATATTCATTATTCCTGTGACGAAAACTATGGCGTCATTGTAATAAATATTCATAGACGCATGCGCAACTGCCTATTTTCGTTTCTGCTTCAACTACATGGCGAATGGGACCACTCATAGGTACATTCCTATACTTCGTGTGTATAATGTAGGCAGTCATACACCTCATCTTTTTAAAACACCACTGCACAAAAGTCACCAATATTCACTCAAAATCGGCATTTAATTTTCAAAAACCGACCCCAAAATATCCAAGAAATACAATAAATTCAACTCACCAATGTTGGAAAAGATATTTACAAAAATGAAATCCGCAATTTACTGTTGATTCTCGCGAAACGAGCTATCGGAGTCATTGTGTACATTTCCTGGTCGCCGCGGGCGCTGACATCTCCCCAAAAGAGTTTTGTCCTCAAAAATTCGGTCCCTATGGCGTACACGGAAAAGTTCCGATTTTCTGTGTGCGCGATCGTAAAGATCGATGTGCCCTTGCGATCCCGAGTTTCTTCGTGGACAAAAATTATATTGGCCGATTTTAGTCTAAGACATCGGCAGTTTGTAAACAACACGCGATCGCGAAACAAATCGGCGGGGATTTCTCCGGTTTTGGACAAGATTTTGACTTTGGATTTTGCTGTAAATATCAAAAGTTCTTCCTAACGGCCATTTGAGGTAGGAGTGAGATTTTTAAGGGCTGAATTTGAAAGCAAGTATTTAAAATATTTATCTTATTTTCCCCCCCATACCTTTAGTACATGCGACAGAAAATACCAACTATTTTACAGAAATGTACCCGGGAGTGAATGGGACTGATTTGGAAAATTGAGAGTAAAAAGTGACATTCATCGATTCTACACATTTTTTAGGAAAATCTGATTTGCGGAAGGTCTGTTTAGGTAAGTGGCATCGTATATATGATACTTGAATGAAAGAAAATAAATTATATGGCCATATTTTCAATGGTCATTTGAACATTGGTAAATTGTGAGACCCACCGAATCGTACTGGTTTCACTCAGGACGCTGCCACTTCGTGGCAGCGTCCCGGGGCTACCCGGTTGCCAGCGAGTGTGAGCCGTAGCCAGCATGCCAGGCGAAGAACTCAAGTCAACTGACTACTGAAACAAATCACAAATCACAGTAATTTATGTATATTGTGCAACAAAAACAATAACATGTTAAAATCCATATTTATTCGAAATCATACTGACCTTGTGACATGTAATGGCAGTCGATTATTTAAAATGCTGAAGCTGAAGTTACTCAGTAAATGCCAGACGTAGAGACCCACGTGTCTAGCTAGCTAGGTTACCAAACAATTTGTTTCATCGGCCCACGTATATTATGCTAAAATAATCAGTGAAACGTCGACCCAAAAATAATGCGGCAAGGAGCGTGCAAGCTTCAGACTGGGGCCGAGCCACGATAGGCCGAGCAGGATCGAGCTACCTTTGGCGACCACTCCAGCGACCACTCGGGGGCACCGAAGCGTGACGCGGCCGAGAACAATAGAAAATCGCTCTACGGTGTCCTCAAAAGAGACAAAACAAAACGAAAAAAATATTGACACCGTAAATCCCTTTCGTTACCGGTCGGAAACTTCAATTCAGGCTGGCAGTAGGCTTAGTGAGGCGATGCAGAATTGTACTCCAGGATTAATGAGCGCGTTAAATATTCAGCTTTATGATGGTAAATGCCACATACCGGGGCAAGATGTCTGGATCTTACTATTTTAACTTAGTCCTTTAGACACCCCCTAAATAACCCGGCTTCCAACGAAGAGTCAGCCGGCATAATGATTGCAAAATACAGTGGTTAAATAAAAGCTCTCTCAAATTTCCATTGACATTTTTTATTCTTAGCTGATTAGCTTTCTGGTAATATATGCCACATACCGGGGCAAGATGTCTGGATCTTACTGTTTAAACTTCAACACGGCACATATTCTCAAAATATTACACTTCGTATGAACAAATAGCGCCAGTGCGGTATTACGGGGCTTCACGTTACTCAATAATGAGGTTCGGAAGAAAAAGTGTTATAAATGTTCGCAAGACATTTCATATTCTTAGCTGATTACACCATGAAATAGAGGAGATATTCAGCTTTATCGTGGTATAGGTCACTATGCTTAGCAAGTTGTCTGGATCTTACTGTTTAAACTTCACCACGGCACATATTCTCGAAATATTACACTCCACATTTAAAACGTTCGTATTGTATTATGGAGCTTCACGTAACTCAATAATGAAGTTCTGAAGAAAAAGTGTTATAAATGTTCGCAAGACATTTCATATTCTTAGCTGATTACACCATGAAATAGAGGAGATATTCAGCTTTATCATGGTATAGGTCACTATGCTTAGCAAGTTGTGAGGATCTTACTGTTTAACTTGAAAACTGCACATATTCTCGATAAATTATACTCCGCAAGCGCTCGTATTGTATTATGGAGCTTCGTAACTCAATAATGAAGTGCTGAAGAAAAAGTGTTATAAATGTTCGCAAGACATTTCATATTCTTAGCTGATTACACCATGAAATAGAGGAGATATTCAGCTTTATCATGGTATAGGTCACTATGCTTAGCAAGTTGCCTGGATCTTACTGTTTAAACTTCAACACGGCATATATTCTCGATATTATTACGCTTCGCATGAACAATAGCGCCAGTGCAATATTCTATGCAGCTTCACGTAACTCAATAATGAAGTTCTGCAGAAAAAGTGTTATAAATGTTCGCAAGACATTTCATATTCTTAGCTGATTACACCATGAAATAGAGGAGATATTCAGCTTTATCATGGTATAGGTCACTATGCTTAGCAAGTTGTCTGGATCTTACTGTTTAAACTTCAACAAGGCACATATTCTCGAAATATATACACTCCGCATTAAAGCGCTCGTATTGTATTATGGAGCTTCACGTAACTCAATAATGAGGTTCGGAAGAAAAAGTGTTATAAATGTTCGCAAGACATTTCATATTCTTAGCTGATTACACCATGAAATAGAGGAGATATTCAGCTTTATCATGGTATAGGTCACTATGCTTAGCAAGTTGTGAGGATCTTACTGTTTAACTTGAAAACTGCACATATTCTCGATAAATTATACTCCGCAAGCGCTCGTATTGTATTATGGAGCTTCGTAACTCAATAATGAAGTTCTGCAGCAAAAGTGTTATAAATGTTCGCAAGACATTTCACATTCTTAGCTGATTACACCATGAAATAGAGGAGATATTCAGCTTTATCATGGTATAGGTCACTATGCTTAGCAAGTTGCCTGGATCTTACTGTTTAAACTTCAACACGGCATATATTCTCGATATTATTACGCTTCGCATGAACAATAGCGCCAGTGCAATATTCTATGCAGCTTCACGTAACTCAATAATGAAGTTCTGCAGAAAAAGTGTTATAAATGTTCGCAAGACATTTCATATTCTTAGCTGATTACATCATGAAATAGAGGAGATATTCAGCTTTATCATGGTATAGGTCACTATGCTTAGCAAGTTGTCTGGATCTTACTGTTTAAACTTCAACACGGCATATATTCTCGATATTATTACGCTTCGCATGAACAATAGCGCCAGTGCAATATTCTATGCAGCTTCACGTAACTCAATAATGAAGTTCTGCAGAAAAAGTGTTATAAATGTTCGCAAGACATTTCATATTCTTAGCTGATTACACCATGAAATAGAGGAGATATTCAGCTTTATCATGGTATAGGTCACTATGCTTAGCAAGTTGTCTGGATCTTACTGTTTAAACTTCAACACGGCACATATTCTCGAAATATTACACTCCGCATTAAAGCGCTCGTATTGTATTATGGAGCTTCGTAACTCAATAATGAAGTTCTGAAGAAAAAGTGTTATAAATGTTCGCAAGACATTTCATATTCTTAGCTGATTACACCATGAAATAGAGGAGATATTCAGCTTTATCATGGTATAGGTCACTATGCTTAGCAAGTTGTGAGGATCTTACTGTTTAACTTGAAAACTGCACATATTCTCGATAAATTATACTCCGCAAGCGCTCGTATTGTATTATGGAGCTTCGTAACTCAATAATGAAGTTCTGAAGAAAAAGTGTTATAAATGTTCGCAAGACATTTCATATTCTTAGCTGATTACACCATGAAATAGAAGAGATATTCAGCTGTATCATGGTACGTCAGGCTCGGACAATGGAAGTGGTGGTGATGGAGGGGGCGGGGCGGGGTGGGGGGTGTAGAGCCCAGAAATGTAAAAATCTACCATAAATGTAAGAATAACCACGGTTTCCTGACCATTAAAATCCCTAAAATATCGAAAGATCCTAAATTTACCAAAAATGTAAAAACATGTCAACTGCCGCAATGTAAAATTTAAACTTAGTGGTTTACTATTGTTTTCCCTTCATATTATCAGTTTACTGTTTACAGGGGCGGGGAGGGGGTGGGGATCGAGGACCTGTCTCAAGATGGTGCTTCATATATAACTAAAATTTGAACGTAATTTCTACTCTTGATTCTAGGACAATTACCCCCTGGAAATATACCCTGCACCAGTGGCGTATCTACCGGGGGGGGGGGGGGGGGGCAGAGGGGGCACGTTACTCGGGCGGCACTTGAAGGGGGCGCAAAAAACGCAAAAGAGAGAAAGAATTGGGGGAAAAAATAATACAAGAAAAGTATGGTCTTTGAGGGTTATTTAATAACAAAATGCGTAAGATATGGTGTTTTATAGGGTTTGAAATGCAAAATTTTTCTAAAGCTCGGTCCCTTTGTTCTCTCGCATAATTATGTTCAGGATCCGGCCATTTAAAGCCCCCCCCCCCCAATGGTGTTTTAAAAGTTTTAACCATTAATTGACTCTAGTTGCTTTGGGGCACCCCCTCCCCTTAGAACCCTCCCCCAGGACGGCGATCAATAATGCCTGGCGCCCCCCTATTGGGAAATCCTGGATACGCCCCTGCGCCGCATTTGTATGCATGAAAATAAAATCTGTCTAACCACTTTCAATCAAAATGCAAAGAGGGAAAACACGTCCGACGCGAAGTGGGACCTGCAAAACGATTTTGTCTGGATATCACCATTGGTTCGATAGCCTTTGCCTCCCCCAAGCAAAGGTCAAAATAAATCACTGTGTGTCTGTATCTGTGTGTGCGAGGGTGTAACTAGACTATGTGATCCTGTGATTTTGTGTGTCATCCTCCCTGTGCCCCCCTTTTTCAACAAGCCTGGCTACGCCAGTGGCAGTTAGGCGCTACGTATCTCAGGATTGTACAGATCATAATTATCTACCTGTGGCGATGAAAGCGTATAGTTAGATTTTTCCCTTTATCAACGGAGAGGGGGTTGTTTTTGCCCCCCCCCCCCCAGCACCACCTTTGCAAAAAAATAACTAACAGCTTTCTCGTGACGTAAAATGCAAATTTTAAAATGCAAAACGCAATGATATAAATTTTCTTCCTTGCAATACTATAGAGTAGCGTTTGAGGTCGGGATCCCTATAGGCTATCTGTTTGAGGAGGGGGCCCTCAGAGCGTCCCCAAAAACAAAATAAATAAATAAAATAATAATAATAAATAAATTACTTAATTAAGAAATAAAAAAAATAATAAAAAATGAACACTTTAAGCGCGCCTGACTCCGCACTTCTTTTTTCATTCAGGACTTCATTATTGAGTTACCCGAAGCTCCATATAATACCATATGGGTGCTATTGTTCATGCGAAGTGTAATATATTTCGAGGATGTTTTCCGTCTTGAAATTTAAACAGTAAGATCCACACAACTTGCTAAGCATAGCGACTTATACCATGATAAAGCTGAATATCTCCTCTATTTCATGGTGTAATCATCTAAGAATATGAAATGTCTTGCGAACATTTATAACACTTTTTCTGCAGAACTTCATTATTGAGTTACGTGAAGCTGCATAGAATATTGCACTGGCGCTATTGTTCATATGAAGTGTAATATTTCGGGAATATGTGCCGTGTTAAAGTTTAAACAGTAAGATCCAGACAACTTGCTAAGCATAGTGACCTATACCATAATAAAGCTGAATATCTCCTCTATTTCATGGTGTAATCAGCTAAGAATATGAAATGTCTTGCGAACATTTATAACACTTTTTCTGCAGAACTTCATTATTGAGTTACGTGAAGCTGCATAGAATATTGCACTGGCGCTATTGTTCATGCGAAGCGTAATAATATCGAGAATATATGCCGTGTTGAAGTTTAAACAGTAAGATCCAGACAACTTGCTAAGCATAGCGACTTATACCATGATAAAGCTGAATATCTCCTCTTTTTCATGGTGTAAACAGCTAAGAATATGAAATGTCTTGCGAACATTTATAACACTTTTTCTGCAGAACTTCATTATTGAGTTACGTGAAGCTGCATAGAATATTGCACTGGCGCTATTGTTCATGCGAAGTGTAATAATATCGAGAATATATGCCGTGTTGAAGTTTAAACAGTAAGATCCAGGCAACTTGCTAAGCATAGTGACCTATACCATGATAAAGCTGAATATATCCTCTATTTCATGGTGTAAACAGCTAAGAATATGAAATGTCTTGCGAACATTTATAACACTTTTTCTGCAGAACTTCATTATTGAGTTACGTGAAGCTGCATAGAATATTGCACTGGCGCTATATTGTTCATGCGAAGCGTAATAATATCGAGAATATATGCCGTGTTGAAGTTTAAACAGTAAGATCCAGGCAACTTGCTAAGCATAGCGACTTATACCATGATAAAGCTGAATATCTCCTCTTTTTCATGGTGTAAACAGCTAAGAATATGAAATGTCTTGCGAACATTTATAACACTTTTTCTGCAGAACTTCATTATTGAGTTACGTGAAGCTGCATAGAATATTGCACTGGCGCTATATTGTTCATGCGAAGCGTAATAATATCGAGAATATATGCCGTGTTGAAGTTTAAACAGTAAAATCCAGGCAACTTGCTAAGCATAGTGACTTATACCATGATAAAGCTGAATATCTCCTCTTTTTCATGGTGTAAACAGCTAAGAATATGAAATGTCTTGCGAACATTTATAACACTTTTTCTGCAGAACTTCATTATTGAGTTACGTGAAGCTGCATAGAATATTGCACTGGCGCTATTGTTCATGCGAAGTGTAATAATATCGAGAATATATGCCGTGTTGAAGTTTAAACAGTAAGATCCAGGCAACTTGCTAAGCATAGTGACCTATACCATGATAAAGCTGAATATCTCCTCTATTTCATGGTGTAAACAGCTAAGAATATGAAATGTCTTGCGAACATTTATAACACTTTTTCTGCAGAACTTCATTATTGAGTTACCGAAGCTCCATAATACAATACGAGCGCTTTAATGCGGAGTGTAATAATATCGAGAATATGTGCCGTGTTGAAGTTTAAACAGTAAGATCCAGACAACTTGCTAAGCATAGCGACTTATACCATGATAAAGCTGAATATCTCCTCTTTTTCATGGTGTAAACAGCTAAGAATATGAAATGTCTTGCGAACATTTATAACACTTTTTCTGCAGAACTTCATTATTGAGTTACGTGAAGCTGCATAGAATATTGCACTGGCGCTATTGTTCATGCGAAGCGTAATAATATCGAGAATATATGCCGTGTTGAAGTTTAAACAGTAAGATCCAGGCAACTTGCTAAGCATAGTGACCTATACCATGATAAAGCTGAATATTTCCTCTTTTTCATGGTGTAAACAGCTAAGAATATGAAATGTCTTGCGAACATTTATAACACTTTTTCTGCAGAACTTCATTATTGAGTTACGAAGCTCCATAATACAATACGAGCGCTTTAATGCCGAGTGTAATAATACCGAGAATATGTGCCGTGTTGAAGTTTAAACAGTAAGATCCAGACAACTTGCTAAGCATAGCAACTTATACCATGATAAAGCTGAATATCTCCTCTTTTTCATGGTGTAAACAGCTAAGAATATGAAATGTCTTGCGAACATTTATAACACTTTTTCTGCAGAACTTCATTATTGAGTTACGTGAAGCTGCATAGAATATTGCACTGGCGCTATTGTTCATGCGAAGCGTAATAATATCGAGAATATATGCCGTGTTGAAGTTTAAACAGTAAGATCCAGGCAACTTGCTAAGCATAGCGACTTATACCATGATAAAGCTGAATATCTCCTCTTTTTCATGGTGTAAACAGCTAAGAATATGAAATGTCTTGCGAACATTTATAACACTTTTTCTGCAGAACTTCATTATTGAGTTACGAAGCTCCATAATACAATACGAGCGCTTTAATGCCGAGTGTAATAATATCGAGAATATGTGCCGTGTTGAAGTTTAAACAGTAAGATCCAGACAACTTGCTAAGCATAGCGACTTATACCATGATAAAGCTGAATATCTCCTCTATTTCATGGTGTAATCATCTAAGAATATGAAATGTCTTGCGAACATTTATAACACTTTTTCTGCAGAACTTCATTATTGAGTTACGTGAAGCTGCATAGAATATTGCACTGGCGCTATTGTTCATATGAAGTGTAATATTTCGGGAATATGTGCCGTGTTAAAGTTTAAACAGTAAGATCCAGACAACTTGCTAAGCATAGTGACCTAAAGCTTAATTATAATACTGTTATTTTCCATTCATTTAATTGTCATAATTACTGGTTATCGTGTTATTTTGTTAAAATGCACTTTGATATGTACCTTTCTGTTGGAAATGAAAATAAAATTGAATTGAATTGAATGATAAAGCTGAATATTTCCTCTTTTTCATGGTGTAAACAGCTAAGAATATGAAATGTCTTGCGAACATGTATAACACTTTTTCTGCAGAACTTCATTATTGAGTTACGAAGCTCCATAATACAATACGAGCGCTTTAATGCCGAGTGTAATAATTGGAGAATATATGCCGTGTTGAAGTTTAAACAGTAGGATCCAGACAACTTGCTAAGCATAGCAACTTATACCATGATAAAGCTGAATATCTCCTCTTTTTCATGGTGTAAACAGCTAAGAATATGAAATGTCTTGCGAACATTTATAACACTTTTTCTGCAGAACTTCATTATTGAGTTACGTGAAGCTGCATAGAATATTGCACTGGCGCTATTGTTCATGCGAAGCGTAATAATATCGAGAATATATGCCGTGTTGAAGTTTAAACAGTAAGATCCAGACAACTTGCTAAGCATAGCGACTTATACCATGATAAAGCTGAATATCTCCTCTTTTTCATGGTGTAAACAGCTAAGAATATGAAATGTCTTGCGAACATTTATAACACTTTTTCTGCAGAACTTCATTATTGAGTTACGAAGCTCCATAATACAATACGAGCGCTTTAATGCCGAGTGTAATAATATCGAGAATATGTGCCGTGTTGAAGTTTAAACAGTAAGATCCAGACAACTTGCTAAGCATAGCGACTTATACCATGATAAAGCTGAATATCTCCTCTTTTTCATGGTGTAAACAGCTAAGAATATGAAATGTCTTGCGAACATTTATAACACTTTTTCTGCAGAACTTCATTATTGAGTTACGTGAAGCTGCATAGAATATTGCACTGGCGCTATTGTTCATGCGAAGCGTAATAATATCAAGAATATATGCCGTGTTGAAGTTTAAACAGTAAGATCCAGACAACTTGCTAAGCATAGCGACTTATACCATGATAAAGCTGAATATCTCCTCTTTTTCATGGTGTAAACAGCTAAGAATATGAAATGTCTTGCGAACATTTATAACACTTTTTCTGCAGAACTTCATTATTGAGTTACGTGAAGCTGCATAGAATATTGCACTGGCGCTATTGTTCATGCGAAGCGTAATAATATCGAGAATATATGCCGTGTTGAAGTTTAAACAGTAAGATCCAGGCAACTTGCTAAGCATAGTGACCTATACCATGATAAAGCTGAATATCTCCTCTATTTCATGGTGTAAACAGCTAAGAATATGAAATGTCTTGCGAACATTTATAACACTTTTTCTGCAGAACTTCATTATTGAGTTACGTGAAGCTGCATAGAATATTGCACTGGCGCTATTGTTCATGCGAAGCGTAATAATATCGAGAATATGTGCCGTGTTTAATTTAAACAGTAAGATCCAGACAATTTGCTAAGCATAGTGACCTATACCATGATAAAGCTGAATATCTCCTCTATTTCATGGTGCAAACAGCTAAGAAGATGAAATGTCTTGCGAACATCTGTAACACTTGTAATACTAGCTTGATTCATTTTGAATTGAGCGATGTTCTTCGCCGGAAGAACGGTATTCGAATTCTCTCATGAAAGCAATAAATTCCGAATTATTTGTTTGAAATTTTAATAGTTTGGCCCATGCTATTTAAGATGCAACGAAGACTTTTTTTTAGACCAATTTTCACCCTCTACAGATTCTAAATTTAGTAAATGAATGGTATTACATGATCTTTTTAATTTAGAAATATTTTTCTGTTTTCTGTTGGACGTTTCGGCGACACCCTAATTGGTCGCTGAACTTGTGGTCGCCAGATTCAAGGAGCGCCGGTACTACAAGCACGCGTTTAATACACATGGACCTACTACGAAGTATGTTTATATAAGGTGTCAAAATAGTGTCCTGTTTTGCAGAAAACGAGGAGATTTTCTTGCAAAATTGCAATTAAATCTATAGTCTATGTGAAATCAATGAAAATTTAGAATAAAAGTAACCACATCCCCCTTTTCAAGGAGGTTTGCATGCTAGAAACCTAGCCTAAAGTTTTTCGCGTCGATCGGATCGGAGTGAGAATACATGTCTGTTTCTTTAAATCACCTCTAAATTTTATAATAAACAGTTTACCTGCATACACTTTTAAAGAGAATTAAGCTTATCTGATCCAAGAATGTTTTTTTCCCCTAATGAAAAACCCGTCCCATGAGAGCCAAGGGCTAAAGCGATAGCCCTTATAGTAGAAAGAATAATGAACAGGGAGATAAGGAAGGTAAAAGGGGAAGGGGGAAAAAAATTCACTTTATAGGGCGGCGATCCCAACCAAGGAAATTTTGAAGACTAGCCTAAGTAAAACAGTGTATAGCGAATTATGAGTATAGGCTATATTTATAGTCGCGTTCCGCTATGAGGATGAGGATACTGGGGGTGCTGTAAAAGTAGTTAAAAACTTGCCAGGACCCCCAAAAGCTGAGGAACTTTTTTTTTTGCTTGTCAGAGATTTTTGGAGGACTTTTTTTTTGCCTAAAAGCCCCCCCCCCCAGTAACAAAATCGTTCCCAGGTTCCTGCCCCCCCCCCCCCGACAGGCCGTGACAAGAAATCCCCGCTCCTACACTCTTGAGCAATAATTATTGATCTATACCCTCCCATCCCTCCCTGAATGAGGGCGTCTGCATGGGTCTCTGGGAGTGTCACCCGAATAATTATTGTTCCGTGACCCCCCCCCCCCCCCCCCCACAGGATCCTTCAAAATCCTCTAAAGGCCGCTGGGCCTGAAATACAACTCCTAATATACTCTCTTTCACAATCGACTACTCTTCGCATCTTATGTTTTTTTTAAATTGAAATCGCAGAAATGAAACTTTAAGACGGAAAGAAAGGACGATCGAAGTGGATGAAATTTGAGACAAAGAATAGGGGGGGGGGGGGGCGTTCGTAGGTGGTGAAGAAAAGGGTATTAAGAATGATGTCGGTGAGGAAGAGCAGTAGAGAGGAGTCGTGGAAGGGACGTGGGAACAAATAAGAACAAAAGACAAGCATTTCCCCCTCTCTCACTTTCTCCCTCCCCCTTCACACCCGGCCCTCACTTTCTACCCTTCTCTCTCTCTTCCCCTCTCTCGATCTCCCCGCTCTCTCTCTCTCCTTTTTTATACCACCACTCTTCCTCAAGTTTATTCACTTGGCCGAGTTTGATAGGGGCAAGTTCCACCCCCACCTCTAACAATTAATTTGATTTTGATTTGATTTTAATTATTTTCTTCTGCATGTTTCACATTTTACAAAGGTATAGGCATAATTCGACTTAAGTATAACAAATATATTAATTACAATCATATTCGGGGAAACAATGAGTATAAAATGAATAGGCGGTAGTAATTAATCATAAATTAACCTTTGCCAACTT
Source organism: Heliocidaris erythrogramma (assembly GCA_025617745.1). Lineage (NCBI taxonomy): Eukaryota > Metazoa > Echinodermata > Echinoidea > Camarodonta > Echinometridae > Heliocidaris > Heliocidaris erythrogramma. Next base: position 12,642,696 of record CM046872.1, on the reverse strand, counting down.
ACTGATATTTTAATGAAAAGCAGAAGATGGACTGTCACTATAAGCAAGTGCTTGGTGATGTGGCAACCCAATCATATTCAGATAATTATTATTTTGCTGTGCGGAATGGATGACAAATTATATTATGACAATTATACTTTCCCCTTAGAATTATTTTAAACTGCATGATACGTTTTTGATACGTTTTGATATGTTTTTTAATTTAGCTAAAATATCATGAAAGTAATAACATACTCATACTTTGTAATGCATAACTGTATGAAAGTATGCGATTATTGAATGGATATGAAATATTCATAGTTGAGAGGGAGAGAGAGAGAGAGAGAGAGAGAGAGAGAGAGAGAGAGAGAGATGAGAGGGAGAGAGAAGGAGAGGGAGGCGATGATGCAGGCGAATGAAGAGAGGGACAATTTTGCCTGTGTTATGCGCTATATAAAACTGTTTAATTATTATTATTATTATTATTATAGAGAATCAGAAGATATCACAAACCGAGCGAAAGAAGAGATTGAAGTGCGGAGAATAAAAAGATAGGAATGGGGGGGGGGGGGGGGGGAGGTGTAAATATGCATTAAAAAAGAAGAGGAAGAGGAGAGGGAAAATAATTTCACACTAGCGAAAGAAAAATATGACAATGGGAAAAATGAGGCATCTGAAAATGCCATAAACTGCTTAATCTTTTTTATGGCTTATTTGTCAGAGAAGAATATTTTTTTTTGAATTGTGCATGCCCCTCTTTTTTCCTTAAATTGTTTCGAATACAAAATCATGAATCCGCCCCTGAATAAAGGGGAAGGAAATCGTGGCGATTCTCCATATATGATTTGCCAAATATAATAACATGATTTGACTTTATGAGAGAGAGAAAAAAAATCGCTTGTCAGTGGTAAGAATATATATACCGCCCTCCTACCTTCAACTGATGATTGAATAAGGTAAGCATGCAAGGAAGCGGTTCCTAAAGCTGGAATGTATCGAGCTTTATGTTGAATTAGACATTCTTTTACCTGACAGTATGATATATACCAGTAATACCACACGCCGTATTTACATAGTTTGGGGGCATATGTCATGTAGACCTATATACTACACATATGGGAAAAAGCTTTTTATTCCCTCGTAATTATTGTTATAATATAAGCAGAGATGCGATCATGTTACATGAAGGAAATTTATCGCTCTTAATATGAAAACGCTTGTAAACAAAATTAATACACAATCTGTTTTCGCTTAGTAATTCTAGACATACAACTCTTTACAACAATATTACAAAGTTTATTAAGCTATACTAATATTTTTCTCTACTTATTTCGCATCAATATCGTGTTATGCACACATGATATTGGATAACATTTTCTTCAGTCTGAAATATAGAACACCATCTTGCTTCTACTTCTGCGATACGGTTACGTTAACTACAAATAAATCAATTTAACCAAATAACATTATGAATACTACTTTTTCTGCTTAAATCTGTTAATATTGTATTGAATGTATTTACTAATTACTGATTATATAATAATAATGCATTTATATAGCGCATTTTCCATATATTATGTTCAAATGCGCTTTACAATGATATTAACGGAATAAGTGAGTCTTGAGGAGCTTTTTGAAGGCACCCAGAGATTGTTGGTTACGGAGAATTTGGGGTAGTTGATTCCACAGTTACATACATACATGTATTACTAATTTAATCTTGATTACTACCCCACTATTATTATATTTTTTATTTCTTACTGTAATTGGTTATGCGTTATACCTTTTGTTTATTCTGTTTTAACATAGGCGTATACGGGCACATTTTCGCGAGGGGGGGGGGGGGGGGGGGGGGGGGTGGCTAACGTCTTTTGCCCGGCTTTCAACTTTCGAGTTTCTTATGTTTGTAGTAAAAAAATATAGAAATCATTATTCGTGCAACCTCCTGCTCGAAAACGAGAATATTCGGGCACCTTGCTGCCCGAATACGAGGTACTGGTTGCCCGAATATCGCCACTGTCAAAATCCTCGTATACGCCTATGAATTTTGTCCATAACAAATTTGCGATTACCCCGCAACTTCAATGGTTATGGTGTTACGTAACATTTATAGGTCAAAATGTCAATAAAAAATTCGCAGATTCGTATTCGTTTATGTGTAGAATTCTAATGTGTTGCTTTTTTTTTACCATGTTTACTGCGCAGTCTATGTTCTGAACACTGAAAACCTGAACTGAAGTTGAAAATAACTTTTCTAAGTATAACAAATTACTAATAGAAAACAAAAGGAATAAAACAATAATTAACATAAGAAATAGAAATAAAAGAAATACATGAGAAAACTTGATTAATTTATGCATATAATTTGCATAAACTAACATTGTAATTTATACAGATACATACTAAACAACTTCCTTTGACATATTTCAAAAATAGGAGACAAATGGAGGTTTATATTGACAAAAAAATAATTAGCATTAATTTAAGAATATAGTAATTTTTTATAAAATCAACTAAGAGCATGCTTGTAAAATACATCATAGACTATAATAGTATGCCGAATTTTGTAACAGTCGGACACTGAATAGCCGAGATCTTATGGGTGCCAACACCCCTCCACCAGTCTTCAAAACCTCTGAAATAGCCCAGTCGTTTTAGGGTTAAACCCTTAACTTGTGGCTTACAAAGGGTTTTTATCAACAGCGGCATAGCGTCGAGGTGGCACTGGTGTCAATGTGACGATGTTGGGGGTGTGGGAATATCGGCCTATCTAGGTGGATGAAGCGCGAGAGAACAAAAAGGCCATCGGAGGGTTTGAGATATAGGTCGTATCATATTTTTTACAGGTTATCTTTCTTTCCCACTTTCTTAATTTCTTTCCCCGCTCCCCTTTTTTTAATCACCATTCGATGGGAGGTTGGGCACGCTCCCGTACGCCCCCATGTTGCTATGCCACTGGCAATCATTAAACGGATATAAAGTTTCAAGACCGTTTATTCGTTTGGGATTAAATCATTGGTCTTCAGATTAATGGTCAAAATTTGTGCTAATTCTTTCCAGAAATACTCCTGTCCCCTCACGTCCTCAGTCCAGTGAATATAAGGTCTTCCATCACTGAGAAACAGCCTCGCCAAGAAGGGCAGTTCCTCATCGGGGATGTCTTCGAGAAAGACCACGAGTACGAATTCGGTTCCAGTATCACTCACGTGGTCCATGGCCGTACGGAACTTCAGCATGAACCAGCGATCACGCACCGCGACTCTGCTGAGCACTATGATGCTCTTGTAACTTCTGCTTACAGCGTAATCAACAGCATCCAAGTAATACATGCCAAGGATGAGGTCTTCGTCACCAAAGACATTCCGCTGAAACTGCGGAAGCAGTTCCCCCAAAGTCGGTCTGAGTTGTTCGCGAATCCATTCTTCATCGTCGTCGTAGAAGATGATATTAAGGTCGAATTGGTAGTCATTGTGGTCACGAGCGTCTCGCATCTCCCTATACCCAGCGACCGCCAGTTTCAAGAGAAAGAGTTTGTATCTTAGCTGCCATCGGTAATGATGTATGACCCATACGCTGACAAAGAAGCAAAACATGCCAACTGGAATCAAAGAGAATATAGCTTTGTTCAGTCGACAGAATTTAGTGGGATCAAAATCTAGTAAAGGTTTCCCCCGGAGAGGAACTAATGATGTTGGCGAACAGACAGTCTTCTTCTCGTTTATGAGATTGATTGTTCCATTCGGCCACTTGAAAAGCCACTCTAGATCACAGGTACAGGCGATTGGATTCATAGAAAGATCAAGCCGCGAGAGAGAAGAAAAGATTGGTTTAAACGTGTTTTGGTTAAAACCTGTTAGTTTGTTCCTTGCCAAGGAAAGATTGGTAAGTCTTGTATTATTCAAAAATATGACTTCATCAAGATAGGTCAAACTGTTTCTATCCAGTTCAATGCATGTTATTTGCCCTAACCCTGTCAATAAATCAAAATGAAGTTGTAGCAGATTGTTACCTGATAAGTCCAGCTTCTGAAGTGATTCCAAGTCTCTAAAGACAAGTGGGTGAAGGTTTGAAATTCCACAGTAGTCTAAAGCAAGCTCTTGTAAACGTGAAAGGTTCTTGAAAGTCCCAGGTAAAAGGTCTTGGTAACCATAAGAATTCTTACCCATATCCAAAATAGTAAGGTGAAATAATCCACCAAAGAGAGAGACGTTTGCATTTGAATCCCAGAGACCGTAGAATGGAATTTGCGACTCTTTCATGTCCAAGTTCATGATATTGCGTGCGATTCGGAAGGCTTTTCCTGGTTTTAAAGATTGATGATAAACGAGATCAATGCCTTGCAGAAAAAGTGATTTTAATGCCGGGGTGTACAATTGCACGTGCTTGATATTGCAATATGACAAATCAATAGTTTGAATGTTATATCGACCTGAAAATGGGGTAAAATCCAGGACAGCAAGGCGCCTATTATAGCTCAAGTCCAAACGGGTTAAATTTTCCAAACCCAGAAATGAAGAATCCGAAATTTCTATCAGTGAATTCCTCGATAAATCTAACTCGACTAGGCCTAATTTCCAAGATTGATTATGAGGATTTATATACCGCACTTTGTTAGACTGTACTTCCAGCACCTTTAACTTCTGCATGCCTTCAAAGAAGTTTGGTTCAATCGTGACTATATCGTTAGAGCGGAGAATAAGTTGATGGAGTTGTGTCAAATTCGAGAAGATGTAAGGATAGAGGACATTCACGCCGTTACGGGCTAAGTCAAGAATAGTGAGAGAGTAATCTTGTAGTGGATCAAAGAAATCTGTTGGGAATACATTCAAATTGTTATAAGAAATTGTGAGAATTTCTATCTTTGAACGTGATACCCCAATGAAGAGGTTTCTCAACACTTCGTATGTCAGATTATAGAGCCCATTAATGGTCAGAGACCGAACATGCAGTGATGCAATCACATCGGGATCGACCACTTGTATTGGGTTTCCTGTTAGGTCAAGAGTCTCAGTTTTACAAACAAAGGTAAAGGCTTCTTCGGTAAGGTTTTCTATCACATTCACCATAAAGCTGGCATATCTCACTGTGCCACAAAAGCTGATATTAATAAAAGCGAGTCGGTTGTAGTCAAAACAAACGTAATCAAAGTGTTGACTCCATTTAAGAATGTCATTGGGAAGCGTTTTTAATTGTGATGATGACAGATCTAGGGATAACAGCTTTCTGGACCACTTGAATAAGCCTGTAGCTGGAAGCACACGAAGGCGGCAGCTTTGTATATTTAATTTCGTTAAATTCTTGAGAGGGTAAAACGCGGTGGCTTCTATGATGCTTATGTCGTTTTCAGAAAGGTCTAGGTAGGTAATCCGATGGTATCTATTGAACGAGGTGCTCAACAGAGAAGTGATGTTATTGAACGACATATCAAGTCTTTCAGTATTCTCATGAAGATCCTGAGGAATCGCCTCGAGACCTCTGTAACTGCAATCAGCTTTCCTCTTTACAAAGTCATAATCGCATCCCGTGCGTGAACTTTCCAAATCTGAATTGAAGTAATTAGTCCCATCTCCTTTTAAACTCTGGATGAACAAGGGTACAAGAATACAAGCTACGACCATTGGAGGAAGGGACAAACGGTGTTTAAGAGCCATTATGTCCTATTACGGTCTGGAAATTAAATGATCACAAGATAACATTTCCTTGAACTAAATTCAAAACGATATAGTCAAAGTTCTGTTGTATTGATATGACATGATGCGAAACTTCTGTATCGTAAAGGGAGGACAAGGGGCAATTTACCCCCTGACAATTTTTAACTACGCAAAAAGGAAGAATATTGATAGAATTAAAAAAAAAAAACCTTTTCTGTTTGGAAATCATTATTTTGTTAGGCCATTAATCATCAGATTTTTTTAACGCCTAAGTTGTGGACATTTTCTTATACATTTTCTGCTCGGTCTCACGCCAGTAGGCCTATAAATGTTGAGCATAACGTTATGAAGCCAAATTTGAAAATTGCGACAGTGATGGTAGCTACGAGATCTATGTCCTGCAGATGTGAATAAAGATTAAGACATCATAACACAAATAGACCGATTTATTTTAAGAAACTGATAATAACCTAAAGTAATTTATCTGATTTTGATGGATACTAAAAATCACCGGATGCAGTAAAGTAAAAGAAATAAATCCAAGATTGTGGTTCACTTGCTCAAAAATAAATGACAAACATTTGAAATAAATATATCCACAGCATTATTTAATATATATATACATATATATATATATATATACATATACTTTTGCTTGGTTGCGCATTGTTGCGCCTATCCTTCAATTCATTACGCTTTGCTGATACTGGATGCATTTTTTAATAAAGTCATCATTCCTGATGAAGCCCTATGGGCGAAAATTTGAATTCATCTCTTAACGGTTGTTTCATTCATCATTGACTTTTGTGTATTTTTCATCAACCGACGCAGAATAATTATTTTTCATTATATATATATATATATATATATCAGCGTCGACTTTGCAAGATTTTCTCCATGACTTTTGTTCACACTGCGTCGCATTAAACGATGAGGGCTCTATATTCATCGTGCGTTATACGCCGTTTTCGGCGTATTTACCTGTGCTTGGCTTTCCGAAGTTGTGTCCGACTGTCCTGGGACTGAAGTCATGATATGCCACTGCTATTAAACACTGCAAACCTACAAATAAAGGTCATATAGAATAGAAACAAAATGTGATACCAGTAGTCACCTTTGAATTTATTCGTTAGATTTATAAATATCTTCACTTTCTGAAGTGAAGAAACTCCTTCCTTTTTCCTGTTTTCTCATGTTCTACTTGCAATACAAAGGAGCGGGAAGCCTCCGGAAATGAATCGTTGTCTGCTATCATTTTTCCCCCACTCTCGCTTTTCTTCTCTATCAACCCCCCCCCCCCCCTTCAAGGGAGAGGACAAGGGACACATTACCTCCCCTGACAATCTTAATGTTAACTATGAAAAAAAGAAGAATATTGACAGAATTAAAAAATTACATTTTCTCATAAATTTTCAGCTCGGTCACACACCAGTAGGCGTATAATAACATTATGTTGATCATAACGTTATGAAAACAGATTTTAAAATTACGACAGTGGTGGTAATAGAGCTACGGGATCTAGGCCCTGTGAAGAAAGCATAAAAGACGTTATAAAAAAGACAAATAGACCGATTTACGTTAAGAATAAGATAATAATCTAAATTAAGATCATGTGAATTTTGTGGATACTCAAGATAAGTAGATGCTGTGAAGTAAACGAAATAAATCCAATGTTTTGGTTCACTTGCTCTCAAATAAAATTAGCAATGCTTTTTTTTCGTTTTTGTTGTTGTTCTTATTATAAGAATCATAACAAGCAGAGGAAGGAATAATCCTCTGTGTGTTTATATTTTCTTCTAAATTCACCTTTGTTTGTATGTTCTTTCCCAATGAGCCTTTTGCCGATATACCTAACCCCTCCCATCCAACACCAAACCAAAGTCCTAAAAAAATTGCCCACAGCACAATATGTATCGCCGCTCTAGCTCGAATGTTTTACCCCTCCTGCGGCTTAAGTCAGGATATGCCACTGCTAAACACTGCAAACCTACAAATAAAGGTCATATAGAATAGAAACAAAATGTGACACCATTAGTCACCTTTAATTTATTCAATAAATTTGTAAATTTCTTGAACCTTTAGAAGCTTTTATAAATCCTTCCTTCTTCCTGTTTTCTCTCCATATAAGAGTCCTAATTATTTACTGCTTACAAGTTACTGAAGGGGTTAGTAACATTTGTATACAGTTGTAAAGAACCTTTTTTTTTACTATTCAAACAATTATTTTTGAGTGCAAGACTCGCAGGGCGTATCTTTTGCTATTCACCCCCCCCCGTTTTTATCTTCTTGTTCTGCTATCTAATCTTCTTTCGCCCAGCTTGTGAGTGTTCTTCTGATTCTCTAACTTCATATTCTTGTCCCTCTCTTCATTCGCTTTCATCGCCCCTCTCTCTTACTCTCTCTTGCTCTCGCTTAAATAGATACATGGATCACCATCATCTCGGATGTCCCCCCCCCCCCGACGCCAGGGACCGGATACGTTAAAATCTGTATTTATTATTTATGTCTGTTTTATTTACACAGGGTGGCCCTTTTCAGTTGTGAAACTGATTTACAAAGGGGCCCTGTATATATATTATGATTTATGATAAATACACAACATGCATTGGACACAACATTACTGTGTCAAATAACATGAGAAATGTAGAAGGTACACTAAAATAAGATCTCAAATCAATAAAAGACTAGACTATCTTATTCTCAAATATTCTTTTAATAAATATTGCATCTCATAAACAATTTGCAAGTTTGTTTTTCTTATAATACATGTATGCTTGTGCATATTCGAAGTACAGAATCTGATTTGTTTAAACAAAATAATATGAAAAATAGAGCTTAATAATAGTCAATAATGAAATTAGATGGAGGCTGAATCTAAAAATAACCCAGTTCGTAATTAGTTCATGGTTCAAATGACCCTGAAATGACCTGGGGAGCGTTTCATCAAGTGTTTTGTCAGTGATTTTCACAGACAAATTTGCTCTCAGCCAATCAGATGCTAGGATTTCAGTAGCTTATAACAGTTGTCGGTAAAAATCACTGACAAAACACTTGATGAAACGCTCCCCAGAATTTGTGTGTGCACGCACATTTTGTTTTGGTGGTGTAAAATCATACTGGCAGTGCGCGCATCATGGTGCGTACAAAATGACAGCATATAGAGGTCAATTGTTCTCGTTACAAATGACCTTTATCTGCACATGCACAAATTGTAATTACGAACTGGCTTATCGGGTTATACAAAACTGAACAACTGTCTTAAACAAACCCAGCGAGGATCAAAAGGAGCCCATGAAAACAAAATCTTTTTTTTTTTTACCCCAACTTTGAAAAATGTTAAAGAGTCATATGCCACACTTTACAACAGAACACAACCTACGCATACGTAGAACAAGGTCTTTTAAAGAGAAATACCTTGGTGAAAGATCAAGAAAAATTCAGAATAAGCAAGTTAGGAATTTATAAAAACAAAGATCACTAAAGATACAAAGAATTTCCGTTCGGCATTGAGGTCATGCACAAGTGACGCCACTAGAACATCTCCATATATTCTATTCCAAAAATAACTCAAAGCATCCCTTTTTGCAATTATTACAATGGAACATATCTTTTTTTTCCCAGGAAAGACAGGCAAAATTATGTTGTCCATAATAGGAAAAAAGGTCTATTCTATCATTAACACAGAAAAAGGGATATTTTGAATATTGTTTGTACACAAGGAATGGCAGATTTCCCCATGTATGACATCATCATGACCAAATTATCCATGCCAGATTCCCCATATTACTAGTGATCTTAACTGACAAAATTTCATAACTTTCTTACCACTTGTCTGACTTCTTTCAAACTTTCATTGTGCTTTCAGTTTCTACCCAGCCAAACTTTCTACGAAGGGTTCATTCTCGTTTAAAGTGACGTTAAACTGGTAAAACTTGAACAGCGCCATCTTGCAGTGATTGCTAAATTAGCTGATTTCTTTACATTTTTTTGACAAACCAATGCGGATGAAACACATCCTCCGAAAATTTAAATCCAGTATGCCTACATTTTCACAAAATCACTTGTTTTTTGTTGATTTCTTTTTCTTTAGGATTTATCCATTGCAGATAAAATTCTTGTATTTTGGCCATTGAATTACCTAGTTGTGAATATCTTGGGGATGACATTGTTTCTGAACTTACAAATTACTGATACTCTTTTCTTTTTATTATGACTGGGGGAATTCCAAAAAAGGGCATAATGTATTTACAGGTGAACTCAAGATTTTTCCAGCAGGACATATAATAACATATCGCCGTATAGTTTTCAAAGCTAATGGAAGAAGAGTGATTATCAGTTCAGTGTTACACCAACTAGATTCACCAAGATCATCTTCAAGGCTAATACCTTCCGGTACTACCCCCTGACCCCTTTGTTCGCAAACTTTTAACCTCACAGTGTGAAACTAAATAGAAATACCAGTAATAGAATGTCCATTTTAAGTTCTCTGTACAGCAGACCAATGCACATTGATGTTGGTCAAGAGTTAGGCTTCACTCACTGACCTTTGACCCATGATATCCTGAAGTCTCTGATGCAAGAATAGCTCTTGTCTTTATTATGTCTTCATCATGTCCTTTTTATATTGGCAAGAAGTTGGGTTTAAAGTTGCCTTAAACTGGTAGAATCTGAATTGGATTGACACATATAGAAGTCCAAATTTCTTTGTCATGGCATCCACATTGTCCTTAAAGTTTGACCTACAACATTTGACATCCCAAAGTCCTTGATTCAGGTCTAGGAGAGGAACTGTCCATGAGAATTCCTCACCGACTTTTCCTGACAGGGGCATAATTTACACCAATGTTGGTCCAGACTTCTGCTTGACTTCCCCACCTGTGTCCTTTAACCCTTCACCCTTGACACCCTGAAGTCCCTTATGCAGGAGGGGTACTGTCCTTGTAATGTCCTTCAGACAGAGTTGTCCCTGGTGAAGCAAAACTCTGAGTCTCCTCCAAACATATTCCGCTGGTCTGTCCTGATGACTCTCCAGAAGCTAAGTTAAGTAGAATGATAGAACAGAAGACAATTACTAATTCATCCAATTTATTACTGAGAAAAATGTATATGTACATGTATTTTCAAAGAAACTATACTTATATTATTCTCTAACAGCTGATTTGGGTGGAAAGTACAAATCTTGATATAATAAATCATCTGTTAAGAGCCAGAAGGGCATTAACTCTGTGTTAAAGTATGAGTTAATACCTTTAGGCTCTAAACAGATGATATAATGTGGGATGAGAAACCGGTTAAATTATTTAAAACTCAGCTCATGCACACACAAACTGAATAGTACATGAATATTCATAATGGGACATTATATTGCAGGGAGATTTGCAAATTTCAGTACCTTCAACCTTCTTTGGTTTAGAACTCAGCTTCTCTCAAATTCATTTTAACTGATGTTGTGGATTTTGATTTTTAACCTTCAGAGTGACTTTTTTAATGGATTGTGGAAATAAGTTCCGGGGGGGGGGGCATTTCACCTAGTGTCTTGTCAGTGATTTTTACCGACAAATTTGCTCTCAGCCAATCAGATGCTAGTATTTCAGTAGCTTATAACAGTAGCCTATAACTTGTCATTGATGACAAGTTTTATGAAACAGGGCCCTGGATATTATGACTAGATTTCAAGACCAAGACCTCACAAAAGAGTAGTACGTTACTGGATTGCACTTACTTCTTCCATCCTACATGCGATGAACATCAGTCTGAGGATCATCTTCTTCCATCCTTTCCTCCTGTTCCTCAGTTTTCTTGACGTCAGTCCGACCAGGATGCACACATACTCTAGAAGAATCCGTACCTATACGGGATGGGAAAAGGTTCAAGAGCTCATTAGAAATATATACCTCGCATTTGCTCAATATGAGCATACACAATTTTGAACTTGCCATAAAACAGTATCAAATTGCAATTCAACCTGTTGAATACAGAGCCCAAGATCAGGCTGGAGCCTATGACAAATATATGTTATACCCAAATCAAGTCACATTAATTGTTTAATACACAACAGTGTTGTAGTCGAGACCTCAAGGTTCGAGACACAGACCAAGACCAAAACTTTCCTTTCTGAGACCAAGCCCACCTCTTCCGAGACTGCGATCTCTAGAGTCTGAGATCTCTATACACCAAAACCGAAACCCTATTAAGTTTAAAAGAAAACGAAACCCAACGAACTTTAGCTGATAGCCTTATTAAAAATTGTGAGCCAGTTAAAAGTATCTTGAAATTACTCCGATTTGATTAGTAAAGAAGGAAATTAATCTCTCTAAACTTTGTAGTATGTTTTAATCCGGTATGAAAAGGTCTTGAGCGGTTTTCTCAACACCTTGAGGTCCCAGACCGAGACCTGACCGAGACCGAGACCTGACCGAGACCTATTAAAATGGATCACTGTCAGATTTAATGCAAAACTCATGATATGGCCAACTAAACACCTTGTAATTTCTTGATTTCCATCAAAACTTAGCCCTTGAAAATAACTTCATTCACTATTTAGGTAACTTATGCCCTGTCACAATTGGGGCCGGCGGCCGTCCGATAATGGCCTCTGGAGGTCACCACCCGATTTTCAAAATCGTTGTGTCACCGGCGAGTTTTGCCGATGTTTGGAAGACGTCTGTCTAGCAGTCCCAAGAAATTGCCCCCCTGCAGTCACCGGACGCATGCCGGCCGACACGTATGAGAGAAAAACTGACCGACATCAGACAGAGATCGGCAGGATATCTTCCGGGCGCCGGCAGGACTCTCTGTGACACGTTTTGTATTGAACGCTCGAACAGATGAATGATTTCCTGACCAATCACCCGTGGTATTTATACTCCCCGGGCGGACGACCTTAGATCCCCGCCCGTTCATCGGACAGGGGCCGGCAGGTCGCCTTCACCTAGTCGGCAGTGTGCCGCCAGACATCTTTCAAACATCGGGTGTAGACCGGTCGGCGCCCGTCCGATTTTAAACAATCGGAGGGCCGCCTACAGGGCTCCGTTTGGTTGTCGGACGATGGCCTGCCGGGTGTCTGATGGGTGTCTGGCAGACCGGGCTGTGCCCTGATGGGAAAAGTTTATTTTTGGTTTTGGAGGAGCCTGGGAAGATTTTATTGTGAGAACAATCTGACGGGAACCGGGCGAGATGCCAGACGCCCTGGCGGCACCTGTCAGGACCCCCCCAGAAGATCTGATGGTCACCGGGCAGCCACCTGCCGGCTATGTCAACGATGTGTTGACACTGCCAATGTCTGAAATCCATCGCTAGCTTTTAAGTCCGCGCTAAAAGTTGACGATGCCTCCAACGATGCCAAAAAAACAGAACGATGACCCCGATTAGCGTCCGGTTGTCTGCCGGTCACCGCACGAATGCTCCGATGACCGCCCGATTTTAGACCAAAAACTCATCGCACGGGGCCCGTACATGGCATCGGAGCCTATTGTGACTGAGACATTTGCAAAAAGTTGTGGCACGTATAATCATGGGAAAGACGCATATGACAAAATTATTCAAGATCAAAATTTCATTTTATAAAGGCAGCACCAAAATATTAGGATGTAGCAGTAGTATTTACCTCTATGAACTCTTTTAAGCAAAATAATGTGAAAACTTTGATTCAGATATGTCTGATTCTAGTTTCAGAAGCACATACGAAACTAGCAATTTCCTCTTTCCCGCGTCTTTAGCGCCAATGCGATTTGCTAAGCTACTTTAGCTTTAAAAATAAAAGCATTTGTAAACAAATTTTTTAGGCATTTTACTCCCAGTGTTAAAGATCGTATGCTCGATTTGTAATGAAAAACACAAGTCAGAAAAAAAAAAGTTATCAAAAATAAAAGCATGTATATCAGCATTCCTCATAATAACTACAAAACGACCGAATCCTCTAACACTTAAAAAAAAAAGGGGGACAAAATAGGTCTAAAAGATCTCATGCTTACCTCTGCTGCAAAGGAGGCCATCTTGGTAGCCCTAGCAACCAAGGTAGTCAGCCGTGATTGGTCAGCTTGGTTAGAATAGTAGCTCCACTCAATTGGAACGGGAGGATTCCTGATGCTTGGTGGGAACAGATCATCATCAGATGGATGGAGACAGGTAGAAGTCTCTGGTAGAAAGTACTAGAGGAGAAAGACAGAAAATGAGATGGTTATCAAAATACACGAGTGTAACAAAAAATAATAACATTGGGTTCTTGTATGGGGAAATCCTATAGTAATGAGATTAGGGTCATTCTTGGCACCAAATATTGGGATTGAATGCTACTTTAAGATCAACCGCGACATAACTAAACATGTGATCCTGATGGCGTGAAAGATAAGTTGCACTTACTTTTATAAAGTTATGTCTTATGCAAAAGCCCCAACTTAAATAGAGAGAAACCTCTTATTATACAGTATTTTGGTCCCTTTCCCACTCTTGCTCTACTCTGCATGCCCATATCTCAACTCCACATTTTCTCAGATCACCACTCTCCCCTATCTTCTTCTCTCCCTCCCTCTCCCCCTCTCTCTCTCTCCCTCCCTCTCCCTCTCTCTCTCTCTATTTCTCTCCCTCCCTCCCTCTCCCTCTCTATTTCTCTCCCTACTCCTCTCCTTCTTTCTCTCCCTTTCCCTCTCTCTTTTTCTCCTACCCCCTCTTTCTCTCTCTCTCGCTCTGTCCCCTTCTCCAAAATACAGTCCATCCCCCAGTCTCTGTCCTTCCCCTTATAACAGGATTTATACCTGCAGAAAATATAGAAAGAAGAAAGTAAAATAGACCTACCATACTCTTAGCGAGCCTCAAGGCTTCCTGATGATGTTTGATGACAACATTCCGAGTCCTCATCTTATGGTTCTCGACGGCAAGCTCAGTGTAGGAGATAGATTGGTGTTTCTTTGAGGATAGCAACACGGTCTAAAGATAACAAAAAGTGAATACATATATGTATATGATTAATCTAAGGAACAATTTGACAACATTTATAGGTGGTCTGTCGGTATCGACAGATCACCTTTTAATTTTGTCAAGATTTTTCTTCTTTTTATTTCTTTCTTCTTTTTATAACAAATTCTTGTGGCCACCATATCTCAAAATCGGCCAGGTCACTATCCTCGAGTTTCATGTCATGTATGAGGTCAATCATGGACATGATCCATTAAGCTTTTGGAGGTCATCATGTCATCAAGACGCCATTTTGTAAATTTTCAAGATCGATTATATCTTCATAATCGATCATCAAAAATCAACCATATTCACATCACATAAACTTCACATGACGGGTCATCAAGTCATGTCCTCATAGGTCATCTAGAGGTCAGGACGTGCGCGTACGCGCGCGTCAAAATTTAAAAATGCTCAAAATCAAGTAGGATCAAGTCTGCACACGTTTAAGGTCATTTTGAGCATTTCAAAAATGTTCGTGCGTAAGCGTCCGCGCGCGCGTTTTACGCGCGCGCAAGTCGTAAATAACGTTAAAACGCTGTTTTTTCGATTGATTTGCAATCCTGACACTTTTCTTCATCATTTCCATCAACTTGGAATCAATTTCAATCAATAATAAGGTCGTACGGGCGCGTCAAAGTTCAAAATCCGTGCGCGCATCTATGGCGAAAATAACGTAAAAACGTGCAAAAACATGCCTCTACAAAATTAACTCTAGCTCTTTAAATAGTCCATAAACCCCCAAATTTTTTTTCATCATCAGGTAGGGTATGAATCATAGATGTTATTTCATGTATCATTTGATCCTTATAAACGTTATGACGTCATCAAAATGGCGCCAGAATTCAAAATTTCCATTTTTCATGTTTTGACGTCATCACATTTATGCAAATTTTGCTCTAGATTCGTAATTATTAGTCGTTTCTCGCCCAGATTTTAATATGTTGTAGCTGAGGCAATTTCCTACGAAATCAATGCCCACCACTTTTCATTTTGATGACGTCATCACAGTGAAAATTTCAATTAAAGATGCCATGTCAGAATTTTCCCTATTTGCGTGTTATGTCTATGGAAGATGATTTTTTTTCGAATCGTGAATCTACATGACATTGTTCTCTGAGCTGTATCTCAGTTGTTTTTGGTCTATTTTCTTCCAGATTTTAGTATGTTATAGCTGAGACTATAAGCTTTTACAAATGTTGTCTCCAATTTTTGATCAGATGTCGGGATCATGCCCAATTTTTCACTACAAAATGTGATTTGAGAATCCCGTTTTTCGTTCACGTGTTATCTCTATGGGAAATGTTTTGGTATATTGGTCAAAGCACTTGCCTCTCACTCCGGTGACCCAGGTTCGATCCCCGGTGGGTCCATTAAATTTTTTTTTTTTTTTTTTTTGCTTCTTTTTGCCTTTCATTTTACCATCTTGTTCGACTATTATAACATAAGCAATCACAAACCAAGTAATAAACTGCCTTATTTTGCGTGTTATGTCTATTGGAAATTACTGTGCAGTGGTTTATGTATAACCCTATGGAAAATTTATCAAAATTGGCTCAGTCAATTATCTTAAAATTTTCGTTAGTCATCAGTCCTAATAAGGTTAAGTTCCCGCATCTTTTTCAAGGTCCTCAGATTATTGTGACGTCTTCTACGCGCCATTTTCTACAAATCAACTTATGGTCGTACCTTCGTAACGAAATGTCATTTCTGTTTCATATTTGGCATAGTTAAGGTCAATGTCATTCCAGTCATGGTCATCACAATTATCACCATCATCATCCTCCTCATTATCATCACTGTCAGGATATAATGATCATCATCATGATTATTATCATCAACATCATTATCATCACTGTCATGATATTCATGATGATGATTATCATCAACATCATCACATCTTCCAATGACCGTTTCACACATTTTTCTACATTCCTGTCCTCAAGAAGCATCTCCATGCGTGGCATTCTTGACTTCCTACATGTATCTTCAGTCTAGCATTATGATCATCCTGATTACAATCCCCCGTTACAATCATGATCATACAAATTGAAAGACAGACCACCTAATTCGTCCTCATGACGAATTAAATTCTAGTTTCTATTTATTTTTGTTAACTGTTATAAATTTTAATTCATTAATTTCTACATATGAGGTGACTTGCCCTTCCAACAAAAGTTGACTTTTAAAGGGATCCACACATGCTATAATGTGGGCAGGGGATATTTCCCCTAGAAGATACATGTAGCAATCTTTAGCCCTAACAAAAATGTTTTATGTTTCTTTAATCAAAATGGGAGAGGGGCTGTTTTGGCCCATTTTGATCTGCCCCTGCAATAGCAACACAACATAGAAACAACGTACCTCAAGGTTCTCCCTCTCTTGGGGGCACTTAAATACCCATGATGTCCAGTCATGATCCTCCCATGCAGCCAGGCACTCCCAGCAGAAGCTGAAGCCACAGTTACACATCATATGCATGCAGCCCCCGTACTTCTCCATCGGGTTGCGGCAGGATGGGCATCGTTTGACCTCCACCGACCTGATTCTCTCTGACTTCTCAACATCATCAACACCTGGCAGGAAATCACAACAGATACATGTTTCAAGATTCAAGTCTCATTGTCCATCAAGGTTTATTGTCCAAATGAGACAACAACACACCAACAGTAGTTGCCACATGTAGTGCCCTTTATCGGGACAAAAGCAACTGAACTCCCTTTAACATACCATTTCAAAAGGTCTTTGTCAGCGGTCATGAAAATACAAGAACTTGCTGAAATAGCTAGACTGGGACTTTTCTATCATAATCCTCATGTACATGTAAATTTGAAAGCTGAATTTATAGCTTACATTTTGTTACAGGAACATTCAGCCCTGGAGTATAATGATTATGGCTCAAAACATTCACAAAACAAAAAATGCAGAAATGCATTTCTACCATAACTAAACGACAGTGTGTGACTAAGCAGGCCTTCATTTTTGAGGAGCGCGATCGCGCTGGCGCTCCTACCGCGCTCCTCAAGCCATAGTCAGGAGCACTAACGACAGCGCTCCTTATTTGTTGCAAATACAACTCGGAGCAACTCGACTTGAAAAATCATTTTTGTGTACATGTATACGAAAATACAGTGTTGTCTATGACTTCCGGGTTTGAGCTATCGATACACGTAATGTTACAGTCCCACCGACGAAACCGACCCCAAACTGATCGATGGTACATGTACGGTATATCATTCAAATAACGCAAGTTTCGATCGCTCTTCCGTCGTGTGACTGGGTCGTGTGACTGCGAAAACATGTTTTATTTGCATGCAGCGGTGCCCACGTAGCGTACAGGCCATGCAAAACGCATGTAAGCACAGCACCGATCTCTATATGTGGGGCAATGTATTAACGCTTGCTGAACTGCGCACCGGCTTTGTCAAGATCGTGGATTTAACGGAATTATTTCGCGAAACTAGAGAGGATTTGATCAAAATGAGTGGAAAACGGTCACAGAAGTTTAAAGAGCATTACAAACAACGATTTCCTTTCATAAAGCCAAGCACAAAAGGCGTTGAATTTGCATGTGTAAGTTATATTTATAGGCCTAGCCTAGGCTAATTATAATTTTAACTTTTTAACAAGTTGGTTTCCAGCAATGCAATTTGTCAGGAATGTTTCTGAGCTATCTGTCTAGCTTGTGTGTGTAAAAATCAATATGATCCAGGATGATCCAATTTAGTATATAATGCGTGAGTGAGCACACATCAAAGGGAAAAATGTGACGAGACATTTCAGCATAAGAAATGAGCATTTTTGCAATGGAAGTATGTCGCGCGAGGTTAGTTTTGTTTGAACTTTTATTGAAGCCAGGTATTCGTTTTTTTTGCTGTAAATTCCTTTTTATTTTTGCCATCATGATGATGATTCCTTTTTTGGTTGCACAAGGTTGACAGCTCTGCCAAATCGTGAAATCGAAATACGGAATTTCAAATTCATGGAAACTTGGCATTTTAGCACCTTTTTATTTAATTGAGCTCCTCAAAAATCTCGGGAGAGTGATTGTAAGGAGCTCAATTGAGCTCCTCGAGAAAATAAGGAGTGTGATTTATGGAGCTCCACCCAAATTCTAAACGTGAAGGCCTGACTAAGTCGTGCTTTACTTACCAGAGTCCTTCATATACTGCAGGTGCTGTGCTGCTTGCTTGCAGGTTGCTGGCCAATGAGCGGCCTCTTGACATTCCGAGCACCACAACACACCACACTCACAAGGAACAGGCACACCCAGTAACTTCTCTGATGCCCCTCGTGCTGATTCCACACCCTTCGTGGACCCATCCACTCCCTGGACCTTGACCAAGCGGCCACACTTAGGGTTGGGACACCATCTCCACTGGGGATGACCGCTGATGCGGTTGTCATGGAGACGGGTGAAATGGATGTGGATGAGAGCATCCGGCAAGAGTGACAGTAGGGTGGTCTTGTCCACTACAGATTCACATTTGAATGCCTGGAGAGAATGCCAGATAAAATTTGGGTAATATTAAAAAAATCTAGTAATGTTAAGATGCTGTTAGAAAAGAAAGAATGAACATAAGCTCTTACACACAAGCTTAACGCCTCAGAGACGGCTTCTTTTTTTATTCAACACACACTTCTATTGAGCACCACCAATAGTTATTTAGAGCATAGTATTCATTTGTTTAATGAATTACTGTAAAGGATATAGGGACAATATTTCTGGTTTGCGAATTACAATAACTTTGCTCTTAGAGCTCAATAATGGACAGTTAAACTGTGAAAACATTCACACATCTTTCCTAGCTCTAAAGATTGTGTTTTCACAACTTATAAATACAAGTTCTCAAGTTTTTGCAATGCCCTTCCAAAAGCCAAAGACATATTTGCAACTGGACGACTTACTGGACAATGGATCTTGGTCTCGCCCATCAGCACCCTGTTGGTCACATGATATACCCAGCATTCATTGCAGAACAAATGGCCACACCCAATCAGAGCAGTCCCCTTCTCTTCATCTTCACCGCCAGGGGGAGTTAGACTCTCAAAGCAGATTCCGCAACTGTCTTCATGGCTCATCTCCGATTCACAGAAATCCTTTGAGGCCTGATTCACAGGCTAGAGAGGGTATTGAAAAGTGATACAAAGAGAAGTAAAACACAGTTATAGAGACAAACATGTAGACAGGTCAATGTTCCCGCCAGAGCTAGCACCGTGGAGGACTTTAAAAAAAAAGGCCAAGGGTAAATACTCTCTGACAAGGGTGATCAAAAATTGATGCACAATTTCAATCTGCAAAACTGCTTCAGACCTCAAAAACAGAAGAAAACTCAAATCACTGTATGGTATACAATAGGGCCATATTTCTTCTGTCAATTTTGACCATGGGTAAACAATTTTCCGTCAAGAAACCTGCATCTAGATTTGATGCACCACGCGGTACCCCGGTGTAGCGTTGTACCCCGGGGTACCACGTTGTGTAGCGCCATCTCACGTCCACTCGAGTACAACCCCAGAGTTATGAATGCAGTGCGTGTACGTAGTCACAATGCATGTTAACAGTGCAGTGTTATTATGCATGGTGTGCATGCACTGTATACCGCGCGCTAGCTGCTATCTAGCAGCCCTCACAATTACAAGCGCAGTGGCTATAGGCGTTAGCTCCCGCGGCTTTAGAACTTGATTTTATTTCACTTCTTCCTAAAAAACATCACTTCATCGTTACTGTATTTTAGCTGTCAAACTTTCAAACTTAGACAATGGTGGAAGGTAATGGTGGATACGGAAATTTACTGTATAAAGGGAAAGGACGTAAAAGACGGAAGATTCCAAGGACCGAGAAAGTTGAAAGAGCACGATATCGTGCAATACAGAAGTTGGGGGACGAGCAGCTGGCCCAATCCCTCTCTCAAATCGAAGAAATAGAAATCAATAATAGAATAATTACTCACAACAACAATGAATTTGAGAAAAATACATGACTTATAGGATGTTTTACAAGAACATGGGACACAATTGAATGTTGAAAAAATCACACCAAAATAATTTCCCACTTTTTGGCAACCCAGGGTACAGCCCTAAAAAAAAATTAAATAATTCAAAAAAAATGGCCGATTTTTATTTGGTACCCCAGGGTACCATTTATGTCATCATTTGCATGTGAACTTCTAGTTAAACATACTTGTGCATTGATATGAACCTTGCAAAATTGCTTCCCTAAAAAGTCTATGTCTGGAAGAATATCATATTTCCCAAAGTTCCTTTTGCATGCAGCTTTGTTATACTATCTGAATTTCAGCTGGGAAATGCAATTTATGAATGTAAGCTTCTCCGAGGGAGATCTTGATTTGGATACTTTCATTTCATTGGGATCCATCAGCATGTTAATTTGTTACCACATCATTCATGTGTAAACTGGTCAGAAGGAATTCTACCATGAAAACTGTGGTATTTTGGTTTGTACCTGTTCACATGCAACCTCTTCATCATCTAACTCAGCTTTGACATGTGCAATGGTGTCGTAGTTATAACTCCATCCCATCATGCCTTGCACTGTCTCCAGTGTGACATCTGGTCGTTTTGATTTACAAACAGTGGATTCCAACGTCTCCACGGAGCTATAAAACAACAATTACAGATAAAAAAAATGAAAACATCGAAAGATCTCCTTATAGGCTTTTAAAATAAATATGAACCAGTATAAATTTAGCTCTTAAGCACTTAAAGGATTTATTATGACCACTATTACTTTATTTTCAATTGAAAGAAAAATGGAAGGGAAAGATCAAACATGATAGTCTGGTTTCTCAATTAATTAAATCCCCTACCATAGAGTTGTGCTTATATAAGGGGAGCCATGAACACCCATCATATAATATTGTTAATTAGTTCAAATACCTTTTATATATCTTATATCTTATATATTTTATATATCTCTACTCCCTCTTTGTCTCTCACATTGTACACATTTCTCTTTCTGTCTGCTAATTACCTTCATAGTTTTATTTTTTAAGTATTTGCCTAAATGTATGAATGAGGTTTCCCCTACTGGCTTACTACTTTCCCCCTACCCCCCCCCCCCCAAAAAAAAAGAAAAGATTCCTGTCTTCCAGCCTGCCTATCTCTGTCTTTCTCTCCTACTCCAATCAATGAGAAACCAATACTGACCTGGCATGACAAGATAGAATCTCTTTCATCTCTTCCATGAGGGACACCATGTCTACAGGTGGAGAAGAAACACCTTCTTTGATGACTTGGTGCAGCTCTTGTAGTGGATAATCAGCGCTGCAACACCTTAACCTGCAAAATGAATTAACCAATGAAGAGTCCAAAACTTTTATTACTTCCCTTCTCTTGTATCAGTAGAATATGGATTTTTAAATCAGTAAATATAATCTACAATAATTACAAGGGAATTTGTTATTTATCAATATATCTTGCAAAACTGACAAATGTGAACTTTTTTTAATTTTGTGAGTATTTAAATCTTTATTAAAAAGGAGAGGGGATGATTGTTAGGATTTCTTCCACTGGTTTAGGCAAAAGGTCTGAACTGAAATACGAAGTTCACCATACTTTCTGTTTAATATATTTTTGCAGTTGAAAACTTTGAAATTTAACAACTTCACAAGTATTCTGAACAAACAACATTTCAATTCATCACAATGAAAAAAACAACAATATAATACATTTCAACAACAACATGAATTTAGCAGCTAACTCACCTCAAATTCACTATTTCTGGGTGCTGCCGAACATCCTCAAGGGCAAATACAGCTGATGCAGATACTGGAATCCCACTGGCTGAAGCCACCTTCACAGAGATGGAAAACCTGCTAGGTACAGAGTGTCCCTCAACATAATCATGCCCAAAGTCCATCTTAAGTCTGTCTGGATGGACGCATTCTTTGGCCACAGTGCCAAGGTCAAGCCAAGACACTGTGTGGTCATCTCTGGCAATGGACGACCCATCGGATTCAAATCCACTGTCCAATGTGTCCACATCGCTGAGGTCCAACTTGGAGTCCGTTGTTTGGGGTTCTGGAGTGGCAAGGTCAGGTCTGTAGACGGTGCAGCCCTTGCCGTATCTCTTTCTCATAGGCGAGACGATTGCACTGGCGCACTCGTCCTGGACACCAACCTTCTCTTGTGTCTCCCGATGATTCCTCTTGCAAGGGCTTGTTGGTTGACTGCTTGTGATGAAAGAACCCAGATTGAAGGGGGTACTGTCCTCAAGATGCTTCACACAATCCTCTTCATCATGTACAGTATGGAGGGGCCACTCCTCATCCACATCAAAATCTAAATGTATGTCTTCATAGAGATCGGCATCTAGACGACACCTGTGTAAGACATCTTCCTTGTGACCTGTAGTTTGGATAGCAAACAGATGCAACATGATAAAGATATATTTTACATTTATACAGTATAGTGCTTTACTTCAATACACTTTCCAATGTTATTACCATTATTACCACTGGTCACTGCATTTCAAGCCCACACCGCATATATATGCACCATCTTCACTCCTTGGGGAGTATTCCTACCATTTTGCACTTCACATGCATAGGCCTACATTATTGTAGGGCAATGGCAAAGCAGTCACATCAATTGGCTTTAGGCAATCCTCAAAAGGTACCCATTCTCTCCTTGGTAAAAGTGGCCATGTAGAATGGTGTCTTGCCAGAGGACATTAGGGAACTTATGAAACGGGACGGGACGGGAGAGCAACAGGACGGGGGAGAGTTCACTGACTGTGACGGTTCTCGCACTCTCCCCGTCTTGTTTTGCAATCAAGTTAAAAAAAAGTGGAAGGCGACGCACTACGGTGTTCAGCTTCTTGTGCCCACTTTAGACCGGATGCTATTTCACCCGAGAACCGTACTGAAATCAAACAGGACGGAGAGATACTCCGAGTCGCGCATGGGCACATCGATTTTTCGCTCGAATCCCCGTCTTCAAAGGCTCCCGTCCTGAAATCAAAAGCTCGTTATTAGTGCCATGGCTGGGACTCAAACCATTAACCATATGATTCAAAGTCCAATGATGTAACCACTAAACCATGACATCTCTACAGCAAACACTGCATAAAGGCCACATCATAGAATGACAGGTTTTCAAGTAATACTGTACCAGACCCGTTCAGATTTCATGCACAGAAATATTTAATTATATCAATGACAGCTTTTTGATATATATTTACAATATTATAATCTCATGAAACGTATCATGGAATCAAATAATATGCACCGTTTTCAAAATTCTTGAACATCCTTGAAGACCATAATAACACAAAACCCAAAAATATAATGTGCTATCTGATACAAAATCTTAAAAATTATCATTGATGTTTTTTCACACAGAATAGACGAGTAATCCAAATAATCCAAATAACTGATACCAATTATCTTTAGTGATCTGCTGAATGTAATACACAAATATTGACTGTTATGAGGGGCATGGTGTCAGTTATTGTTTGAGGTCTTTGCTCTGCCCAGAGACAAAATCTAGGGGCATCGTGAAGTCTCAAGATCACCAAGGGCAAAACAAACTATTGCCATGGCAATAACTTTTGCTACTGTCTTGTATTCATGATGGGGTGGTCGCATATTCTATGCCCCACAGAAGCCTAAAATCATGATAAACAGTATATATTGTACATCTAATGTAAGAAGTTAAATCAAAGTTTGAATGAAAAATGAAAATTATTACCTAAATTTCTCCTATCTCGAGGGGGGCTGCTGTCTTCTCTGAAAGGCTTCCAACCTGTATTCAACATGCATGGATGCATGGGTGTTGGACGAAGCACCTCATATCGCAGCTCGGGTAACCTAGGTTCTGCAACTCTGTTAAGCCGCGAGGAGATTGGGATTCTCATTCCTGTCCGTGCCCGCTCCCTTCTTCGTGCCGCCCTCTCCTCTCGGCGATTACGCACAGCCTCTGGGTTTGTCATAAGATCTTTCTCGTAGGAGCAGTTCTTCTTGGCCCTCTTGCAGTCAGTCCCTTTAGACTTTGTCTGGTGAACAGCTTTACAAGAAGCTTTCCATATCTTGAGATCATAAATGCCCTTATTATAGCTTGGTATGTCGCGTTCCACCATGATGACTTGGTAATCGCTGTCTTCGTGGAGCTCCTTGTCAGCGATGCTATCTGCAATCAGGTCTGGAAGCAACCATCTCTTTCTCTTATTCATTGAGTACATGACAGGCTCACGATGCCATATATCCTCTGAGTATTCAAATAAGTGAGAGTAGGGGTTATTTCTTTTCAAAGACTAAAATTAATGGTACAAACTTCAGGCAGAGCTTGACTCCAACAGGCACCAGGACACATCAGCAAGCTCTATAATCTAAGTCAGGACCCCGATACATGTAATTTCATAATTTTAACATGGAGTTTATGCATACAGACCCTGAAATTTCAATCTGAACCCAGATAACAAAGGTTTGTGAGGAGCCATTATCATGGGTAACAAATTTCACATAGAAATCTTTGTTGATGTATTCATTTCTTCTTATAATACAACAGTAGGCCCCCTACTACATGTAAGTTGGAAATTTTCAATTAAAGCACATTTTTCCATACCTAGCAACAATTAACTACCACTACCAGTTAAATCAAAATTTTATGAATTACCTATAAAACTTGTTGGCTTCAGCTTGTAAGCTTCAGCTTGTAAGACTAACTCACTAAGAAGACATACAGACAAGATAGAGAGGAGAGAAGAGAGAGAAGAAAGAGAGTTAAAGAGAAAGAGAGAAAGAGAGAAAGGGGATTTATCTCAAGCTTTGTAATAAACCAGTACAGGTTTACATCATAATCTACAGCATGACCAGGGAAACAAAAAATTAAGAAAGAAATATACTAACCAGGAATATGTGCCTCTAATCCACCATCTTGAACAATCTCCTCAAAATCCTTGGAATGGCTCGCACCGAAAATTCCATTTCTTTCTTTTATGATGGCATACTGCCCTGTAAAGGCAGACATATGGCCATGTGTGGCTTGCCCTTTGATGTATCGCAGGGTCTTCCCACTGCGAGTCATCATGCACTTCTTTCCTCCATGACCAAGACCTGCTGCCATCTTGACTGATCTTCTGTTGAGCTAGACTAGTGTTAAAAAAAATAATATGGTAATGAGTAGGCCATTTAAGTTAACCCATGAGGATAACTACGGACAAGGTTACTAAGGTATATTTTGATGCAATTTTCCTCGTTTTCCCAATACTATGTCCATAGAACTATATGTCTAGATCTACCACTTTTACATGTACAATTACATGCTCTAGTATGACTAACAGTTACAGAGTATAGATTATTTTCTCTCAAAAATATTACCGTAGGCCTAGTGAAATTACTAGTAAAATAGTATTAAACAATACTCTTATTAACGTTAGTAATAAGTTACAAAAAAAGACTTTTGTAAACTAGTTGTATTTTGTAAGTTGTATTTTGTAATGATACACAATTAAAACATCACATTGTTCAAGTAATAACAGCCCATCTATCTACCTAGATGGAATATCAGCATCAGCTATCGAAAAGATTATGCCCAAAACTAACATCATCACACAACTCCATTTTGCACTTTGCAGTTTGCAGCAGTCAGCACTCAGCACACACCTCAGCGGCTGTAGTGTATTATTGTTCGGGCTCACGAACAAAGCTAGACAGCGGCGATTAAGTTAAGACATTAATTAGACTAGAGAAATTATATTTAACCAGTTTAACAGACTTACACACACGAAGATTTACAGATCCTATATGCCTCTTTCCACACCTTGCACAACAACAGCCAACAAACTTTTGGCTTAACCAGTTTTGCCCAGACCATTAAATAGCACATCATCATCTACTTTTCTAATTCTATTTTGAGTTCACTTTCCCTGTTTCAGGCCATGTCGCAATCAAAACATGCTTCGCGTTTTGCGTTTCGTGTTTAGCAATGATGTCATTTCCTACTCCTAGTCTTGATATGAGAGCTTGATTTAATTTGATTAATAAATATCAATCTTTTCAAAATCTACTAAGAAACAGTCACTTCGAAAATATCATAATAATTCAATTTTTTTTTACATTGAATAGAAAAAATATCCAATAATTAACATATTTTGCATATAATATCACAAAACAACTAATTAAACTTCAAAACGAGACTAATAGCATAAAAACAAATTCGCCCGTATCCAATGAGGCGAAGAGTGGTCGACGAAAGGCCCTTGTTATTGGGGGGGGGGGGGGGGGGGGGGGGGGGGGGGGGGGGAACATAAACGACAAACAAACAAAAAGTAAGAATATTAATGGCAAGTTTCTCTGAAAGAAAGAGGAAAAATTAGAGAAGCATATTGGTGAAAGTTTGAACGAAATCGGACAAGCAATAAGAAAGTTACGACTTTTTGGAAGTTGAATATTATAATCACTGTACGTATGGGAATTTCAAATTGGCCGAATAGTTAATGTCACGGTAATGTAGATGCGGAAAACTCCCACATTTACTCCAACACACAAAGTGACTAAAATGTCATTTTTTTTTTCAAAAATGTATTACTAGTAGGATCTTTTTTTTTTTCAAGAGGACTTATAACAATATGCTATCTCCAATATATTTTGAATACTGCCCCGAGGGTAAAGGCGCTTCGGAGAAAACCGCAAATTAATGATATTTTGTGTACGACAAACGGGAGAGTTGTTCACAAGTACATGTATGTCACAATCGACTCATATCACCAATTTGCCAATTTGAGATTCGCATAGATGTAGTAATCTCATTTTTCAAACATCCATAACTTTCTTATTCCTTGTCCAATTTCTTTGATCCTTTCATCCTGTTTTTCTTATTTTTCTACTTTCACACATAATCATTCTTATTACCAAGAATGCATTGCCCTTCATAAGCTCCATCGCTTTGTTCCTCTACGTGCGTATACTTTTGTTTATTTTTTCCCCCACCAGAATTTTGTTCACTTTTGTGCCTCAATATTGGGTAAGCTTATAATTTTAAACAAAGTTTTAGATTGACTACATATAGAGTTTTAACATTGAATCATGAGTAAGCCTATCCATACTAAATTACCGCGGCAAAATGTGAATTAAAACTAACCACCTCATACGATTGGGGGAATGACCGGCGAGGGAGCGAAGCCAGTGGCGTAGGGATTATATCGGGATTATATAATATAACCACCCAATGAACCTACGCTCTACCCCCCCCCCCCCCCTCCCGAGTGCCCATACTTATCTATGTTAGCGAGGGAGCAAAGCGACCGAGCGGCAAATTTTTCAATTTTTAACCCTAAAAAACGCAATTTCTTATGCCATTTACCCAGGAAATTTTGCAATTGACCACTGCAATTCAGCGGTAGGGAAGTTCGAATTTTATACATTGCTAAACGGTTTTCTAATCACTCACTTCTACAATCGGAGCAAAACTAACGAAAACCCTAAATAGGCTTGAGAAAGAGTCGAGAAATTCAGCAAGGCTACCTAAAGTTGAGAACCTTTGCAAATGCTATTTTATATATTTTATCCTATATTGGGTGTGCAATATTTACCAGGAGGTATGAAACTTCCATGATGAGCAAAGCAATTACATCCTTATTTTTTCAAATTTTGAACCCTTTAAGCTATTTAAGAACTATATATAGGCCTACTGGGGGCGCGAAATTACAAGATCCTGGAGGAAATAATTATGCGAGGGAGCAAAGCGACCGAGCTTTGGAAAATATTCGCATTTCAACCTTCAAAAACTATAGATTTCTAGTGCACTTACAGTGCGGATTTGGGGGCGCATAATCCGTAAGGATTATGAGTTTTCTTCATTTCCCCCCTTTTTACTTTCTCTCCTTTGCGTTTTTGCGCCCCTCCAAGTGACGCCCGGGGCACGCGCCCACTGCCCCCTATATATGCAAAGCGACAGAGCGGGGGAGGTGTGGGAGTGGGGTATCCCCCTTCCACACCAGGCACTTTTTTAAAATCTGTCTATAAAACTTGCATTTCACAGCATCCCAAAATGTTTTTTTTAATGAAAAGAAGGAATGCACGGATCTACGCCAATGGACGGAACCCCTAAATTGAGAATAACAATGCGAGCGAACGAATTTTCTTCGATATTTTCGCATTGAAATTATGGAATTTCTTATTTCCTTACTTCTAATCATTAAAGAATGTAATGATATTTCAAGATCAAACATAATGAGTTTGAATAATTATTAGTTAAAGTTAATTTATCATAATTCATAATTCTTATTTATTTTATCCAAAAATATTGGGGGGGGGGGGGGGATGATAACACAGGTCATCCCCCCCTCAATTTTTTTTGGGATATATAAACCCACCACCCCCCCCCCCCCCCCAATAAGTAACCACAATATTTTACATGCATGTATTAATTATGCAAAATCTGGAAGGCTTTATTATGATAAAAAGGGGAAAAATATAAAAATGAAGATTAAAATAGAAAAGGAAGATATGAGAAGAAGTAGAAGAAAAAGAAGAAAAAGAAAAAAGACCAAAAAAAAAAAAGGAAAAAGCTCCCCCCCCCCCCCCCCACCATGTGTCCGTTGTTCCGCCTCAGATTTTAAAAGGCTAGAGTTCAGAATTTTCTTCATGATTTTGATGTTATTAAGCACACTTAGCTCCCCATGTCCATCCCTACGTCCCGGAAATAAAAAATTTCCCATTTTCTAAGGTGTAATAAGAGGGTACCTCTCTCCAAAGCCATTTTTTTCTCTTCTAATCGATTGTCTGACATCATTGCTTTAATTTCTTTTTCGGTCAGAGGTGTCGCTCTTTTCCTACATTGGAAAGTCATATACATGTATTTAATTAATAGAATAAGATGCTTTACTAAATCGTACAACCATACCGTCACTGACCACCGACCGCTGACCACCACCACCACCACCACCACCACCACCACCACCACTAGTTTATCAAGATGCATGCCTCAGTATAAGTTGATGTACTTCGATGCTCGGGGGAGAGCGGAGGTCATCCGGATGCTCTTCACGCTAAATGGGGTGGAGTTTGCCGGATGAAACGCGAGGAATGGCCCGGCATGAAGGACAACAAAGAATGTGAGGTTTAAAAAATACGATTTTTTTTTCAAAACTGCTTATCGTATGTTACTCTGTTAGGAACGGAAATAGCTTCAAAACCCTTAAAACTCAATGTGGAAATTTGAGCTAAAGCATATGAACGATGAAAGTTTCCTTGATACACGTATACCTTTCTGGTACATCCTGGTAGACCGATGTCCAGCCCACGAGACCGACCGATAATGCCGGTCTGGTGAACCCTCTGTAAAGTTGTGGGAAGGCTTACAAGACCGATATCTCTTGGGATGTCGGTCTCACAAATGGGTCTCACAAATGAGTCTCACAACTGAATCTCACAACTGAGTCTCACAACTGAATCTCACAACTGAATCTCACAACTGAGTCACGGTCTCACAACTGATCCTTCTCACAACTTTTCAGAAGGCCCAAGCATTGCCATGAAACTGTTATTGTTGGTCTAGTGGGCTGTTGGTCTAGTGGGCTGTTGGTCTCGTTGTCTTATGGCCTTACCATTCTGGGCCCCGTTCATAAAACTTCTTATCAATATCAAGTTACAATAATTGTTATAAGCTACTGAAATATTTGAATCTGATTGGCTGAGAGCAAATTTGTCATAGAAATGGAGCAGTTGTTATTGATAACAAGTTATATGAAACAGGGCCCATATTCACATATAATTTTAATTGCAGAAACAATTATATCGAAATTGGGGAGGGGGTATATGCCCATTTAGCGACGCGCATGACTTGCACATCCATATTTAAAAAGACACTGTCATGTCCCGATAAAGGTGCCTTTGCAAGAATTTTCACGTTCCGAATCAATTTCTAGTCAATACTGTAGTTGGGTGAAATATCAATTCATAATCCTTCAAACATAAATTTCGTCTCCACTCTCAGCCTTCTCATCTGGTTTACAGTCCTTTTCAGGACTTCACACTTTCAAGAAAGAATACTTCTACACTCCCTGAATTTCTATCTCGCCTTTCCTTTTCTTCTCCTTCCAACTTTTCTCCACTTTCTTCTTCTCACTCAATAGTCCTTTTCAGGACTAATTACATGGTGAACCGTAAACCTTCTCCACATATGTTATTTCATTAATGAAATGTATAATATTATTTCTTGCTAACCCTTTTTTTTTGGGGGGGGGGGGGGGCGTGGAGTGGGGGATATATATTTGGTTTGGGTCTGAAATAATTATCACAGACAGGTTATTTGGAGCAGATACACGATTATATACTAACCCTTATCAGCTATCATGGCTATGATACCGATCGTTTGTTTATTACACAACCTGTGCATGACTGACTAAATCTGTTTGACTATGTTTGATTGTGTCTCTCTGCCACTAATTTGTCTGGAGAAAAATGCATCCTCGTGATAAAGGATCAGACATTGTTACGTAAAATAAAAAATAACTTATAATGCTTTTTTTAAAGAAATGTATTAATGTTGCAGATTATTTTTGTTGAGGTAATTCCAAATTCACTTATACTAGTAGACTGAATCTCCCCCTCCATCGCTTTCTTCCTGTGTCTCTTGTTTTCCATCATCGGTTCATCCCCCTTTCCATTTCCTTCGTTTCGTTCTCTTCCCCCTCTTTCATAATCTTCCTTCTCTGTCTCTCTTATATCTTTCTTTATTTCTATCATTCATTCTTTCTTTCCCTTTTTCTTCCATTCTTTCTCCCTTTGTTTCTTTAACCCTTGATATTTTCTTCATTTCTTTCTTTCTTTCTCTCTTCCTTTCTCCATTCCTTCCATTCTCCCTTCTTTCGTTCTTTCTTTCTGACCATTTCCTCTCTATATACATGTACATGTAAACCTTGGGTCTCCCTCTGTCTTTTCCTCTGTTCCTTTCCTGTTCATCATTCGTCTCTTTTCTTCTCCACTCTCGTCGTCTTCATCAGTGTTCCCCCTTGGTCAGGTACCAATCCTCATCATCGATGGCAAGACCATGCCTCATGGAAAGGCTATCAACAGATACCTCGCCAGAAATTTAGGTAAGTTCTTTGAGAAAAGCTGAAACGATCCAATTATTTCTGCCCAGAAACCCCAGTGAATTCATTTTATGTCATATGGATAGAATACAGCATGAATACATTAGCAGGGGCGAACCAAGAATTATCTAAAATCAATCATTTTGCTCAGGTTCATGATTTCATGATTTCCGCCGGTGTAGCGGCACATACGGTTCTCCGGCAGATACCGTATCCGCCGGCATATATCGTTCTACCTCGGAACCATATCTGCCGGGTTTGACATTTGCAGATTTGGTTCCCCGGCGGATTTGGTTCCACGGCGCTGCAGATAAGGTGTATTGTATATTGGCAGATTTGTACGAGCCACTGTCGTGCCTAATAGCCCTGTTTACTAAGTGATTCAAATTTATGGATGTTTCTTTCCTGGGGACCTAGTCAGTGGCGTATCCAGGGGGTGGCGCAAAAAACTAGCAAAAAAAAAAAAGTTGTTCATTAAATAGGCTTCAAAATTGGTCACATATATGATTATTTTGCATCTCAGCCCTTCTTCAGCAGCAAAAATTTCCAAAGGGAAGGCCCCTCCCCCTCCCCCAGGACGGCGATCAATAATGCCTGGCGCCCCCCCCCCCCATATTGGGAAATCCTGGATACGCCCCTGCTAGTAACGAGGTATTCCATTAACCTGTTATTAATGAATGAACTACAATACTTGGAATCACTTTGCATACATTATTTGTTGCTATGTCTAGGTACGGTATCTGCCGGGGTTGGAACATGATCCGACGGCAGATAGTGTTCTTGGCCGTTTTTAGAACGGTATCTGCCGATCCCCGTATCTGCCGCTACACCGGCCCTCCCCAAATAGGGGTAGGTAAATACATTTTCCCCGCAGATTGTTTTCCCGCTTGACTTCCGTCAGCCCTCCCAAGACTTCGAAAATAAAAGGGGCGTTTTCATCCCGAAAAGGTCTATTAGTAAGCCAGCCAAACATCAAAAAAGGCTCTAGAAAAAGATTCGACGGCATTTTGGGGTAATGCTCGACATCCATGCTAAAACTCTTGCAAAAATACTGCGGAATAAGGTACGGGCGGGTGCCACGCGCATTTTTGCCTAAAAATGCCATTTTTGGCTCAAAATTTGAAAGAATGTCAAAAATCACGATGTTTAATTTTTTGACCTAATATGTAAAACCTGATAAAGACTTTTCAAGTGATATCAGATTTATTTTGAATTTGACGTTATAAACCTGATTTATATAAGATTGAATGTTGGATATTACACACACATGTATGGCGTAATGAAACATAAAACTGTGATTAACTCAAAATAATAGGTTGTGAAAACTACCAATATTTCACCGTTTTTTACCCAAGGTAAATTTGTCCATTTAAAAGCTTTTTCTTGATTAAACATATCATGTATATTGTCATGTCACACACAGTAAAGAAAATATCTGATAAGGTGATAGATAACTCATTTTATGTTATCCCGAATGGAATGATGTATTTTTACTGGATGCGCATTTTGCATAAAAAACACTATTTGAATGTACATGGGCAATTCCACTGTAACGGAATTACAAATTAGAGATTTTTTGCTCACACTTTTGGAGTTTGTGCACTAATTTTGTACTTTAGTCCCCTTCGTACCAATTAATAATCTGCAGATGTACTCATTCTTTCACCGTACTATTTCATACCCAAATGTTTTTCACTTAAATTAATTATATTCTGGTATATATATATATATAATTATATACCATGGTAACCGAATTACCAGAAAATGGTGGTATTTTTAAATCTCTCATTTCAATTCAATATCCTTTGAAATGTACAAGCCATTTATTCCAGATTCATGTTTGATTCAGCTAACTGTTTATTCAACTTAATTGTGATAGGAAGAGATTGAGAAATAACATGACAGATGTGTAGTATTTGCTCTTTTTCTGAGATAAGTCATCGGTAACGGAATTACATCTTTGAAATTTACTAAGAAGACTAAAGGTTCTTCAATCTCCTGTAAACTCTAATGTTGATAAATTTTTATACGCAGTCTTTGAGAGGAACTCTAATGACGGAAAGATCAGTAAATGAATGGTAGGTGAATATTCACACCGACATATACCACGACCCCCCAAAACCCCCACCAACAAACAAATCCAAACAGTGTTTCATAATAAATTGGGCTCTTTTTCATAAAATCGATGTTGTCTAAAACTGAAAATTCCTCCTTTCTATAACCATATGCTAAGTGCTGTAAACATACACATTTATCATTCATACTGGATTGTTTGCGTCTTTTTTGCAATCAATGACACTTCAGAGCTACTTCACATACGATATATGCATAAAACACATGTTCCAACTTCTCAATCACATTTTAACCTTTTTTGCATGATGGTAATTCCGTTACCACAAATTTGGTCAAACAGAAAAAGATATTCAAATAAGTGTAATCGGAAGTTTTAAGGTACAAGTTGAAGTCAGATAATTTTCATTTTCCCCAAAAAAATTCACTCTTAAAGCTAGGAGGAAAACTCTCCCCCATTTATGATCACGGAATTACAACCATATTGCAGTAGATTTTAAACATGCTTCCTGAAAATACTGGTTTGATACCTTGGAACACAAATTGCGTACACATACGCGATTATAATGAAAGTTAATGCATGAGACACAAATTGGAACAATGTATTATGTGTGTAATTGGGTTTTTACAGACGTGTATCAATCAGATATGATTATTCACCTCAGGGGACCGACCTTTAACGTCACCATCCGAAAGACGTGACTCAGTCTCGAACCTGGGTCCGCTGAATCAGTTTATAACTTCCACTGTTAGCTGGATTACAGGCGCACGCCACAATGCCCAGTTATTTCATTATAATCATTACATTGCCCAAAATATTTAGTAAACAGCAAACAAATGTCATGTAACTTCAAACATGCATTGTGCCAATTCCGAATGAGATGGGGAACAAGTTTTCAGTTTCTTTTAATTTAAGGATTTGGCTATTAGGAACAAATATAGAGATATCTTTATTAGTATAGATCTAAAATTAGCTGATTTTGCCCTTCTCATGCACGTGGAATTGCTCACAAGTCATCTAGAGTGTACATGTACATAAGGCAATTACCCCATGTATTATCAGTATACTAGTAGTCTATGGGCCAAAAACTGAAATGTCCCCACCCCTTAAAAATAATCTTAAATATTTTTTTTTCTGTTAGATGGGACCATTAACTATCAAAATATGCTTCTTTGCCCTAAAATAAGAGGTGGGCGTGACCACAAAGGCTATTACCATGGCAACGGATCAAGAACAGTAGAATTTCAGAAAATGTCATTTTTCGTGATTAAGAAAGTACAAAAACACATTGTAACATTTTAGAATCATGTTTTAGCATGGATGCCGAGCATTACCCAAAAATGCCGTCCAAAATAAAAAAAAAATCTTCTTGGCTGGTCTACTATATTCATCTTTCCTTTTCCTCTCTCTCAATAGGGTTAGGGTCGCAGCCGTTTCGGCCCTACACACAAAAAACAAGAACTCCCTGTTTCGAGTAAAACTCTTAACAAACTCAAATAGCCGGGTGAATTGCAGTTCGAAACGATGTATTTTACACCTAAACTGGAGTAAATGACCAAGCATCACATTGTTACCGCCGTGGTGAGTTTCATTTTACTCGATGTTATATAAACAAAACTCAACTGGTAAAGGAAGAAAGTGAGTAAACATGCTCAGCGGATGCTCAGGTCTCGATGAAAATCACGTTAAATGAGTAAATCTCCCGGGGAGGGGGGGGGGGGGGGGGGGGGTACTCAGATTATAATCGGACGGGGGTGTGCGGCTGAGAACTCCAGACCCATACCCACATCCAAGGGTCCTTTTGCTGTAAATAGGCACCCATGTCTAAGGATTTTTTGTGAAAAAGGTAGACCCGTATTTTTTGGGGGGTCTCGCATCTGACTTCTATAAGCGAATGAACGAAGACTCGCCTCTCAGTTCATACATCAAGTCAAGACCAGTCACCCTCTTTTAAATTCTATATACAGAGTTCCAGGTTCCGGTACAGGCGCTAGAAACAGGGGGCACGGGTGGCTCCATCGCATGGCAACAGAAAAAAATGGGGAAGGAGGAGGGGGGGGGGGGGGAGATAGATTATGTAGATATAGGAATGGCATGAAAAGAAGATAATAGGACCCCCCCAACACCGTCTCCCTATACGATAGGATTAATAATTAGCATTTCACAAACCACGTAAGATGCCCCAACCCCCATGATGCCAGTGTCTTCTCAATGCCGACCCACGCTACTCCACTGGGTACAAGGTATTATTTATAAGTGGACATTTGGTCATATGGGGACTTGGCAATAATTTTGGGAACTGATCTTACTCGGCAGACAAAATCTTTTATAAATTGTCTTATGACACGCTCCCCGTAATACAATGATTGGAAATAACCTGTAATCGAAAACATAATGTATACAGTACCGCCCTTTCTCATTCGATATCAGATGTATTCCTATGTAACAATTCAAAACAAAACCGTTGAGCATTTTTATATCGCTTTAATATCGCAATACAATATTGATAATTTAAAATTTGATAGTTTCATTATAATGATGTGAAAAACGCACACTTGTTAGTGTTGTTTATTTATATGTGAATAATTTTGTATTGTAATTTTGTTGAAAAAGAAAAGAGAAAGCAGCATATTAATTACAAAACGAAAGAGAAGATACTGTGAGGAGAGGAAAGCTAGAAATGTCTCTCTCTGTCTCTGAGCTACAAAGTATGTAACAGAAGAGTGAATAAAGTTTGAAATTGAGACAGATAGAAAACGACGAGTAAAAAGAGAGAGATAGAGAGAGAGGGGGAGGGAGGGAGGGAGGGAGAGGGAGTGAGGGAGGGAGAGGGAGGGGGAGGAGGAGATATAGATAAAGTAAACGAAGAAAGAAGGATAGAAGATGTACTAGTAGATAGCTCAAGAGGTTGATTAGGAGATTAAGGTAAACAATAAAACCGAGACATAGAGAGAGAGAGAGAGAGACAGACAGACAGAAAGAGAGAGAGAGAGAGAGAGAAAGAGAGACTGACAGAAAGTGATAGAGAGAGAGTGAGAGAGCGAGATATTCCCATCATGTCATTATGCACACTGACGCTTGAACATTCACTTACCTCTAAAAGCCTCCACTTAATTGAAACTGCATTGTAAGCCACATCCAAGCACGAACGGCGCCAGTTTTTGGTAGGGGAAGGGAGGGGGGCAAAGGGCTTAACAGAATTGACAAAGAACTGACAATTAAGGTTCTCATTATTTTCTGAAACGCAATACGTCTGTATAATATCTGACATATTATACTTCCATTATCATTTTTGCCTGTTATGCATGGAGCAAATTATAGTGCCCCCCAAAACACCATCCCTTGTTACATTTTAACAGGACGATGGTTTATCAAAAAATATATTGTCGAACCAATCAAGCGATTGACTACCTTCAACAACATATCTCTTTTTCATTCTGTTTACACGAATCTGTGTTCGAAATTTGCACACATTTACGCATGCCGTTACTGTGGAAACCAGACATAATTATGTAACACTCTGAGGCTCTATTTAGATTACGGGGCTCTATCTGATCAGTGCTTGTTTTCTCCATGGTTCGAATGTAAGTCTTGGGAATTCATGGACAATGTAATTTCCTCAATATTAATGATGATTTTATCAAAATTCGGCTATCAGCATACCAACTGATTGCCAATCCGCGGGAGAATGAATTTCTTAAGTGCTTTAAAAAAATAAGAATGATTTGCTCAATTTAACATTTTTAAATTTTCAGATAAAAATATTAAATACAACTTTATATGAAGCCGCAAACCCCCTTTGATAGACGATCATTGATTATACACACGCACACACACATAATTATAAAAGCAAATTAGTTGTTGTTTACACATCATAAAGAAACGGGGAGCTACTTTCTTATTATCATAAATCTATTTATTATCAAATGTACTAATTACTTGTTTTGAACAGACTTTTATAGATACAATTTATCACACTGATATGTCTAAATACGACAATATAAGCACTACCATAATAGCTATACCATTCCCAAATCCTTCTGAGCAAGTGCTTTCGCTGAACATGATTTTTACCACGATTAGTTAATTTTTTTTCTCTTCATTTTCATGATTCCAAAACGTCACAATCAATACACAATTATCATATGCTACATAACCAACCTTTCCAAATTACTTATAGACAATTTATTTTACCAGGTAATCACATGATGATGCAGTACTCGACTTTATCTCTGCTAAAACAACACTGGTGTAAAAGAAATTGGCGTGAAATTTCAATATTGAAAATAAAATAACTCCACTTTGAAGAAATCATTTAACTATCAACTAATAAGATCACAACCTCTTATCTTAATGATATTATGATGGAAATTGTACATTAAACATACAAACTTCGCTACATATAGAATTCTAACACACAATATCTTATCTAATAATTATATAAATTTTGATTTGAAATTTCATATTAATTTGATTTGATTTGATTTTATTGGAGAATATTTCAGCTGGCCTACATGTTATGACTTCCTTGAGTTCTTTTTTTTTCAAATCGAATAAACACGGGTAAATATAAATATGTAGTATGAAATAAAGTATGAATATAAAGGCATACAAACTCCATCAGGGGCGGATTTTGTATAGGGGGGGGGGGGGTGGGGCACACAAATGCAGGATTGTCAACTTTGGAAAAACTGCTTGGAGGGAGATCCGTATTTTATTGGTCTCGCCAGTCCTCCAAAAGTCGCTCAAACAAATTCGTATGGGGTCCAGTTTTCCCTCCATAATTATCTGACAAGCAAACAAACAAACAAAAAAAAAGGGGGGGGGGGCACAATGCATACTTTTCTTTCAAATCCGCCACTGATCTCCATGATATCGGATTCGGCTATATCTTGACCAGATAAGTACTGGAATAGAAAAAGTAATGAATCTTATGTCCTACTTGGCGGTGGAGGGCGGTTTTTGAGGTATTCCGAGAGCCTGGAGTTTTCTGTAAGGCCCTGGTGGAACTTGGCTAAGGCAGGGTACGTTTCTTTGGCTGATTCCATGATAGAAAAGATGAAATCTAGCAGGCAGTGGACGATAATGTCAGCTACCGTTTCCTTCATGTGTGCATAAAAACAACAAAAACAAAAATTAAACAGATTTCCGATACCACACATTTTGTGAAAGAAGAGAGTGCATAGATAAGCTTCGTGAGAGTATACAACAAATAATACCCCCTCCCCCCTAAAAAAATGAGGAGGGGAAATAAAGCTGACTAGCCATTGGCGGCCCCATGACTTAGATACACTGCAATTATTACTGTATTTTTTTATTTTTTATTTCTAGCCTTCAAACTTAGAAAGATGTGAGAGGGGGGGGGGGGGGGGTTGCGTTTGCATGTTCCAGGATATGCTTGATTTGCCCCTGGGTCTGAGTCACACTGAGTCACAGGCCCAATTTCTGGATAGCTTTAATACCTAACTACACTAATTTTCAAACTGGGAACGTGAATTGCGTGCGTCCTTTCCAAAATCGCTAGGTGGGGACGGGGGGGGGGGGGGGGGGCGGAGTAAGTAGCACAAAAAATGAAAATCCTTACGTTAACATTCCACCCGGGAATTCTATTTCGGGGTCTCTAAGGGAGGAGGGGGGGGGGGGGTGCATGGTATAAATATTAAAAATCCCCAACAGGTTTTCTCCCTTGTCTTTTTCTGAATTCCTTGAGGGCTTACATACCGAATTTCCAACGAAGAATCTCCCTCCTGCCTTCTCCATCAAATGGTTGAGGTAAGGAAGATACGGCTTAGATGTCTTATCCCTGAACTCCTCCAGCATTTCCTTCTGCGAATCGGAATAATTGGGGAAAGAGAATAGATATAAACAAAATAATTATGAATATCTCTCTCCTCTCTTACTCCCTCCCTCTCCCTCTCCCTCTATCTCTCTCTCTCTCTCTCTCTCGTTCTTCCCTCCCCCTCCCCTCTTCAACATGTTCAAGCTATGCACCATTACGACATGTCACTAAGACACATTTAAATATTTACACCCCTGTCATCCCGTATACACATCTCTATTACCTTCTTCTTTTCATCCTTCTCGAAGGCAGCGGGCATCGCTTTGGCCACGATGTCGTCAACGGTTTCGGCTACTATATCAATCTCTGCGGCCTCCGTAATGTTGGCACCATAAAAACCTGGAAGGAAGCACGTTCATAAATTGAAATCATTCACAAATCATCTGTCAAACAGCCAGGGAGGGGGAGGGGGCGTAGAGACGGGACAGATGGGGAAAAGCACCCCTAACTTTTCAGGTATTTAATGTTTTGCAATCAAAGTGTCATTTTCACTATCAGGGATGTTTTCTCTGTCAAATTCCCTCCTGCTACCAAGCGCCCTTTTTCACTACTACAAACAATGCCAATTGCCTCTTTCTCTAGCAAAAAGTGCTCCAATTACTAATATAGCTTTTCCGGGTCGAATGTCGCAAAATTAGCTTTCAAATTTATTTTCAAACGCTCGTATTTAAGCGATTTGCTGGTTCCGTTTACTTATGCTGTTCATATATTATTTGTTTTCAGTTTAACAAATTTTCAAATTAATTTTCCAGCGTCAAAAAATGGGCTTCGAACATCCAAATTAATTTATCGTCGTTCAATTTAAAGAGGCCAAAACGTCATTCAAATTCATTTATTACGACTTGGGTGCGGTTTCTTGCTCGGGTTTTACTTTCCTTTTCATTTATAGGCAGTCAAGTTAGCAGTATTTTAATTCATTTTCAAACAGGTACAAAAACTACATAAAATAGCCGGGCTTTGCCTTTTTATGAAACATGGAATAACTTCTCCAATTTTTGGTCATTTACGCATTATAATGTTTTCAATTATTATGATGGTTTCAAGTTTTTGTGATTTTTAGTTTCAAAATGATGACGTCATCTAATGATATGGGTGTAAAAACGAATCGTTGGACTACTCTTACCCCCTTTTGTTGTTGGTTGTCAGAGATTTCTTTAGTTAAAAAGAAACCCCAAAACGCTTATGACCTTTTTTCTTGGGGGGAGGGGGGGGGGGGGGGGGGAGGCTTGTCAGAGATATTTTGGA
Source organism: Heliocidaris erythrogramma (assembly GCA_025617745.1). Classification (NCBI taxonomy): domain Eukaryota; kingdom Metazoa; phylum Echinodermata; class Echinoidea; order Camarodonta; family Echinometridae; genus Heliocidaris; species Heliocidaris erythrogramma. The sequence goes on along the minus strand of CM046872.1, from coordinate 12,601,900 downwards.
GTTAAAAAAGAGACCCCAAAAGGCTGATGACCTATTTAAAAAAAAATGTTTTTGCTTGTCAGAAAATTTTGTGAATATTGGATCCGCCACTGAATATACTGTATCGTTTCAAACGTGTACATCACAATCGAATCTTATTTTTTTCCGTTCACCGTGGCTTTGTTATTTGTTAGTTTTGTGTTTTGATCATCACAAGGCCCCCGAAATAAGAGGGGTGCTAACGGGGCTCGAGTCACCCCACTTCATAATAGTCATAAATCGTTCTGCGGCGCTTGCGTTGTTTATCAACTTTATGTTCCATGATTTTACCTTTTTGTAGAGTAGATATCATTTATCATTATCATTATCATTTATTCCTGATCTACGACACCTAAAGTACACGACTTTACATATTGTGGTTAAATATTATCTTGTAAAAACAATATTTGAAAATTCGAAACGAAAGAGTGCATTGTTAAATTCATTGCTCAAATCGCGAACAATGTGATAATCGACATGATCGATGAAAGCGAATTCCCAAATGTTCGCAATCCGAAGCTCCCGTGAATTTGAATGCTTATTGGGTAAAATTCTAATTTGAATGCTTATGCCTCATTGTATCAAAATGCATGATGAATGCGATCGCTTGCCCTAAAATCAAATTAAATGCTCATTTTAGGCAATTTTCATGTTGATCTTAATGAGCGTTCAACATGTTCAAATTCAAATGAAATTGTGCGACTGTGCATCAAATCGGCTGCTGTTTTGATGAATTTGCCCTCGAAAACCTATACTAAATATTAGAAAGAGTCATTTGTATAATACTTAAAAAGTACGAAGGAGAAGGTGAGGAGAAGAAGAATTAGAAGAATACAAAGAGAATAAAAGAGATGGAGGATAAGCTTGGGAGGAAAAGTAGACGAAGAAGAAGAGGAATGAAGAAGAAGAAGCAGAAGAAGAAGAAGAAGAAGGAGAGGAAGAAGAAGAAGAAAGAAGAAGAAGAAGGATGAGGAGAAGAAAAGACAGGAATGAGAGAGAGGGAGGGGAGGATGAGGAGGAGGAGAAGACGAGAAAGAAGAAAGAAGAAAGAATAAACAAAGAAAAAAAAGAGGAGGAGAAAGAAGAGTAGTAGGACAAGATCTAGGAAGGAGAAGGAGGGGAAGGGAAGAATGAGGACACGGATAAGAAAAAGAAAAAGGAGAAATGGAACAAAAAGAAAAGAAAAGAGAAGAATAAGAAGAAAGAGAAAATGAGGAAGAGGAGGCCGGGAGGATGATGGAGAGAAGGGTGGACAGGAAGAGAATACCAACCGAACTCCCTTGCGAGGTGTCGATTTATTGCCTTACACTGAGGCATAGACTTGCCATCAATGATCAGTACAGGACACTGGCCAAGCGGAAACACTGTCAAAGAAGAAGAGAGATAAGAGGAGTGTTTCATCAAGTGTTTTGTCAGTGATTTTTTTTACTGAACAAATTTGCTCTCAGCCAATCAGATGCAAGGATTTCAGTAGCTTATAACAGTTGTCGGGAAAAATCACTGACAAAACGCTTGATGAAACGATCCCAAGAAGTTATAAAGATGAAACGTGCCACGCCCACTTCGGACATATTTTCACCTCTGACACACTCCCTTTACATGCTTTAAAGCCTCTGAAAGGTTTTCTGCTCCCCCTTGTGAGACTATACCCATTCTCCTGGCATGCCTGGTGAGAATATTGAGGTTCTGTTCCCCTACATCCCTCGTGTGTGTAAACAGGACTGCGTTTTCAATCCATCATTGCCCATCTGGACAAAACAAAAACACAAAAGTTAGCCCTTTCATATTGTTTGCCCTATCAAACAGGATTTTGGTAGAGGAAATAAAATAGGGTAGCTGTCCCTATGAAATTATCTACCTGCTATAGCCTAGGCCCTATATGTGCATAAGTCAATTTTCAGTCAATATCTATCTTTCCCCTCTCCTTCTCTCTGTCTCTGACATATTCTCTTTCACAAGCGAAAAAAAAAATACAGGGGGTAATTATGACATGCACCGACACACGTTTAAAATATTGACACCGTTTATATATACTCCATCAGGTAGGTCGATAAATGAGTTATGTTTTCATCTGCTTGAGCAAGCCTTGATAAATATGACAAAAGTTGACATCCACTATAATAAAGACGATTATTGGATTAGATTAAGCTAAATTCATGACGAGCTATATATATATATATATATATATATTATATATACTTCTTACAATCCTTGTTGCCTTTAATTTCAGCCCATTCTCCTTCTTTAAACCTGTAATCCTCGTAATCCTGTTCTTTGAGCGCAAAGAGCATACGCGTTGCCTCGGCTCGGCCGGTCGTGTTAAAGTACATCAGCTTGTACGTTGGCGGCTTGATGGTTGAGGACATTTTCACTGGATATATCCGATGTCAATGATCACGGTAAGAGTAGGGTTCACAATGGACGACAACCACTACCTCGATATATATAGGCCTATACAAAAGGAACCACTCACACCACCGAAAGAACAATGACCACGTCCTTCCAGTTCAACAAACAGAACGCGGTATGATGAGTTTGCATTCATTTTCATTTATCATATTTTATTACACCGCACTCCTTCCCAGGTCAAGTACACAAACTATTATGGGCATAGTCTCATTGATTCAGACACTCTGACTGATCGCATTTGCAGAAAAGACACAAAGGGAATAGCATATTTTATTCACAGCCTTTCGTCTGATAATTTTTATTTGCATTTGCTTAGATTTTATTTTCTAATTTCCACATGAAATGAACGACACTAAAATATTCCAATATCCGTACTTTATAATGAAGATGAAAACCATATTTATAACTTTAAGTTACGGTCACTGTTCGTACGAATTCCGGAGTTCGGGCATAGATTCTTACGGCCTTCTTACGAAGTTCGTACGAACGCCGTTTAATTCGCAAGAACAACTTAAGACCTTCTTGAGAAACAAGTGATTTCGGTTATACAATGGCCCTAGAGTTCGTACGTTTTCGTAAGAATGCCTTGAGTTATTCTTTCGTCAGACGGCCATCTTACGATTTTTGTTGTCGCAAGATGGTCATACGGGCAACTCACGGCACTCTCAAGTCATTCCTAAGAGTATCTTACAATTCTCTGTATATTTTGTCGAGTTGCAAAAAGGCGCTGCCGTGTAATGTCGAAAATGCTGTGACTGTTGAAAGTTTGACACTTTCAAGATGGCAGTAGTGCCAAGGAGACTACAACTGCAAGTAGAGGCTTTTGGCTTTATACCCCCTAAAACTCAACAATTGCACAAAATGTGTACCTGCGCCTTATGAGCGCCTTACAAACGCCAAGAGTCGTTCGTAAGAGCGTCGTACGAATCTCCGTTCGTAAGGCGTTCTTATGAACGCCGTAAGAGCCCTCTATGAACAACTTAAGGCGTTCTTACGATCATCGTAAGAATTTAAGGCTTCTAGAATTGTCTCTCGACCCTACAAAATCTTGCGTGGTTCTTACGATGTTTTCATAACGTTCGCACGGCCGCCTTACGAAGAGGATGTTTCGTACGACGTTGAAAAACATTTTGGACAAGACCATCGACCAGGCTGCGAACTTACGAACGGTCTACGAACGCTGGTTTCGTACGGCCTTCTCGAGAAGATTTTACGAAATGGTCTAAAAATCGTTTGTACGTAGCAGTTCTTAGTGGTATTTGTGTCCGGGGCTTACGTTGACAAAAATATAATATCTATACAGTTAGGACAACTATGTTTATAATAACAGGTGTCTCAAACAACAAACACATACATGCAAAAATTGTATAGATATGCCTCATGCGCATGGCCTATATAGGCTACACATGAAATATTTTGCTATTTGCAATAAAAATTCCGTATGGATCTGAATTATGAAATAATAAAGCAGTAGTGATAGATACCCATGGGTGGATCCAGGATTTAGTTTTTAAATAATGGGGGAGGCTGCATAATTCTGAAAAATCTGACACGGCAAGGAGGGGAAAAAAAATCGTTTTGTGTATATCACATTGCGTTATAGGGGGGGGGGGGCACGGGCCGATTGTGCCCCTTAAATACGTCAGTGGCGATATCAGCCTCACTTTGGTCTCTGATAAAGACATCAAATCAAGATTAAAACTAATTGTTTTGTTTTTAAGACTACCAACAAGGCTGTAGACTACTATTAATATGTTCTTTACGATGGAGTTGAGTGCGGTCACAGAACTGGAATAATGCTGAATTCCATACTAGTCCAAGCTAGTCCAGTCCAACGGATGTTGATAACTGACAAGCACACGTGAGATTCGGAGCTCATTTTTAAATATCAAGGAGCTTCAAGCTTCAAATTTGAAATGTAGTACCTTCTATTTATTTCATCGGAGTTTTATTTCATCTAATTCCAATCTACCACAGGTCAGGTGTATGCCAGACATTTTCACTGATAAATATATTACAGTTGCTCGTGATAAGACTATTGTTAAGGTTCTTCAGCATAAATATTCAAAATTGAATGATACAGCGCCATTTTAACTTCACCAACAGTAACAACGACAAAAGGTTTTGTTTAAAGGAGAATTAACCCCTGATTACAAATTTACTTATATTGGAAGGTGTAATATATTCCTACTTATTGGCCTAAATCATTTTCTAATAAGATATCAGAAAAGGGTATAAATAAAGATATTCCAACACCCGGTATCGTCTCCTACTCATTTACATGGGGGCTGCCATTTTCTTGCTGATTTGGAGTTGTACATGAACCATTGAGAAATGTTCCAGTCAGGAAGATATTTTGAATCCAAATCCTAAATTGATTTTCTTCATTACCTAAAATCCCATATGTGACGAAAAATATAATGTGGGTGTTTACATGTATTATAAAAATTAAATCTTTATAATGATACTTTTAAATTGTCTGGTTTTGCTTAACAAAAATCTATTTTCTTGGGTTTGCCAAACAGAGCAGAACATAATATATGCAGCATGCATTCTGACTTTTCAAGTCCATTATCCGAAATCAGGTGAATGCATAGTTTGCCGCTATAGATGCTCAGGGAAGAAGCATCCATAAAATTTGAATTAATTTGCTCCGTCCCATACGTCCAGTATCGAGAAAATAGATTTCTATTAAGCGGATATCGATTTTCAACAGAAATATATAAGGAAATCTTCAGTTTAAAAATAAATTGACATATCTATTCTATTTTTTTAATCTCAAATGGGTTTTTAATTTTGAAAAAGGCAATTGAGCATTTGGATTAAGAAAATCTTCTTGTACACATAAACAAAATGGCAGCCCCCATGTGCTGCTAGCAGACGATACATATTGCTAGCAGATGGTAAATTTTGCTCAGAAAATCTTGATTCGTATCGATCTCGTATATTTTGACGCGAAGCCATATAGTCTAACAAGTAGGAATAAATAACACCTTTGAACACTATCATCTTTATTTTTGAGCGTAATTCTCCTTTAATGAATCGCTCTAGTGATGGATTTAAAAGTCTTCAGGAATAGACTAGACATTGGTAAGGTGACAAGGTGAAGTCCAATGTACAAACATGACAAAGGTCGAGTATATTTGAGTCCAAGTCTTAGACTTCAGGCAGTTGTTGATTTTACGTCCCATACTTTAATGGATCATAAACGTAAATCAAAATTGGAGGCGTCCCTTTATTCTGAAGTAGCAGGGCTAGCATCACGTATTCTAAAATCGTTGATACAATCGGTAACCAGCAGCGTATACAGTATATAAAGGCAAGTTGTTTTTTCTTGTGAAAGTGGGGGCGCTGCAGGAGAAAAACATTACAGGTTTGATACACTGAACTCTACGCTAGTGTAGTGTTCAGTAGTTTGATATTTGATCAATCATGAGATTTACTATGCGAAGGACGCTGCATTTCCCAGAAATATACAGGACAATTTTATTCAGCGGTAGCACATATTGCCCGGCTCCCAGGTTAGACAATACTGGGCACGTATAATTGAAAAACAAAACAAAAACAAAAATAAAAACAGGACAAAGAGAGGTATTTCTCTGAAAGTTTGAAACGAACAAGACAGTATTAAAATTCCTACTCGTTACACTTTTAAAACAATTTGATATGTATCTTTATAATTATGATATCCCATAAAACACCATAAAATGGTATAGCTTAATCTGTTTACAATAAAGCGTGATGTAATTTAATTGGGTATATCTGTGAATGTTCTCAATCATCCAGGAAACGTCGAAAGTTTAAAAAAAAGTAAGTCCAGTTGACTTGTATATAATATTCATCGTTATTCAATTGGGTGTTTCAGGGCGGTTTTTTATGTAGTCTGTGAGCTTGGAGTTATCCCTGATGCCTTTGTGGAATCTGTCCAAAGCTGGGTATTCGGAGGCGGCTGATGTAATCAACGGAAACATGAAATCTAACATCCAGAAAACAATGACGTCAGCTAGTGATTCCTGCATAAATGATAGGAAAATGAGAAAAAAATTAAGTTGACGTTTTCATTGGAATCGGTGAAAATAAATGGAAACAGGACATGGTCTTCACCAGATAGAGGGAAGGGGGGGGGGGGAAGGGAGGGGGCGGGGTGAAAATACATATCACAATTGTGTTGCAATATTATTACGTGCCCCGAATTGACTGTCAAAAAAAAAGATAAATGACGAACGTATATAGAGAGGACAAAGTTTACTGGTTGTACTGGTTGAGACCATTTTTGTGTTTACAAACAATTTACATCTTCCCTGTTTAAAGCGTCTCGAGATTTTTTCATTACTCTTTCTCTTTTCAATCTTGTCTTTGCTAACTGCAAACTGAGAGATTTGCTGACTTTGCCAACATCCATGCAGGAGGGTGGTGGGGGGGGGGGGGGGGGAGGAAGGGGGGGGCACACCTGCACACACCTTCTAGCGATGATGCCATAATAAGAAGCAGATAAACGTGCAATTGACACCCCGACACCAGGGGAGCGTTTCCTAAAGTGATTTTTAACGACAACTTTTATAAGCTACTGAAATCCTTGCATCTGATTGGCTGAGAGCAAATTTGTTGGTAAAAAGCACCGACACTTGGTGAAACGCTTACCAAGCAAGTAGACGGTTTGGAAACTGTTCGGTGGCTAGGGTATGAGGATGGCACCAAAAAACATGAAATATGAAGCGTGTTAAAAGAGGAAGAAAGAAATGACTAAACTAAATATGATTATCTACGCTGAGCTGAGAGAGTCATGTAATAAGCAACAAATAAACAAACCAACAAACCAAAAGAAAACAAACCAAGTAACAAACAAACAATATAGATGTCATGGAGCTCACTTTATATATTTAATGGGCAGTTACAGGACGATTCTTGATGTATTCAGAAAGTGCGGAGTTTTCTGTGATGTTCTTGTAAAATCGTGCCAATCCTGGCCAATTCTCCGCCACACAATCCTCTCCAAACATACCGTTTACGTAGTCCATCGTAGTGTATACTACAACATCGGCAAGGCTCTCCTGTTTTATTTTATTTTGAAAAGAGTGGTAGAGAGAGAGAGAGAGAGAGAGAGGTGCATGTTTGAGAGTTTAACTTTTGATATCAATATTACCTCCGAAATTTTCAGCTGTTCAGCTGCAGCCTTCGTCAGCGATGTGACGAAGTTTAACTCTCAAACATCGCATTACCAATACAGATAAACTTTCATGATATAGAGAGGTGCATGTTTGATGAGATGAGCCTAGCCAAGAACAGGTGAATTTGATGGAGAAGGAGAGAGAGAGAGAGCGAGAGAGAGAGAGAGAGAGAGAGAGAGAGAAAGAGAGACAGAGAGAGACAGAGAGAGACAGAGAGAGAGAGACAGAGAGAGTCAGACAGACTTACAGAGAATTGTTTTGTATATTGTGAATACTTTTAAGCAAGTCTCAAAATGAGACCCGAATAATGATTGAAAATGGTCAATGAAACCTTGCGATAGTTTTCCTTCCAACCATGTAAATTGACGATTTCCCAATAGTGCCCCTTTTGAGGCGACACCCCAAGCAAGTAAATTTTAAAAAAATCTATCATCTAAAGACATCTATCTACTAAGGGGTAGAGAAGACGCGGAAATACGATATGATTTTGAAAGAGGGCTGTCTGATGATAATAATGATCATAATAATAATACATGTATTATAGAATTTTGAGTTGCGCTAAAACCATAGCGCCCTACAAATTCACAAGTTGTTTCTCTGCTACAAAAGTCGGATTTTAATGAACATGATAAAGGGACGTATGCCATGTATGCGTTGCTTTTATATATGTACATGGATATAATTTCTGAAACTGGTCGTTTACTGAAATTTTACATACCTTACTTCCAACGAAGAACTTCTGGTTTTCAACAAATTTGCTGAGGTACGAGAGAAACGTCTTGGATGAAGTCTTAAAATTTTCGAGTAGCTCCTTCTGCAGATTTTTTAAAAAGGTGGGAAAAGAGGATAAAACAAAAAAGCGTAGAAAAAAAAAGAGAAGAAGAATCTGCCTTGTTACGGTCACTCGCGAATGTTTTCCATCTAAATGCCATTTCAATGTGTGCATTTTCTATCAATTGACATGAAAAATAATGTCTTTAATCAGAAATAGAAGGATGTTAAGCACTTGTGGAGAACAATTAAAACAAAAAAGAAATTCTGTCGAAAAATTAATCGCAATTTCCAAAATGTACAACCTACACACCAATAAAACAAATCAAGGGAACGTGTAGGCGTTTAATGTGTTGTCTACAACCACAAATTTATTAGGCTCGGGCTTAACGATTAAGAATGCGATTACAGTCATTACGATAAGAATCATTAATTTGTCAAAATTCTCCACGAAAGTCATGTTTACCTTCAAAATATCCCAAAACAAGGGCGGATACATGAATTTGTAACATAACTAAAAAAAAAATAAAATTGAAAAACAGAGAGAGTGAGTGAGAGGGAGAGAGAGAGAGTGAGTGAGTGAGTGAGGTGAGAGGAGGGAGAGAGAGAGAGAGAAAGAGAGAAAGTAAGAGAGAGAAAGAGAGAAAGTAAGAGAGAGAGAGAGAGGGGAAAGAGAGAGAGGGAGAAAATATAACATTTATTCGGTGCTGAAAGCAACCCCTAAACCAATAAGAGGGAGGGGGCGGTTATCAACTTTTTCCTGGTGCTCCCTGGGTAGGATATTAAAAACAAGGTGGGAGGGGGACATTTTGGGGGTTGTGCAACCCCTTAGAAAGTCAGTGGGATTTCAAAAATGGGGGGGGGGGGGAGGAGGGTGTTGAGCCCGTTATGCTCTCCCCCCAAATAAATGAAATAATAAAAAACAAAAAATCCCCAAACAACCAGGGTCTCAAAGCATTACCTTCTTAGCCTCGTCTTTCTCGAAGTGGATGGGGATCATCTTGGAGATAATATCCTCACACGTCTCGCTCACCACATCGATCAATCTAGACTCCTCATTGTTAGCGCCATAGAGAACTACATGGATGAGTGATCATTGTCCATTAAAATAAAAGTTTAATTCTGGAAATGCAATTATAATTCAAAAAGAAAGCCGACTGTAATTGTAAAAGAAACTGTCTAGAAGCAATTAGGAAAGGTTGAGGTTATGTAGTGAACAGATCATTGGTGTGTACAATGTTAGAATCAGGAAAATGACAAGAATCTTGCTAAAAAGCACAAGCACTGCACACAGAAAATTAATGTGCATATGGGACCATGCACACATGTAGCAAAAAGTTTGGTGCAAACTGTCCAGCTGCTGCTGCTATTTCCCTAGCCTCTATCCGTGGCCTCTTGCTGTATTTCCCCTGTAAACAGTTGTCAGGCCCTTTAAACGGCTGTTGACGAGGCGCGCAGCGCCGAGGCCTCTACTCACTTGCCCGCTAATTATATGCATTATTAAAATAAGGTGGTAACACGTCACAAATTACATGCAGATTATATGCAATTCGTTGTCTTCACGCATTCTGACCAATGAGCTTCGTGCCTTGGCGAAGGACCCTCGAAGGACTAGTCCATTATTTATAGGGAAATAATTTTGTGATAAAGTGATAGAAATCATAATCACCGTTTTATATACTATTTTTTTACTATTATTTATATTAATATACATTAAAAACTGCACCTTACACCATTTTAGGTAATAAATAACGTCTTTCATTAAGATCAAATTGAAACGTAATATTTATCTCACCCTGTGCATAAAGTAACTGTGATTGTCAACACGGGGACAACTACCCCCCACAACTACCCCCGGACAACCACCCACTAGGACAACTACGGGGGTAGTTGTCCGGGGGGTAGTTGTCCTAGAGGGTGGTTTTCCTAGGGGGTAGTTGTCTGGGGGGTAGTTATCCGGGGGGTACTTGTCCTAGGGGGGTAGTCGTCCTAGAGGGTGGTTGCCCTAGGGGGTAGTTGTCCTAGGGGGTAGTTGTCCTAGAGGGT